>OX578284.1:61958408-62460050 GCA_951217055.1 Gerris lacustris
CGGGAAAAAAAAATAGTTCCTGAGAAAATATCTGTAAACCCGTAAGGAAAGAGGCCGGGTTCAATTCCCCGCCTTGTAGGAGTTATTTTTTTATAGTAAATTTTGATAAAATATGAAATTATTAAGAAAAATAAAACTCCTAATAAATATAATTTTTGATTGATTTTAATTCCTTTTAGACCCCAAATATGATTCCTAATTCTTGAAACGTAAACCTGAATTACATATAATATATATGATCATATACATATATGTATATTATACATACTATGCGCGTGTACTTATTACAGTTCTTTTGAAATAAATTATAATGTAAACGAGTATTAAGAAAGAAAAAAAAAATGTAATAAATATTTTTCTCTAATTAATTGTTTGAAGTAGAATTATTTATCGAGTTACTTTCTTAAAGTTATTTATTTTGTCGGTAAATATTTATCTTGTTATTAGAAAGTTTATTTTATTATTAATAATATGAAGAAATCGTTATAAATATATCGTGTTCCAATACTTGTTTTATTAATATTACACTAGATATCTTTATAAGTTAGGCCTTAATGTGAACATTTTCGAGTTAATTTCTAAAAAAAAAAAAAAAGTAAAAAGCTATAAAAATATTCTTTTGTATAAATTCCAAAAAAAATGTTTAAAGATTATTATCAGTTTGAATTAAATTATTGAGTTATAAGTTGTTGGGTTTGTGACCAATATTATATTGTGCTGACATTTAAAATTAAATTTTGAAAGAGGTTATCTTTTATTAAGTTATATAGAATATATATTTATTTTATATATATTTCATTATTAAATACATTTATATATTTATCAAGGTATCATTAACGTCAGAGAAATTCATTCTCCTGCGTAGCTTAGATGGAAGAGCGCTATACTGGAAATATAGAGGCCCGTGGTTCAAATCCCGGCACAGGAGTGTATTTTTCACTGTCTGTTTCCCGTAGTTAATAATAATTATAATTTGATTTAAATTAAAATTTAACTTTCCGTAGTATGAAAACTACCAAAAACTTAAAAATTGAATTTCGAATTGATTGTACAAGGTACAGGTACTAATTGAGTACTTTATAATTATAAGCGTTAATTCTGGTTTAGTTCTAATGTCATAAATATTGACTGTCTAAATGTATATGAATATTGAAAGCTTGGATTCGGGACTAGTTATCGATTACGGTAGTGAAAAATCATTCTCCTGCGTAGCTTAGATGGAAGAGCGCTATACTGGAAATATAGAGGCCCGTGGTTCAAATCCCGGCACAGGAGTGTATTTTTCACTGTCTGTTTCCCGTAGTTAATAATAATTATAATTTGATTTAAATTAAAAAATAAATACATTTATTTTAAAGTGTTTTCTCTTTTTTTTTTGAAAATATAATAATTTGGAACAAAAATTAAATGTCGTACTTTTTTAAAGAATGTTCTTCTATATGTTGAAAATCTATTTATTTTTAAGTTTTTGGTAGTTTTCATACTACGGAAAGTTAAATTTTAATTTAAATCAAATTATAATTATTATTAACTACGGGAAACAGACAGTGAAAAATACACTCCTGTGCCGGGATCCCGGCACAGGAGTGTATTTTTCACTGTCTGTTTCCCGTAGTTAATAATAATTATAATTTGATTTAAATTAATATTTATTTTTGTTCCCAATCTTTTTCTTTTTGTTGCAATCTTGATTCTTTTTTTAGGGTCCGTGGGCAAAACCAAGGACCCTTATATTTTCCTGCGTGTGTCTGTCCGTCCGTCCTCTCGCATGCTCTCACGGCTACACCTTTCATCCGATCACTTTGAAATTTGGCATGTATGTGTCTTGTACCGACCCACATATTTTAAAATTATAGCGACTTAAAAAAAATATTTTAAAAAAAAATTAGGATAAATAAACTTAAGGGTTAAAAATTTTACATTTTTTTCGACACCGTGAGGGGTATCATATGAAAGGGTATGTCGAGCTGATTACAAAAACATATAATTCTTTGGTTATAACTTTGATAGGGCGAGCGTAGGCGAGTTTGAAGCGGGTGTGAAACGTGCCCCCCCCCCCCCCCCCCCCCCCTCTATCTCGCTTATGTGAAGTGTAAAAAATCTGAAAAAATTCCTGAACATTCTTCGACCAAAAGTAAAGATACCACTTTTTGGAAATTTCGAAAAAAATATTATTTTATTTTTTATTGACAAAATACGCTTTTTTATAAGTATGGTCTTTTCGATGTATTTATATGGTTGTAGTCCGGTTCAGTGGCAAAAAAAAACTTTATCAGAAGTTTGTTTATGTGTTTTGAGAATATCAGACCCATAGGGTAGTTCGTGTCGTTGGAAAGCTCTTTAGAGTACAGTTATTGTTGTAAGTTCACTTTTGTCATATTTTCAATTAAGAGGGGGGTAAAATAGAAAAAACCGGGGGGGGGGATTAAGCTACGCAGGAGAATGATTTCCTCTAACGTTAATGATACCTTGACCCGAATTTAAAGCTTTCAATTTTTCTACAAATATGAGAAGTCAGCATTTGACATAGAACTAGACCGAGAAATAACGCTTATAATTATAAAGTACCCAATTAGTACCTGTACCTAGTACAATCAATTAGACATTCATATTTTACGGTTTTGGTAGTATTCATACTACGGAAAGATTAAATTTTAATTTAAATCAAATTATAATTATTATTAACTACGGAAAACAGACAGAGAAAAATAGACTCCAGCGCAGGGATTTGAACCACAGGCCTCTATATTTCCAGTATAGCGCTCTAACCAACTAAGCTACGCAGGAGAATGAATTTCTCTGACGTTAATGATACCTTGATCCGAATTTGAAGCTTTCATTTTTTCCACAAATCTGAGAAGTCAACATTAATGACATAGAACTAGACCGAGAAATAACGCTTATAATTATTAAGTACCCAATTAGTACCTGTACCTCGTTGAAGTATAAGTATTTATAGCATGGACTAATTTTACATAACATGATCAGGTGTAATAACAGCCCTGTGCAGCGTATTGGCCAAGTCACAAAATTGTCAGGGCTAGGAGTGATTAAATAATGAAAGGGTCTTGTGGATAAATAGTGTCTTGAAGTGATTGTGAATGAAAGTGAACTGCGAATGAAAATTTCTTGGGGGTAAAAAGTGTCTTGAAAGTAATTTATGAATGAAAGTATATTGTATGTAAAAAGTGTCTTGAAAGTAATTTATGAATGAAAGTATATTGTATGTAAAAAGTGTCTTGAAAGTAATTTATGAATGAAAGTAAATTGTATGTAAAAAGTGTCTTGAAAGTAATTTATGAATGAAAGTATATTGTATGTAAAAAGTGTCTTGAAAGTAATTTATGAATGAAAGTATATTGTATGTAAAAAGTGTCTTGAAAGTAATTTATGAATGAAAGTATATTGTATGTAAAAAGTGTCTTGAAAGTAATTTATGAATGAAAGTATATTGTATGTAAAAAGTGTCTTGAAAGTAATTTATGAATGAAAGTATATTGTATGTAAAAAGTGTCTTGAAAGTAATTTATGAATGAAAGTATATTGTATGTAAAAAGTGTCTTGAAAGTAATTTATGAATGAAAGAATATTGTATGTAAAAAGTGTCTTGAAAGTAATTTATGAATGAAAGTATATTGTATGTAAAAAGTGTCTTGAAAGTAATTTATGAATGAAAGTATATTGTATGTAAAAAGTGTCTTGAAATCAATTGTGAATTAATGTGAATTGATAATGAAAATATCTTGTGGGTAAATAGCCTGCCAATTAGTGTGGCACATAGCTTCCTCGCATCCTATCACTTACTTTATTTGATGTTATTTTTTTACAAGCCATTATTGTCTAATTTGTTTTGTTATTTTTATTTCCCCTGTTTTTTAAATCTATCGAAATTGTTTTGATTTTTTACATGTTTTAAAGTATGTATCAATTAAGCAAAAGTTAAAGAGCGCAGACGGTTCAAATTAATCTGGGGCTATCTGCGGGTTACTTTCGATAAACTATAAAAGTTTCATTCAAATCAGATAAGTACTTTTTAAGCAATAGGTGTAAATAAATGTATGTTTGTGTGCGCATATGGAAGAGAAACAAATGTGCGTAGACAGTTGAAACTTATATGGGACCAACAATGAGCTAATTATGACCTACCATCCAAATTTCATAAAAATCGGACGTGTAGTTTTTAAGATATGTTGGTTCACAAAAAGTGAGTAATAGACCGACAGACAGACACGGAACCAAAAATGTTCCTTGATGTCTGAAAAGGATTTCTACTTGGAATTTTTGAAATCGGAGACCTAAAATATTTTCTTTCTTCAGAATGATCACATTAGCTTCCGTTACCTTCAGCAAAAGTGTCTTGAAAGTAATTTGTGAATGAAAGAGATAATAACAGCGCTAGATTTGGCTCTATATGAAGATCGCACATCATTTTACTGGTAAAGAGTTTTGAGATATGACTAAATTTGTAAAGCGAAGTGTGTTTTATGTGTTTAATCGAACCATTTTTTCCTTAGTGCTTAAGGTGTGTATAATACTTACTTTCCTTGCTGAACGAAAGGCTCGTCCGATGCTCAATCGTATTTAAAAATGTATTGTTCATTACTTCAAAATCTAGAAAAATATCTTAAAATGAAATCTATTTCACCGCAATTAGATATGATTAACATGATGAAGGGATAATTTGTACAATAATATCCCATGCACCAACAAACTTACTCCCTTATTCCAATACGATAAGAATCATTATCAAAAGGAGGATCGTGAACGTAAAAAAATTAGAGTTCATACGTTCTATTTTAAAAGAAGGAGGTGAAAGGGAAAAATTGAAATGACAAGTGATTGCATTTAAATCCAACAAAAGAAGAACAAAAAAGCGTAAGGATACGAGAGAACTTCAAGAAGATTATTCAACGTAGATTAGCTTCGAGGGTTCGTTTCGATTATTATATTTTACCTACTGGATTCAACAACAAAAACCATCCTAGATCGTAGATATCTGACGACGTAATGTGTTTAATATCTTCATCTCTTGTATTATAGCGTCATCGTATGTCATTTGTTGGATTTTAATATTCAGGTTTCTTTTATTTATATTTATTTATCGTGAAATCAGGTGATTTTTTTTTTATATCATGTGATTAATTAGGGTTAATAATATAATAGAATGTCGACCATGACAAATGGCTAAGCGTGAGGAAATATCAATTATCGAATAAAAATAAACATACATTAGGGTTTTTAATGATGTGAACGATGTCACAGACATACAAATGGAACATTATCATACTATATTCATGGTGTTCATTTTTATTAGCTATCATTGTAAAAAAATTTGTATAGTTTTATTAAATACAGGGTGTTTCACGATAAATGTTACAAACTTCGGGAGGTGATTCTACACCCCAAAAGCAACGAAAAATTTCCTCTTGACCCCTGTCCGATTCTCAAGTATAAGGGAGATATTTTGGGTTTTCTGGTTTTTCTGTAAAACACCAGTTTTCTTCATAAAAATTGAATGATCTCTCACTGCTTACTAAAAGTAGTTGGTGCCCCATCATGATAAAAAATCAATTGCCGTCTTTCTTGTAATGGTATAAGTCCTCAAGGAGTCCATGCAGTTCATTTTGAAGGAAACGTAAATAGTCATTCCCTCCTAGAGTCAATGGAAGTCCAAAAAATGGTCTAATATTTTCACCATTAACCCTAGAAAGCTAACCTGGAGTCAAAATTACTCCCTTTTTTTTAACTACGAATGCACGGTGTCTGTAAAACACAGAACTCCCACATCTCAGCTATGCTATCTCCCACCCTTGAATGACCCTTCTACACTTCTATCAGTTCCACATTAAGATTCTAAATAGGACATATCGTTTGTTTTTCTGCAGTCACGGAGTCATTTTGACTCCTGTTTAGTCTTACACGTAAATTTTTTGTAGGTCATTTTGACGCAGAATAGTATTTTTTAGAATAGTATGTCGTGTTATTGTTTATTTGGCCATTTCAAATCTTATAAATTATATATTATATAACTTTTAATTCAATAATTATTTCAAATTAAAGGTAATATAATTGTAATTTATTCATTTATAAGTATAAATTGTTATATTTTTTTTGTCTTTATATGTCTAAATTATATAAAGTTAATAGAATATGAATATAGTCAAATAATGGAGAAAAAATACAATGATCTAAACGACATTTGTCGCTTGATGAAGGGAATGACCAATTCAGATACCGATTATGAAAAAGAGCGTATATTCGACAATAATGGTGACGCTTGTGATTTGGACCCTGATTTGAAAATAGAAAATGCCTTTTTTGATCCCATCAGCGATAATGATAAATTAATTGAAACAATTTACAAAATAGAAAAACCAAAAGGAAAGGAAAGAAAAAAGCTACATGAAAAAAAGTAAATACAACCACTCCGGTAGATAACAATACCGGATTTGTAATAGTAGTCCAGATTGAAAAACCGGAATTAAAAGGAAAAAAATGTTTTTTATTGCAAAAGAAGCACCCAAGTGTCCCATCAACTAGCACTAAAATGTGTTAAAAAAATATTGTACATATTAGGCCTTTTTATTTTAATAAAACTGGGTATAATAGATTAGGGAGTCAATATGACTCAAGGTTAGTCATAAGAGGTTAAAAAATATGGTTAGCGTTCTAGGGTTAAAAACACCACTTAACCAATTTCCCTGGCCAACGAAGTCGGTGGTGTTTTGGGCGGTTTTTGTGTCAAATTTGGAATCTCCAGTTCAAACAGTTCGAAAGTTATCGCGGGAAATCCATGTGGATTGCTGGTTTGTTACCCTCCTATACCCCCTTCTGTCCTGTTTTTTCGTGTTCTAACTTGAATTTCTCTACCAATATTTAACGGAATCACAAAGTTGAGTAGACCGTTGGAAAGCTTATCAAAAGGAGAAGTTTTTGGAGAAATTTGTCAGGCTAAGGCTAAAGAATTGTTTTTGCGGCAGACACAAATAACATTTTCCGAATTTTAGTAACTTAAATTTTTTCCCAATTGCGATTCTATTGACATTGTTAGAAATGTGTTTAGAAACTTTTAAGGTTTGTATTCGTAATGGAAATCATCATTATTATTTTTCGATTTTTTAGGCCTAGAACCCCGCTCCTGACCTTAAAAATCCAGCGTATGTCTCTCAAAGAAAAATGGTCTCCATAATATCCCACACCATTTTGCGCTTTTAAATCTAAAACTAAATCTTTATACTGTTCACAAACTTCTGAGTTTTTTGTCGCATCGAACTGAACTTGAAATTTCTCTTCTGTTATCGTCTTCATTAACAAGTCCCATTCTTGTGGCAACTTAAAAAAATTATTTCAATCCCTTGCTGAAGTTTTTACATTCTTTGTATATGTATACAGGGTGTATCAATTTCAGATGGACATAGAAAAAGGGTATATCTACAGGTTATTTGGAGCAAAAAAGTTCATACAAGCCATAGTCTAATTCTCAACGGTGTAGGAGCTATAAGCTAAAATAGACTGTGTTAAAAACAATCGACTTTTACCTTAAAAAACTGTTAATCTCAAAAAATATTAATCTTGGAACAATCAATGAACTATCGTTGGAAAGAACAGGACATTTCATATAACATGATGTATGTTTTAGTTGACTTGTTGCCTTTTTAGTGTGAACTAGAGCTGTTTGAAAACAAAAAAAATGATTTTTTTAAAAAATCTTAAAAAATTTGAGCCCACTTATCGATATGACCCGAATGAGAGAAATGCGTACAAAGTTAGGAAAAGTTGGCGCTTTTAATAAGCTTTAAAACGATACCAAATATTCCAACTCTAAGTGGGCGAACAAACCAACGTTGTAGATAAAAACATGTCGTGCTTGCAGCTGATGAAGGGCAAAGAAACGTGACATTATCATCTGTGGCATCTTTGACAAAAAGATGTCGAATGTGCATTGTTCAAGGTGGCGGCCATTAAATTGAAATTTGAGTTCTCTAACGAGAAGATCTATTATTGTAAAATATACTTACCATGGTATCTCAAGGCAGAAGCTGCTCAAAATGGCCGCCACCTTCAGCAATGCACATTCGACACCTTTTTATCAATGATGCCACAGCTGATAATGTCACGTTTCTTTGCTCTTCACCAGCTGCAAGCACGACATGTTTTTTTCTACAACGATGGTTTGTTCGCCCACTTAGAGTTGGAATATTTGGATGTATTTGGTATCATTTTAAAGCTTATTAAAAGCGCCAACTTTTCCTAAATTTGTACGCATTTCTCTAAAAAATTCTATTATTTTGTTTACAAACAGCTCTGGACCAGACTAAAAAGGCAACAAGTCAATTAAGACATATATAATTTTATAGGAAATTTCCTGCTCTTTCCATCGATTGTTCATTCATTGTTCCAAAATAAATATTTTTTTAATTATTTCAGTTTTTTAAGGGAAAGGTCAATTGTTTTTAACACAGTCTATTTTCGCTTATAGCTCCTACACCGTTGAGAATTGGACTAGAGCTTATATGAACTTTCTTGCTCCAAATGACCTTTAGATATACCCCTTTTTCTATGTCCATCTGAAATTGATACACCCTGTTTAATGAACGTAAGCTTCTAGCTTAAATTTAAGTGTATATTTGGCATATTGGTGAGAAAGAGTTGTTGGCAGAGCAACGTTATAGAGTTAGGGTCCTACTTCTATGTCCTTCTATAACCAATTTTTACGATATGATTAACTATATTTAGCTCAATTTAACTATTTAACTCAATTAACTTCTCATTTAAGTTGGGCTTGCCAAAGTTGATTATGGGTAAGCCAATAAACATCTATTCAATAATGACTTAATCATAGATTTGAATAAATTATTTGTTACTCTATCCCTTGCCTTTCTACTTAAAGCTGAACCGCTTCCATATTTAATTTAATATATTGTCACATTTTGCATATTTTAATAATAAAATAAAAAAAACTTTCGAAATGACGTCCTTAAATCATAATAGCTATTTAATAAAACGGAAATATAAATATCTACCAATTAACTTTTTTTTTTAATTTAATATAAATATTAATACTTGTTTGTTGCTAAAAAAAAAAAGGGTTAAATAATTAAGCCATATTTCATAATTAAATAACATAAAATTTAAAAATGTAAAACAACCAAATTTATAACAATGTTTTTTAATTGGTTGAGTTTTTTTTTTTAATAATAGTGTGCGGGTCCTATGTTTTTTTATTATCTAAAATAAAAATAAAGTTTATATTTAAGGGAAGAAAATTGTTTCAAACTTCGTGTAACTGATTGAAAGACATCACTAATAAAACAACTTAAAATTGATAATATTCATTTAAAAATAAAAGTTGTTCTACGTCATAAAGAATATTTTTATTGATGAAGCTTCATCTCTACCAGCATTTTGAAATAATGCTGAAAGTCTTAATCACTTTTCTGTCTATTAATATCCATGTTTATGTACAAACTCGTTCTATCAATTACCAAAAAACTTTCTGGTTTATTTTTCATCTGACATAATAATACATTTGGAGTTGGATTATTAAATTAATAAACTATAAATTTCGCTGTTTAAAAATCCACCGAAATGCTGGTATTTAGTTTAATATTTAATTAATATAATTATTTTTTTTTTTTTTTTTGTTTATAAAACATTTTTAACTTAATTGTCTGTTCATGTAACTATTTTTATATTTATTTAGATACCGGTGGAAAAGGACACAGTATATTTTATTATATTCTCGAGAATTTTATTGAGGTAGACATAACACTTCTAGAATACAACCTCTGGGACATGTTACATGAATATAATTATAATAATTTTCTGTTTTTTTTTTTTTTTTTAACGTTTTTATAGTATTTCCTTTCTTAAAAACTTCTATTTTAATTCGTCTATATTTTTCAGTTTCGCTTTTATGATAATTTATACAGAATTGGTTTAAAGAATGTGCGAAAAAGCGATTAAACTGTCGTTTATATATTAGGGAGAGCGACTTCTTACGGTTTTACAATGTCGACTTATCTATATCAACAACTAACCTGTAATCAATAAGATAACGCTTAATAAGTGCTCTCGAATAAAATTTTGGATAAAATAGTGTAAATATAAATGTTTTTACACCTGAATGCGGGCGCCTTCGGGTTCTAACACTTCATTTTTTTTCTGAACATTTTAAAATAATGTTTTACTCAAGAAATATGTTAAAAATGTATAATGATGTGTGTATTATGTTTTTAATTTTATAGTAAATTAATTTAAGTAGGTAATTAAATAATTTTCATGACATGCATCATTTATTTTACTAATTGAAAAAAGTATTGAACATCTGTTAAATTAAATGACAGAGGAAAGAAGTCTAACAGCTTTAGATCAATGGTAAAGTACCATAATTTATTTAAGGGACCTTTTGGTTAGCATATACTCACAACTCGGCGGAAACCTTGATCTAACCACCCCAAACAACCTCTAAGCACTTCAAACCACCTCAAATCACCTCTAACCAAGTAGTTTGAGGTGGTTAGAGGTGGTTAGAGGTGATTAGCTCTAACCACCTCAAACTACTTCAAACCCCCTTAAATCACTTTAAACCACCTCAAACAACCTCTAAGCTCTTCAAACCACCTTAAATCACTTTAAACCCCCTCAAACCACCTCTTACCACCTTTAACCATCACTAACTACCTCTAACCACCTTAAACTACTTCAAACCCCCTCTAACCACCTAAAACCACCTCAAACCACCTCTTACCACCTTTAACCATCACTAACTACCTCTAACCACCTTAAACTACTTCAAACCCCCTCTAACCACCTAAAACCACCTCAAACCACCTCTTACCACCTTTAACCATCACTAACTACCTCTAACCACCTTAAACTACTTCAAACCCCCTCTAACCACCTAAAACCACCTCAAACCACCTTAAATCACCTCATATCACCTCTAACCACCTCTAATCACCTCTAACCACCTCTAATCACCTCTAACCAACTCTAATCACCTCTAACCACCTCTAATCCCCTCTAGCCGCCTCAAACTACTTTAAACCCCCTCTAACCACCTGAAACCATCTCAAATCACCTCTAACCACCTCTAATCCCCTCTAGCCGCCTTAAACTACTTCAAACCCCCTCTAACCACCTAAAACCAAATCAAATCACCTCAAATCACCTCAAACCACCTCTAATCACCTCTAACCACCTTAAACCACCTCAAACCACCTCAAACCACAGACTCTGTAAAATTTGAAATATAAAGAATTTATAATAAAAACTTATATTTTTTAAAGGCTGGTATTATTTATCACCGAATGAACTGTGAATAATTTGTATAATTAATTTTTGAATAATAATAATCTCTCTACTCTATTCATACTCAGATTTCTATTATGATTTAAAAGATTATTTTTAACAAACAAAAATCTTAATGGCTTTATTAATTTTATACCATTAAATAATAATTTATTTGAGTTTGTCAGTTAAAGTGATTTATTTTCTTGCCTGAGGGGTTTCTCTGTCTTGGATCCACTAATCAATATTAACAGCGGATCTATGAATATTTCATTTTTATAAACATAGAGTGAAATGTTATATTATCTTTGAAATGTAATTTAGCCTATGTATTTCAATCTATAAATAATTATAATAAAAATTATAATAAAAATAATTTTCTATATATTATTCAACATGCATAACTAAACAAGAATATGACAAAATTAAAAAATAGACTGCCAATTGGTGTGGCACATAGCTTCCTCGCATCCTATCCACGTACTGTATTGGTTTTATTGCACGTGCTGTATTGCTTTTTTTTTAAAGCCATTATTGTCTAATTTGTTTAATTGTTTCCCCGTTTTTTAATCTGTCAAAATTGTTTTAATTTTTTACATGAATTAAAGTATCAATTTAGCAAAGGTTAAAGAGCGCAGAGGGTTCAAATTAATCTTGGGATATCTTCGGGTTACTTTCGATAAACTGTAAAAGTTTCATACAAATCAGATAAGTACTTTTGAAGCTATAATAGGTTAAATAAATGTATGTTTGTGCGCATGGAAGAGAAATAAATAAGGTCAGAAGGTTGAAACTTATATAAGACCAACAATGGGCTAATTATGATCTACCATCTAAATTTCATTAAAATCGGACGTGTAGTTTTTAAAATATGTCGGTTCGCAAAAATCGAACGACAGACCGACAGACAGACATGGAACCAAAAATGTTCCCTGATGTCTGAAACGGATTTCTGTCTTGGAATTTTTGAAATCGGAGACCTAAAATATATTCGTTCTTCGAAACGATCACATAGCTTCCGTTACCTTCGGTAAGCTCGGAAGCAATAAATAAATTAAATACAAGAGTAACTAGGTTTAAGATTAGATTAAATCAATTCTACTACCTAATAAGGAATTAATTATTGTCTGTATGACTAATAATTACAATTAATTATTTAGCTGTAACCCGACTAATATAATAGTGGTAATAACGCACAAATATATTAAAAGCACTCATAATTATGTAAAAATAAAGGTACACATAAAACATAGAATATATTATATATATACTATTTATACACACATATACGCTCATACACATACATATATACATATATAACAGCTTCCGACCTTATACATATATAAAATTCCGAGCTTACCGAAGGTAATTGATCGTTCTGAAGAACGAAAATATTTGATGCCTCTGATTTCAAAAATTCCAAGACAGAAATTCTTTTCAGACAACAAGGAACTATTTGGTTCTGTGTCTATCTGTCGGTCTGTCACTTAATTTTTGCGAACCAACATATCTTAAAAACTACTCGTCCAACCTTGATAAACATTTTGATGGTAGGCCATAATTAGCCCATTGTTGGTCCCATATAAGTTCTAACTGCCTGCGCACATTTGTTTCTCTTCCACATTAAAACATACATTTATTTACACCTATACCTTCAAAATTATACATTTTAGTTTTATGAAATTTGTATGGTTTGTCGAAAGTAACCCATAAATAGCACCAGATCAATTTCAACTGTGTGTGCTCTTTAACTTTTGCATAATTGATACTTTAATTCATGTAAAACAAATCAAAACAATTTTGACATAAAAAAACGGGGGAAACAATTATATAAATAAGACAATAATGGCTTGTAAAAGCATAAAATCAATAAAGTGCGGGATAGGATGCGACGAAGCTATGTGCTACACTAATTGACAGTCTATTTTTTTTAAAGTATAATATATTTAATGAGAATTTGAATTAATTGGCAGATTTCTGCCATCACAGTCTGCAACTGTAAGTTACAAATGAGTAGTATTTTTTTTTATATATATTAGTAAAATAAGCGCCTTAATCTTTTGAATGTACTCCCTACTAAGCGTTGAAAATTAATAATTAATATTAATTTGGACTGAGATGTATTTCTCAATAACATCGTTATATAATGACTTCCAAAATAGCCTCTTTTTTTAATTTAATCAACAAAATAAAAAGTTAAAATGAATGTATTATAATTTAAAAAGAAAGAGAGGACCACGTACTGGAGGATTTTGGAGCTAAACACCAAGCCTGGAACGCATAAAGATATAGGTGGCTGTTGCCTAAACCTTCCCCCCCAGAATGATTTGTTCCTCTCTAATGGGGCCTTCTTGTGTTCGAGAGGGGGGGGGGGGGGACCAGAGGCGAAACCAGAAGGCGAAACCTCTGTCCAATCAATATGTTAATTACTTACAAGGTTTCTCTTTCCTTGTCATACTTTAGTCTTTCTAGACAGAGACTGCGTTGAGGTGGAAAGACCTCACCGTGTAGCATTATTTTCTTTAAATTGATTTATCGGCCTATGTGTGGGGTTCAGGGTATCTCTACTGCCCTCCTACCTATGCCTTCGAACAGAAACTGGGAGTTTGCTTTAATTAAGACCTTAACGTATCCAATCTTGTAAAAATACTCCACTAACTACCAACAAACCGCCTCCCATATTATAATCTAACTTCAACTACATATATCTTTATATATATATATATATATATATATATATATATATATATATATATATATATATATATATATATATATATATATATATATATATATATATATATATATATATAATGTCTCTGTGTGTATTTATTTATGTATAAGTGTGTGAATTTAACCCATAATCTATGAACACGTCAGTGCTACTACAAACGCCAATTGTTCGTATCAGTTAGAGTAGTGAACTACTACTTGTACTGGTAGTGTATACTTGTATATACTCTACTTTCTTAATTAAGAATATTTCAGTAATTAAATCTTTGCTTGATTTATTCATATTAAGTACCCCTTTCAAGGTACTTAAAGAGTAGTAGTTCAAGGTAGTTAGATTGCCGAAAGTAGCCCGCAGATTCATTTCAACCGTCTGAGCTTTTTAAATTTTGCTAAATTCATATTTTAATTTATCTAATGAAATCAAAACAGTTTGTATATATTTAAAGGACGTCCAATCGTTATGAAATGACTCCGAAGTCTCTAACCTTAATCCGAAGTATGCAACTTCCCTTAAAAATAGCTATTGAAAAAGAATAACAGACATTTTTTCGTTAATTTGTTAAACAAAAGTAGTGCGAAGTGTCAAATTTTTGTGTTGGGTACATTCCGAGATACAGGTGCTTTAACGACAAACAAACACAGGGAATTATAAAGATCCTTGGGTATTGCGCCTAAGGCTCTTTAAAATTATGGAATAAATAAAATAGGGTTCGACATATTTTTTATTTGTTTAAAAATTAAATAAAAAAGAAGATATGGTTAAACAGATTTTTACTACGTTTTTATAAGCTTGCTTTCTTGTTTGTTTGTTTGTTTGTCCAGTACAAATCTTGCAATCGATTTTAACTAACTTCCCGAGTAGCTAGACATTTGAAACTTTTAGAATAGCTCAGAACACGATGACAATGCAATGCCCTGGTGACGTAAAAATCTAGTTCCCTTGATAATAGCGATGTAAAAACTAGTTACCTATTTTATAATTACCTATTGTATTTTTGAGACGAAGTTCCATATGGCACATTCTGGAGCCCGGGAGTAAATCCGAAAAAAAACGACCAAAATCACCGTCACAATATAACCGTCACAAAATCACCGACGCGCAAAATCCATCACGAAATCTACCGATGACAATAACTTGAGTAAAAGATCTCTGAGTTAGTTGTAATTTGGTATGTTCATTTTACCAATGCCCAGGCTAAGTTCGTTGGACAACGTTATCCGCCCAAGCGTTTACGCGCAATGCTCCCGTAAACGTAAGCTTTAAAAATCTTAAGACGGGAAAAAGTGTTATTAAGGAAGCCTGTTACTTGACTTATTTTGTTTATTTTTGTTATATGTCAAAATGTCACTTGGTTGTAAATATAAGAAAATATAATCACGGTCTTGTTAAAAGTAAAATTGATCTCTGCTGAAGCTTATTTCAATATATTAGGTATATTATTATAATACAGCGTACTTAATCCAAGAAAAAAATCTTACTTTATCTATTTAATGAGACAAACAATTTTTTTGAATAATGTTTTTAGTAAAACGAATACTGACACTGTTATGAAGTGATAAAGATCGCTAAATTTATTAAAGTGGACCAAAACATTTAAAATAAAGAAAACAACCGATTTTTACCGATATCTTCCGTTCTAACGTATAACGTTTTTAATAAAACTTCTTACACATTGTCTAAAGTACAATTGAAACAGACATGTAAAATTTAAACCTGATTCAAGCAAAAGCTTTAGAGTTGGGAAGAGATATATTTTATAATATTTTAAATTAATAGGCCGGGTAGGTAGAAAACAGTCCTATTTCAATCCAACATCCTTTAACAAACATACTCTTTAACTATAATAAACTCATCATGATCAACTTTTTTCTTATATTCAATATATATTTATTGTAAGACGCTTGCTTTAATGATACAAAAAATGCTTTTTTCCGTGGTGGGCTGTGAAATAGTAACTTTAGAGCCTAAAAAACATAGCTAAAATACATTTTTTCATTACTCCTAGCTGTATAGAAAAAATAGGACGTAAAAAATATTGTTTTTTCGTGCTGATAGTTATCAGAACTTCCGTTTTAGCGCTGCAATCTTTGTAGATAGCTTCTTAGTACGATTAAAAGCCGCTAGATTTCAATGCGTTTTATTTATCTTTTCTTATAGTGTAACCTCTTTTTAAGGTTTATTTTTTTTTAAATCTTAAGTATGTACTAATATTTGTAATTATTATATTGATTATTGATTAATATTTAATGTTTTTCATTGTCTGCTACCTCGGAAAAAAATAGCATATGCTGCACGACTGTGAAGTGTTTTTTCTTTACCTTGGCAATATTTACAGTCTCGTTTCGCTCGACAGTAAATGTAATTGCAGCGGTAAAGAAAAAACTCACTTCACAGCCTAGTAACATAATATACTATTATTTTAATTTTGCCTTACCTCTGCTAGGTACAAACAGTTCGTTACTTTTAATTTTGTCATTTTTCTAACTCCACCATGTATAAGTAGTTAGCAATGTATACGTACTTAGCAGTGTAATTTAATAATTTATATTTAATGAAAAATGTAAGGAACTTCAATCCTACCGGGTGCCCGCGACACCACACGGATTTTTTGTCTAAATGACTGAACTGATTGCTTCCTTCTTTATCAATAGTTTGTTTCTAATTAACTGTATATGATAACTGAGTCATCGTTAAATCATAATAGGACGGGGTAATAAAACTCTATTGCCACTTCAATACATAAAACAGTCTTACTTAGTGGTAATTGAACTAATATTAGTTAGTGTTTCATAGAGATTGTATTAATTCAAGCTATATTAAATAATGTTAAAGTAAATATTTAGATAAGAATCAAAAAAATAAATTATAATTTATTATCGAGACATAAAATACAGTTTCAAAACTTGTTATTTATTTTATTACAATTTATAATTAAATAATTATTCAAAGATACAAATTATATAAAATATAAAATTAAGGTCATAAAATCGCAGAGACATTAATATTTTTAATTCTAGTATTTTATAATGAAGTTTAACTAACTAATTATAAATGTACGCAATTTATTTATTATGTCGTCTTAGCAAAAAATTAAATTTAACTGTAATGTAAATAGTTAACTAATTACATTATGAATTGCTTTATGTTATGTATTTATGTTTTCTATTATTCTCACATAATTGTAACAATTAATTTCAGATTCTTGATTTTTTTTTTTTCGTTTCTTTTTTAATATGTTGACTCCAAACCTCAGAACAAATTATTTATTAATATAAAAAAAAGCCGTTGCTTTCCGTGAATGAACTTGTTTTTACCGCTGTTTTTATTATATTTTTATTTTACGAGCTCATTTATTCGTCATTCATTTTATATTTTTTCAACATCAATGTTATAAATTTGTCTGGTTTTGATTTTTTTTTTTTTTAATAATTTATTTTATTTCTAAAACTTTTTTCTCTTTTTTCTTTTGACATGACATACAGAACACGTCACACACGCAAACACTTAATTCGTGTATAATTTATTTTTTTATATATATTTTAATGTACTTCACAAATTACAGTAAATGTAATTGCCGCGGTAAAGAAAAAACTCACTTCACAGCCTAGGAACATAATATACTATTTCCGTGGTAGGCTGTGAAATAGTAACTTTAGAGCCTAAAAAACATAGCTAAAATCCATTTTTTCATTACTGCCAGCACGAAAAAAAAACATTTTTTACGTCCTAGGACGTAAAAAATGTTTTCTTTCGTGCTGGTAGTTACCAAAACTTCCGTTTTAGAGCTGCAATCTTTGTAGATATGCTTGTTAGTACGCTTAAAATCCGCTAAATGTCAATGCGTTTTATTTATCTTTTGTTATAGTGAAACCTCTTTTTAAGGTTTCTTTTTTTTAATCTTAAATATATTATTAATATTATATTGATTATTGATTAATATTTCATTTTTTTTCATTTTCTGCTACCACGGAAAAAATAGCATATGCTACACGACTGTGAAGTGTTTTTTCTTTACCTTGGCAATATTTATTATTATAATACTTTTTACTTTTATTATTTATTATAATACTTTTCAATAAATGTAATTGCCGCGGTTAAGAAAAAACTCACTTCACAGCCTAGTAACATAATATACTATTTTCCGTGGTAGGCTGTGAAATAGTAACTTTAGAGCCTAAAAAACATAGCTAAAATCCATTTTTTCATTACGTGGACTTAAAAAATCTCTATCTACGATTGATACGAAATATAAACATTATATCTCTGTTTAGATGCGTAGAAAGTGATTATTTACGTACTTGTATTCATTGCGCAGGCGCGTCTCATAGTTCTAAAGAATTCCTCTTCTTTACCACACTAGTGCGGTAAAGAAGAGGAATTCTTCAGCTTTACGCACGATTTGAGAGTTTGTTTACATTTAACAAAACTAATTTGCTATTCTTTTATTAAAATAACTGTTTATATCGAGTTTTTAGTGAAAAAAATGAATGAATCAAGTGGCTTTGTCGAAAATGTAGAGAATAATACTCCTCCAGAAATAATTAATTCGGCAACAAATACAACTCAAGATTAATGCCATCTTTATCAAGAGAAGAGATGCGAACTTACATGCAGCAAGTTTATTTTTATCTGTATTTATTATTTAAATCTGACAATCGTAGATAAAGTACGGTACGCGACTCGTGCGAAAACGGCATTTTGCATTGCTCGTGTGCGTGTGGTTTTACAACCCTCACTGTCGCTCGGGTGCAAACTCCACACTCGCATGCAAAATGCTACTTTCCGCACTCGACGCGTAATGTACTATTTCATTACTCCTAGCTGTTAAGAAAAAATCTTTTACGTCCTAGGAACTAAAAGATTTTTATTTTCCGGTGGGTAGTTGTCAAAACTTCCGTTAGTAGCGCTGCATTCTTTGCAGAAATGCTTCTAGTACGATTAAAATCCGCTAGATGTCAATGCGTTTTATTTATCTTTTCTTATAGAGTAACCTCTTTTTAAGGTTTCTTTTTTTAAGTCTTAAGTATGTACTAATATTTGTTATTATTATTTATTGATTAGTGATTAATATTTAATGTTTTTTCATTGTCAGCTACCTCGGAAAAAATAGCATATGCTACGCGACTGCGTGAAGTGTTTTTTTCTTTACCTTGGCAATATTTACTGTCTGGCTTCGCTCGACAGTAAATGTAATTGCCGCGGTAAAGAAAAAACTCACTTCACAGCCTAGTAACATAATATACTATTAAATTGAAACATGTAGATTATAATGGAAAAGAAAATGTTAGTGTTTGTGAGGGACAATGAATAAAGAGGGGGGACAGTCACATCATCTACTTGTATGATAAATCAGACCTAGTAGAACTTACTTGGACCAGGCAAACTTGCCTACATCTATGATCTCACGACTTTTTACGCGAGACTTGACTTATTTTTTTTACATAAGTGTTTTTGTTGGGATTTCACTTCTTTTTGTAAGTATAGATAGAAAGAAGATAATAAAAGAATTATTAGGAAATAAAGAGTAGTAGGAATAATAAGAATTGTTTAGAAGAAAGGGTTTGAAACACAAAGACAAGGTATGGAACATGGAACGCGGTGGGTGTTCAAATTAAACTAAATAATAACATATCTCGAACAATACTGTCAAATCAGTGTCAACCTCAGTGATTCCAATGCAAAATTCTATAAATGAGAGTACAATAATTCTTTAGTCTTAAAGATCTCTAGTAGGTAGCGCTAGTAGCGCAAGTTTTATTTTTTTCTAATTTTGCTTCCGAGATTACCGAAGGTAACGGAAGCATTGTGTTCACTTTTGAGAACGAAAAATTTTTATGTCTCCGATTT
Organism: Gerris lacustris; assembly: GCA_951217055.1. Taxonomy (NCBI): domain Eukaryota; kingdom Metazoa; phylum Arthropoda; class Insecta; order Hemiptera; family Gerridae; genus Gerris; species Gerris lacustris. The sequence continues at coordinate 61,978,282 of OX578284.1, forward strand.
TAAAAATTCCAAGACAGAAATCCGTTTCAGACATCAGGGAACATTTTTGGTCTCGAGTCTGTCTGTCGGTCTGTGTGTCCGCGAATTATGAAACGTGCGACGTGCGATAACAAGATTAAATGTCGACCCATTTTGATGAAATTTGGTAGACATGTTCATTTTACCAATGCCCAGGACGTTGGACAACGTTATCCGTCCAAGCGATCACGAACAACGCTCGCGTAAACGTAAACTTCAAATTATAATTGGAATTTTAGGTCGGGGAAAAAATCTAACTTCATCTATTCAATGAGACAAACATTTTTTTCAAATACAATTTTTTAGTAAAACCAACTGCGACACCGCCATGAAGTGTTAAAGATCGCTAAAACTATATTTAATAGTCTTTACACAATAAACAATAATAATAAATTTCATGATAGGATACGATGAAGCTATGTGCCACACTAATTGGCAGTCTATTTTATTTATTTTGAATAGGCGGATTTTCTAATAACCTTCTAGTTATTGCTGTATCAACTTCTAAATTAATTTCTTCGAATATTAATAAATTAAATATATTCCACAAATTTTCTTACGCCTTTTAAAATGTGTAAATAATAAATTTTAATAAAGATTTGATACTTTTTAATCTTAATCTTTAGTACATATTGATAGCTAAGCTCAATAATCTCTAAATAGAATAACTTTCTAACTCTAAAACCATAGAACGAGATCCGGGTTCGTGTAAGCTGTTATTCTTGCTTTTTATTTATTATTTATAACAATGTATTTTTTATTGCTAGATTTATAAATGAATGAATTATGATTCTATATTTAAAAATAAAAAGAGAGGTATCGAGAACAGTTTCTATTACTTTTAAATTAGCAAGTGATATATTAATATCCATGTGCTATCTTGAAACATATTTGTATTAATTTCATTTTAAAAGTCAATCGACATTGCAGTGCTTTTTTAAATTTTTTTTATATTCAATTTCATCTTTATTTGAACCGTGTTTCGATTAAAGGATGCAAATAAGTCCTGAACGGTTTCGTCGTCCCAAATATATATATTTTATCCTTCTTTCTTCGTCCTTCCCAGTTTTCCTGACCGGTAGCTCAGCAATTAATCGGAATTCCATTTCAATTTCAATCGATACAAATTGCCAATTACAGTTTTAGAAAATAAAAAAATATGTGATTGCAATTTTTTTTATTTTTTTCTTTCTTTCTTTCTTCGGTGCAACCACTCCACTCGAAATATCGCAGCTTGTAATAATATTATATAAACCGGATGCTTTTTCTTTATATCTATATATATATATATATATATATATATATATATATATATATATATATATATATATATATATTATATGTGTGAGTGTGTGTGTTTAAATGTTACAAGAATATAAAAACAATTTTACGGTGTTTTGAGTTCATAATATATATATATATATACATATACATAACTGGATATATATATATCCAGTTATGTATATGTATATGTTTATCGTATGTATGTACATTTTTATTGAACAAGAATATTTCTAGATACATATTAATCTCGTTTCATATTTTAAATCATCTCGTATTCAGCGCATGTAGGTTAGTTAAATTGAACTATAAATACAAGATAAATAAATGAACTTTTTATATACTACGTTTTTAAATTTTCTGTTGAATCATATGTAGTGTTGATAATATAATTGTTATTGTTATAATATAATAGGTTTGTTCTAACCACACTTCAAACTGGTTTGGAGCTGTCCGACGCTTGCGCATCGGACCACATTTGAACGTTTTTTGCTAATGCACATGCATCGTACAGTTTGAAACTAGTTTGGAACTAGTTTGAGGTGTGGTTGGAACAGACCTAATGTTAGTGAAAAAAATAGTTCCGAATTTATTTAATTCACATAAATGACAACCATCTAGAGAGCTGATCTTAAACCTATAAAAGGACACATCTTTGTACAACGGATCTCGCCAACACCGAATCTAAACCGTGCCATCGATATGCCCCCATTTAGGGGACGGTAAGAGAAGAAAAATGAGTACAAGTAAAGAAGTGCAGATGTAGAAAAATTAAACTGAGACCTAGGACACAATTTTAAACAAACCTGGTTGTCACACATCAATTAATTTATTTCTTTGTTTACTTTCCCTGTTTCGCTGTCATTCAATGTTTATCTCTTAATAAAAATTCACAAATTTGAAACCCGTCAAAATGAAGATTGTAAATACTATGGGATATGTCAAAACAAATAAAATAACTTGTGGATTTTTTCCGAACTAACTTTCCATATAGCAAAATGTGCTGAAAACGAATTAAATTTTGCTGAAAGATGGTTAAAAGTATTAATATAATGCATTGTCATCGTGTTCTGAGCTATTCTAAAAGTTTCAAATGTCTAGCTACTCGGGAAGTTAGTTAAAAATCGATTGCAAGATTTTTACTGGACAAACAAACAAGCAAACAAGAAAGCAAACTAAAAAAAACGTAGTAATTAGTTGTTTTTTAATTAAATAAATTCAAATGACGAGCTAGTTCTTTGTAAATGAAAAGAGAAAATCGGATTAAAAATTACATTAAATTGTGACTTTCAATTCTTAGAAGATTATTAAATTGTTTTATGTAAAAATATGTTATCATACAATACAATTATATATCTCAATTTATATATTTAATCAACAATCTATAAATGGAGATTAAATTGATAATTGAATTTATGTGCAAATGTGTGTTTATAGATAAATAAAAATTATGTATAATAATTATATATATATATTTATGTATATATATATATATTACAATTTAAGTTAATTGTGTGTGATTCCCATGCATATATTTATTTACTTGAAATTTTTATTGGTTGAATGGTGGAGGTTTTTTACGACGTCGTTATCCAATCAGAATGGAAAATCTTTTTTCACATTAATAAAGTCGTCTTCTTGTTTTGTATAAATGTTAAGAATTTGCTTAATTATCGGTTGTTAGTTTTTATAACGCCTTTTCAAAATTTTATGTTCTGATAAAAATATACATATATATATATATATATATATATATATATATATATATATATATATATATATATATATATATATAAGTTATGCACTTATTTTACTTATGATTCTGATTGTTGATAATATTTTTGAATGTTTAAAATATATTTTTTAAGCAGTTTATTGTTGATATGTATCAATTTAAATAAAATTTATAATCAGTATTTTCCAATCAATTTTAAATCTGATGATTTTTAATCAGTAAAAGCTTCTCACTCACTCATTTAATTCTCACGTTTATTTACTATAATTATAGTAATCATTTAATATTTTATAGCTCCTCATATAATCTCAAAGATTAATAAAATCAGCCAATAAAATTAATCTCTATATTTAAGGCTCCACGGGATCAAAGCCTAAACACGAATTCATTTTTTAAGTCTTTAATAACAATTATAACCTGTACTATTATTTTATTACATTTACTCACTACTAATAGTAGGAAAAGTATTGTTTTCACCAAACAAATTTTTTCTCGAGATTTCAACGGAATTATCCGTTTTAGGTGTTTTTTAAGACATCCTGAGTGGTTTTCAGCATGACGTATGTATGTGTGTATGTGTGTGTGTATGTGTGTTATCATCGTAGCGCCCAAGGTATTTAACCTAGAGAGTTGAAACTTGGCAGAAAAATCAGTCCTAACCTGTAGTTGTGCCGCCCGGAAAATCAACTTTTTCCGCCATCTTTAACCCAGTTTGCTGAGTCAGCTAAAAATAAAAAAAATCGTAATAAATCGAAAATGATCCTGATCTAGTGGAAATTTTGCTCGAATGTACCTCTCTGCATGACAAACAAGTCCACTAAATATCATCTTGATTTTAGCCGCCATTTTGAAGTTATAAATTTTTAAACTTTGACGGTTAATAATACTGAAAGTATAAATAGGTTTTTGACATATAGCATATCGTTGGAACCGGAAAAAATTAAGGAACAAATATGATAAAAACCCGATGAAATTCCATTAATTAGTTTAAACGTTATAAGCGAATATAATTATTTATTAGTGCGATAATTTTGATGACGTCAAAGTTTGTTTACATCTGTCAAAATGCCGCCAAACTTCAAGTAATTAAATAAAATATAGGTATTAAAAATAGGTTCTTTTTTGAAGAATGATAATAAATCAGTTAGTTCAGAACGGTCACCCATCCAACATCCAAGTACTGACCACGTCCAATGCTGCTTCCTCCTGCTGCGAAGCAGCAGAAGAGGCCTTTTTAGTGAGGAAAAGTTCCGAGGTACGACGTATTTAAACTAATACTATTTAAGATAAATAGTTATTATGTTCATTTCTAAAAGTCAAATAAAGTGAAGGAATAACACAAACTGTCTCTTCAAGTTAATTAGTAAAACTTAGATGCAAAAGCAACTTTTAGCCTTCAAAAGGTCATCATCAGTGCCTATTGTGGAAGAAAAAATCCGTGTTGTGTCGTGGGACAACCGGTAGGAACGAAGTTCATTACATTTTTTTATTAAATATTAATTATAAAATCACACTGCTCAAGTACGTATACATTGCTAACTACTTATACATGGCGGAGTTAGAAAAGAGACAAAATTAAAAGTAACGAACTGTTTGTACCTAGCAGAGTTAAGGAAAAATGAAAAGAAAATCATTATTTGTATCATTAAAGCAAGCGTCTTACTATAAATATATATTGAATATAAGAAAAAAGTTGATCATGATGAGTTTATAGTGAAAGAGTATGTTTGTTGAAGGAGTTTGGATTGAAATAGGACTGTTTTATACCTACCCGGCCAATTAATTTAAAATATTATAAAATATATCTCTTCCCAAATCTACAGCTTCTGCTTGTATCAGAGTGAAATTTTACATGATTATATTTTATTTATTTACAAAACAAAGTTACATTTTTGACATATATAACAAAAATAATCAAAAAAAAGTCAAGTAACAGGCTTCCTTAATAACACTTTTTCCCGTCTTTTGAAGCTTACGTTTACGCGAGCGTTGCGCGTGAACGCTTGGGCGGATAACGTTTTCCGACGAACTCAGCCTGGGCATTAGTAAAATGAACATGTGTACCAAATTTCATCTAACTCGGTGATCTTTTACTCAAGTTATCGTCATCTGTAGATTTCGTGACGGATTTTGCGTGACGGTTATTTTGTGACGGTGATTTTGGTCGTTTTTTTTCGGATTCACTCCCGGGCTCCAGAACGTGCCATAAGGAACTTCGTTCCAAAAAGGTAAATTAATAAAACGATTTAGTGAGAGGCGAGTCTACTTCACGTCATGGAGATCGACGTGACACTTCAATGAAGTGGGTGGATGAAATAGCAGCGTTAAAGAATTATTCAAATTCCGTTTAGTCTGAAATCAATCGATCCGTGATTAAGTAGAAAAATTTATTTGTATTTGTTATAGATAATCGTTTTTTAAATTATAAATTATCTTGCTGAAGTTGTATTAATTTAATGAATCAAGTTGTTAAAATAAAACTAGGCTAATAAACATATCTTAAGTAGGAAATAGTCTAAACATATTTATGGATATTTCAAACTGTGTAAGTCAATTGAAAGACAACCTAAAAAAAAAGTAAAATATTTTTGAAAGGGAAATTATACTATTCCCATGCTTTTTTCTTGTTCGTCTAATGTCATAATGAGAAAAATAAACAAAACAAAATGTTATTTCTTTTTTACAAGACAAATATAAACAAATATAAAAGATATAATAATAACAGTGTAAATAAACAAAATGATCAAGTTGTAAACTGGAAAAGGAAATGGTGAACGGATCCTGTATACACCGCGTGGGAATCGAAACATGTAAACCATGTAAATAAAGACAAAAAAAATATAAATTACATATAATAAAAAATAATAAAAGTAAAGATATACGACCTATTAAGATTGTGACAAGTAAGAAACGCGCTTATTTGTCAGTTTGCCAGTTGTCAGGTTCGTCAAATCGTTCTAAAACACGCTCTTTTATATCAATTTATTACCCTAACTTGTATAAATATCCATGTCAAAGCAGGTTTTTTTTTTTTGTTTTATTAATAAACGTTAACCCTTATTAACCATTTTTATTTTCATCCTTGTTAAAACAAATTTAAAGATACGTAAAGCAATTTAGAAAAAAAAGGTGGAACAAGAAAAAAATTAACAGTCCAAAAAAAATAATTTTCATAAATTTTAGAGAAATACATAAATGTTTAAGTATATAAATCATTTGTTTCTGTTCGAACATTGTATTTATTTATTTTTTTATTTTATTTTTTTATTAAATGAATATTTAATAAGTATAAGACATCAATGTAACTGATGATTTTTGTCATTTTAGAGATAAAGACTGATGACCTTATGATGAAGGGTCGAAACGTCTCTTAATCGACATGGATTAATGTTTTAATCCATAACCTTAATAATTCAATTATAAAGGAGCTGACTTCAACGTATTCTATAAATTAATAATTTTTTTTAAAATTTTATTTAAAAATTGCAACTTCATAATACACATGTTATAAGAAATTTTGATGCTTGTTGTTACAATGACATGAAGTGAGGGACTGTCCATTAACAGTACTCACAGATACTGTCTTGGGATATTACAAAAATAAAAAAAATGGTTAAGTATTGTTCAATAAATCGCGTGGCCACTGCCTCTTTAGACGTCTAGGAGGATTTCCAGGAATGGATGGTAATGATAGGTTGTGGATTAGAGGATTGGGATGTTGGGATATGGAGTCATGAAAGGATTTGTATCGGGATATGGCTAGGTCATGGACGAAAGGGACTTTAAGGTCATTGTGAAGGGTGATGTTAGAAACATAAAAAGGAGCGTTGACTATTCTTCTTAGGATTTTGGACTGTAGGGATTGGATACGATAGGAGTTGGAACGCTTGGTGCAACCCCAGAGTTCAATACCGTATGACCATATGGGCTTAATTATAGTGTTATATATGAGTAATTTGTTATGTGTGCTGAGTTTAGATGTATGGTGTAGAAGTCTATGTAAAATTTTGTAGCGTCGGTGCAGTCTTGTCGTTTAAGTTTCGTGTGGTGTGCCCAGGTCAAACGGCGGTCTAGGTGTAATCCAAGGTAGCGAACAGAACTGGAGTCAGGAATAGGAATTTGGTTAAGGAATATTGGTTCACATTATGCCATGTCTTAAACTAAACGTCACATGGACACTGGACACTTTTGTTTTCATTAATTTTTATTCTCCATTTCTTGAGCCAGGTTTCCAGGAGTAAAGATGTTCCTGTTCCTGTATCTAGGGGATACATTAGACGATAAAATACATTTATCGTCAGCAAAGGATGCTAAAGTGGTGGCAGGATGTTGAATGAATAAATAATGTAGGATAAAATATCAATTTATTGAATGCTAATGTTTACATTTATATAAAACAATTTTATAGTGAGCTAATTTAAGCAAACTTATAGGAAATTTACACATTGCAAACTTAATTCTTTTTTATTTATTTTAAATGATTAAAGGCCCTTATACATGATGAAACATTTTGCGCACACGTCAAACATCATGTTTGCGCAACCATCAAACAGCCCCATATACGATCAAAATTATTGCGCATACATTTTGATCGTGTAAGGAGGCCTTCCAAAATTTATTGAAAAATACTTTGCCAATTAGTGGTGCACATAGCTTCGTTCTATTTCGTATATTTTAATGGTTTTATGCTTTTTACATCCTATTATTGGCAAATTTATTTAATTTTCCCCCCTTTCTTTAAAACTGCCAAATCTGGTTTGATTTTTTACATTAATTAAAGTATCAATTTAACAAAATATCAATTAAAGGAGCGCAGATAGTTGTAATTCATCTGGGACCATATGCAGGCTACTTTCGATAAACCATCCACATTTCATAAAAATCACGTGTTACTTTTGAAGATATAGGTGTAAATAAATGTATGTTTGTGTGCATGTAGAAAAGAAACAAATGGGCGCAGAAGGTTGATACTTATATGGGACAAAAAAAAAAACAACCATGAAACAAATCACTCATGATCATGACTAACAAAACGGAAAAAACTAAGCTACGAAGCTAAGAAGCAACTACACAATAAATACTAACCCAAGACCTAAATTCACCGTAAAACATCAAAACAACGACTGAAAAATAATCACGCGTCAACACCTATATATATATATATATATATATATATATATATATATATATATATATATATATATATATATATATATATTTGAAGAATAAACTATGCGGCAAATGATTAACTACTGGGTGGTCAGGATTAACTTGATTAACGATTACATGGTGCCTTTACATACCACTGGTATATAATAGCTGGTTTCATTGCGATTTTAATTATACCATATAAACACTCTGTTGTCAATAAAAAGTTTTTGTCAAATTTAATGATTCTGGGTGGTCAGGAAAAGGATCATAATATTGATTATAAAATTAGTCTGTTAGAAGACAGGTGATGTAAAATAACAGTGTTAACTCAGGAGGGCGTAGTCCATCATTAAATCTTTAGTTATTAGCTGCTCCTGCTTATAATAACATTTGCCGAGAAGCTTACAAATAGATATTGATACAGAGAAGATAGATATTGGCTAAAATTGACTTCAAATTAGTGTGGCACATAGCTTCCTCGCATCCAATTAAGGATTTTATTGATTTAATGCTTTTAGAAGCCATTATTTTAAAAAAAACATGCTTTTATTCGTATTCTTCTCAGCAAACCCTTTTATTTGATACCCATATCATGGGCGTGCTTAAAAAATAGACTGCCAATTGGTGTGGCACATAGCTTCCTCGCATCCAATTACGTACTTTATTGATTTAATGCCTTTACAAGCCATTATTGTCTAATTTGTTTAATTGTTTCCCCCGTTTTTTACTTTCTCATATAAAGAGAAAGTATTGTGATGGCGCAAAAATTCGATTTTGAGATTTTGATGGATTTACACGTTTTGAGGTCCCCTGAGTCCAAAAAAGTGGTTTTTAAAAAATGTCTGTCTGTCTGTCGTCTGTCGTCTGTCGTCTGTCGTCTGTGCAGACGCCTGGAGCCTAAACTACTGGGCCGATTTTGACGAAATTTGGCATACATGTTCAGAAAAATCATACCCCAAGGCGAAATCGAGAAATGAATTTTAGCTCTAAATTTGGGGGCGCTAAAACTTTAAACTTTGGGGGCTTTAAAACTCTAAAAAAACATGAAAAAAAATTATTTCTCGAAAACGGTTCCGACGATTTTGATTAAAAAATTCTATAATGTAGTCCATTTGAATACAAATCCAACGATATAAGCCGTTTTCCCGGGAAAAATCTAGTTCCTGAGAAATTAGCTTAAAACGCGGAGGGAGAGAGCCCGGGTTCGATTCCCCGCCCAGGAGAAGTTACTTTTATGATAAATTTTGATGAAATGTTCAATAACATTTAAATGTACATTTGAAAACTAATAAATGGAAAAATACTGGGTGAAGTAATTATAAACTCGTATATGAGAAAGTTTGTCTGAGTTGTCTCGGACCGATTTTTTTAATCTGTCAAAATTGTTTGCTTTAATTCATTTTTTTAAAATGAATTAAAGTATCAATTTAGCGAAAGTTAAAGAGCGCAGAAGGTTCAAATAAATCTGGGGCTATTTGCAGGTTACTTTTGATAAACTATAAAAGTTTCATACAAATCAGATAAGTACTTTTGAAGATATAGGTGTAAATAAATGTATGTTTGTGCGAATGTGGAAGAGAAACAAATGAGAGCAGAAGGTTGAAACTTGTATGGGACCAACAATGAGCTAATTATGACCTACCTTCAAAATTGCATTCAATCGGATATGTAGTTTTTAAGATATATGTTGCATAATGCATAAATTGAGCGACAGACCGATAGACCGACAGACAGATAGACAGACAGACACGAAACTAAAAATGTTGCCTGATGTCTGAAATGGATTTCTGTCTCGAAATTTTTGAAATCGGAGACATAAAATATTTTTGTTCTTCAGAACGATCTCAGCAAAAATACATGTTGGTAATAGCATTAAGAGTTTTTTTTTTTTTAATCAATTTTTTTCTGGTTGAGAAAGTGTGTTATAGGCGTTTTAATATCAACCCTCTTTCAGAGCCCAAGATATTTTATACTCTGTTTAAGGAATAAATTAATAGTTATTTATGCACCTAGGGAGTAAAGTAAGTCATACCTGATTTCAACAACATCATTACATTAGCCATTAATTTTCTACTATTTACAAAATAATTAAGTTGCCATCTTTACTTTTTTGCCCTACATTACTTTTTCGCCCTACTTTTACTTTTAGTCCCTCTAAACTAAATCATAATTTTTTTCCCCCTACTGGAGATAATAGTATATTATGTTACTAGGCTGTGAAGTGAGTTTTTTCTTTACCGCGGCAATTACATTTACTGTCGAGCGAAGCGGGACAGTAAATATTGCCAAGGTAAAGAAAAAACACTTCACAGTCGCGTAGCAAATGCTATTTTTTCCGAGGTAGCAGACAATGAAAAAACATTAAATATTAATCACTAATCAATATATAATAATAAGAAATATTAGTACATACTTAAGACTTAAAAAAAGAAACCTTAAAAAGAGGTTACACTATAAGAAAAGATAAATAAAACGCATTGACATCTAGCGGATTTTAATCGTACTAGAAGCATTTCTACAAAGACTGCAGCGGTACTAACGGAAGTTTTAACAACTACCCGCCGGACATAAAGAATCTTTTAGTTCCTAGGACGTAAAAGATTTTTTTCTTTACAGCTAGGAGAAGAAAAGAATGAAAAGATTTTTTAAGTCCACGTAATGAAAAAATGGATTTTAGCTATGTCTTTTAGGCTCTAAAGTTACTATTTCACAGCCTACCACGGAAAAAATAATTTTATTTTAAGTTATATTCTGTGCATCTCAAAGGAGATGACTTAAAGAATATACATTAAACTTGTTTATAAATTGCAACATCTGAATTATTTGCTAATTTAAAAAAAAATATATATATTTATATTTGATAAAAATCAGGAAGAAAATATTAAATGTATAAGAAGCTAAGATTTATTCAACGTAAAAGAAATTGAGAAGAAAATTAGATGAATACGTAAACAAACATGAGAATGTTAAAGTTTAATTTGGTATAACAGTTGAGATACGCAGCCGAGGCACAGTTAGTAGATTAAACATTATAGTCGGATTTACAAGGGTAAATAAGTTAATTTAACAACATCTTGTTAAGTTGTGAACACCGGGAGAAACCTAGAACTTGATTACTTAACATCGGAATCTCCCGGAAAGACCCCAAGTCGTGAGAGAGGCAACGCGGATTCCCTCCATAACTCTTGGAAATAAAAAAAAGGACGACATTTCAACTCAATTTTTCATCAATGATACGATAGAAATGCTCGACATCCTTTCGATATTATCTACATCTCTTGATCCTAACTTTTTTTTTCCCCATAAAAAAAAAAAAAGTCCTCAGTTGAATAAACAGAACGAAAAAAAAAAAGAAAAGAAAGGAGACAACATAATAAAATTAAAAACATTTTCTTTTTCTCATCTAATTCCAAAAAGAAAGGATCTTACCAGCTGTCGTCCTTCTTGTCCTATTCCTTCTCAACACAAAAAAGAAAAAAATAATAATAATAATAATAAAAAACCTCCCTAAAAGAATTCCTTAAAAAAATAAAAAAAAATAAAAACAGGTTTATGGAAGAGAACTGCTTAAGGACTTGTACCCCGAATGTTACAGGTAGTCCTTTCTACCATCCTGACTTATTGACTTCTTCGGACTCGTATCCTTCAACAAAACCATTCTTGTCTTAGTCGAGTCCTTTTCTTCAGAAGGATTATTATACCCCACTAATTGGTTCTGCCCAATTAACACACCACGTGGAAGATAGTTTTTTTTCATTCAATTCCAGAAGGGGTTTCTTTTAAATGAAACAAAGAAGGAGCTTTTTTTTTTGTTCATGATAATTTTTTATTAACTAAATGGTAAACTTTTACACTTCAAAATTTCTTGATGAATTTCGTATTCTTCTTTATTAATTATTAATTTTCTCTTAAAAAGTTACTAGCGATTTCTTTTTGATAGGCGTTTGTCTTCTTCTTTATTTTTTTTTTACAATCCTGTTTTTTTAAATATGGGAAGAAGGATAATAACATGGTTGTTTAGTGGCTTTAATACAGAAGGGGATTCTTAAAATCCTGATGTTTTGTGGCGACTTTAATTCCTTAATTAGACCGAACCCGAAGCCTTCTCTTATACCTGCTATTAAGATTTCAAAGCCAAACTCCTTCGACTTGACATACTAATTTTACGGTATTTGAAAATCGCCAATTGATTTCATGTTTAATAATGAATACGTTTATCATCCTTTAAGACGATTTTAAAACATTTTTTTTATCTCATAGCTTTTATAACAAATATTAACTCAATTTATAATTTCAAATTTTGAATATGATCAAACTCTCGCGGTAGTTTCATATTCTGCATTTCCCAATATTTCATTTTGTTGGTCTCATATAAGTTTCAACTTTCTGCGCTCATTTGTTTTTCTTCCACATGCGCACAAACATACATTTATTTACACCTACACTTTAAAATTACTAATCTGATTTGTATGTAACTTTTATGCTTTGTCGAAAGTAGATAGCAGCAGATTATAAGTTGATATTTTAATTAAAGTAAAAAATTTTAAAAAATTTGACAAATTAGAAAATGGGGGAAACAAATTAGACAATAATAACTTGTTAAAGCATAAAATCAATAAAGAGCGTGATAGGATGTGAGGAAGCTATGTGCCACACCAATTCGTAGTCCATTTTTATACATATTTATGAACTAAAGTTGTTGTTAATAAAAAAAAATTGTTGTTTCGACTAAACTTTTGTCGAATGTAATGCTAAATAAAACTGTAGTGTAAATTCTACTAAAGTAATTAAATACCTTCAAGTGAAAGTGTATAGTTAGGTCAGTTTTTCAATGAAAAAAAACAAATTTAGAGATAGAAACTTACGAACATTGGATTAGAGATAATTATATCAAAAATGTAGATATTAATGCAATTTAGTTTGAACTGTTGCAGACTGATATTTTATTTTTCTTTGCACGTCCGTCTTATCTTTGTTTCTTTAACTTAGTGGATATATAAAGAGCTTCTAATATTCTATTTAAGAATAATTTGAAAGCACTGTCTCCACTAATTGCTTTTGAAGGCCTTCTAATCCAATTAAGTTTTTAATTAAAACAATTAAAGGTTTTATTTGAGTTGTCATTGTTATCGCTTGAGTTGTTGTAACCTACGGGATATTGGAGATCAAGCTAGTAAGAGTGATTTTATTTTAATTAATTTCGCTAGTTTACATTTATTCGTTGCATTACTGATGAATATAAGTGAGAGCTTGATTGTTGTTAGTCAGTCTAAATAAATATCTAAATAAATAAAAACATCTAAATAAATAATAAATAAAAACCTTATTTGTCTGTCTGTCTGCCTCTTATGCCTAATCCGTTCATCTAATTGCGATGAAACTTTGGGGAATTGCTGGAATTAAGCCCGTGAAGGTTTCTGAGTTAGTAAAACTATGTTTAAATTTTGGTACTCAGGACTCAGGAGTAAGGGGTACAAATGTCAAAGTAATGAAAACTTTACATTTTTTCCTTTTTATCTTTTTTTCTCTCTCTTTCTCTCTCTTATAATATGTTAAAAAACCTTTAATGATGCATATTGTTGAAAAGATCTTTAGCAATTGTTATTATGTACATTTTTGTTATATTTTTATTTAGGAGGGGGGTAAAATGGAAAATACAGGAAAAATATTTCTATAATCTATATCTGTATAAATAAAAATGAATGTTTGTTTATCTGTATGTCTCTTATGCCAATATTGTATATTTTATAAATATATATATATTGCAAATTGCAATATACATTTTTGTAAAAGGCAACATTATTTATCTAAATAAACTATTTATAAGGTTTTTCAAAGGTAGCAGCTTTGCATTTCTTATATTAATCATGTTTATTAAGCGGTACGAAGTTCACCGGGGTCAGCTAGTGGATTATACGTAGGCGCTTGTCTGTAGTTAGTTAGTCATGGATAATTGTCAAGTTTGTTACTTTGTCTTAATTGGCTGGTTGAAGTTCTCTCTTTCATGTTTGTTCTCCATTTAAGTTTTTCTTAAAGTCTTTTAAATCCAAACTTTTTATTTCTTTATTTTAACATAAAATAAACAGACGAAAAGACTTAGCAGACATTTTCAGACGTTCTTACCTTATGTCCACAATCATCAATACTTGTACGTCTTGTGTTTAAGTCCAGTGAAATGCTTACCTCCGTGCATACTTAACTAGCTGTGGGTCTCAAGTTCGGCTTCGCCCCGAAGCTTCTACGACAGTCGGCACTTTTGACATAAGGAAACGTCTTCTCAGGCTCCCAGGCTTCACAAGTCCGCAATTAGAAAACAATAGAGACTGAGCTAGCGTCCGACTCGTTCCGTTTCTCAGACGCTAAAAACCCTCCTCCCTTTTGTCTTTCTTACCTCCGACGCTCTCGGGTTAATTAACGTAAACAAATCACGTTGACAAAGGGTGAAGCATTATGGTTGGAAAGACGACTACGTGAGATACTCGGCAAATTACAATGGCTTCGTATGTTCATTTAGATCGCTATCGACTCAGTATACTTTGTTTATAAATCGTTTGAATCGCATTCATATTGACTCATATCCTTTTATTTCAATTGGTAAAATCCTAACATATTTAATAGAATTCATTATTGTTTATTAAAAATTCTATTAACTAACCTAAGAGATAATTATAAATTTGGTATTTGCTTCTCCACTAAGACTGTTCGCATTGACTTCTTTATGATTTTATCTAACTCAGGTTTTAGTACTCTATAATTTCTCTATTTATGGTCTACCAACATATATATATGGTCTTTATGGTCTACCAATATATATATGGTTTTTATGGTCTACCAATAAATATGGTCTCTATGGTCTAACAATATATATATATATATATATATATATATATATATATATATATATATATATATATATATATATATATATATATATATATATATATATCTGGCTCACCCAGTTATCTCTTTTATTTTTGAAGATAGAGAAAAAATGTAAATGGTAACTCACCTTGGATTTTCGCTCAGTTTTATAATATGATTTCCAAAAATAATTTTATCTCATAGTTTCGGCGGTATCTCTCTCAACTTTATAATTTTAAATGGTAACCTATATTTTTATATTTTTGTTTCTTAAATTAGATTGCTTTAGAAGAAAAATGAGCTTTGAATCAACAAAATCGGTTGAGAATTGCCAGAGATATTTAGTTTTCAATATAACAAATATGCTATTTTACTACGTTTTAATTAGCTTGCATTCTTGTTTGTTTGTTTGTCCGGTACAAATCTGGCAATCGATTTCTAACTAACTTCCTGAATAGCTAGACATTTGAAACTTTTAGCACAGCTTAGATCACGATGACAATGCATTATTTTAATACTTTTAGCCATCTTTCAGCAGAATTTAATTCGTTTTCAGCAAATGTTGCTGTGCTGAAAGTTACTTCGGAAAAAATCCGCAAGTTATTTTATTTGTTTTGCCATATCCAATATTTACACAATCTTCATTTTGACGGGTCTCAAATTTGTGATAGATAAACATTGAATGACAGCGAAACAGGAAATATCGATTATATTATTTATCGATTACATTATTTCAAATAAATCGATAGCATGTTTAGATTTGGTGTTGGGGAGATCCGTTGTACAAAGATTTGTCCTTTTATAAGTTTAAGATCAGCTCTCTGGATGGTTGTCATTTATGTGAAGTAAATAAATTCGGAACTATTTTTTTTTTACTAACATTATATATTATATAACAATAACAATTATACTATCAAAATTACATACGATTCAACAGAAAATTTAAAAACGTAGTATATAAAAAGTTCTTTTTATCTTGAAATTATTTATCTCTTTTGATTCAAATGTTATTGGAACCGTACAGAGTGACAAACTCATAAGAACGAAACTTTAAGGGTTCTTTTTTGGTTTTACCAACGAAACTCTAAAAAAGAAAACTGAAGCATTAGGTAAATGTCATAGATTATGGATTATGTACAACGGGATCTAGCTTCACTACCTTGAACTGCTGTCCCAACAAACATTTCGTTGGATTTCCAGAATTATGGGATCGCATCGAATAGATGAAGAAAGTGGATAATCCACAACTACTGTTACGCCCTAATTTTTTTTCTAATCCATAATTTATACTTATGTGGATTAAAGAAAAAAAAAATACAATTTATTTAATATTTTCTTTAACATGAAGTTGCTAATCTTGTTTTTAAATAATTTATATTTATTATGCTTTCTTCAGACTGGTTTTATCTATAAGTTTATCCATCTTGATCTCTAAAGGTGAGCTGGAAGGATTAAAATAAGGAGAGATTATATATTATCTAATGGTTTATTTAGAAACGAGTTGTATGTTGTGAATTTGACCCCGGGTTTTACATTTAAAGAGGTTATGAACTCGGCTGCAGGACAAGGAGTTCTAACTCTGGAAACAACTTCGGGAGCACCTCGGTACAAGATAAGAATCTGGATGTCGAGAAGACACGGTTCCCCCCTACTTCTAAGTCTTAAGCATCCCAATGGCGCCTACGCCTCCTACACAATACCTTAATGACACCGCTGGGGAAAAGACAACGACATTCGCGCGTATACACGGCCTTCTTAGAGAAGAGCAAGAACCCATGTGATGACAAATAAAACAGTCTATAGTTAAGATCCAGTTAGGATTATAAAAGATTATAACAAGTTTAAAACTCTATTCAGACTCCCTTATTTGCATCATATCTCTGCCAACAAATAATTCCTTATATAAGTTAATTAAAGAAGATGATTTCATATATAGGTAGCGAAACATCCAATTCAAACCTTAATGAATCACCTTTTTGTCCCATTCTATACGGTTTCTTAACTATAAAAATTTCTTCTGACCACAACCATATAATAAGAAATTTACATTTTAACTCGTGATTACACTAAAAGAATGTGTATAACTAAGACATTTTGTGCTCGTTAATTATAATAGATTAAATAAATTTATATCATTGTAAAAGTTAAGTTAGTCAAGTCTTATTATATTGGACTTTAGCTAATCAAAATAGCTTAATAAAAAAATACGTGTGGTGTTGCGGGACACCCGGTAGGAACGAAGTTCCTTACATTTTTCATTAAATATAAATTATAAAATCACAGTTCTAAGTATGTATACATTGCTAACTACTTATACATGGCGGAGTTAGAAAAGAGACAAAATTAAAAGTAACGAACTGTTTGTACCTAGCGGAGTTAAGGGAAAATTAAAAGAAAATCATTATTTGTATAATTAAAGCAAGCGTCTTACTATAAATATAATATATTGAATATAAGAAAAAAGTTGATCATGATGAGTTTATAGTGAAAGAGTATGTTTGTTAAAGGAATTTGGATTGAAATAGGACTGTTTTCTACCTACCCGGCCAATTAATTTAAAATAATATAAAATATATCTCTTCCCTACTCTACAGCTTCTGCTTGTATCAGGGTGAAATTTTACATGATTATATTTTATTTATTTACAGAACAAAGTGACATTTTTGACATATTATAACAAAAATAATCAAAACACGTCAAGTAACAGGCTTCTTTAATAACACTTTTTCCCGTCTTTTGAAGCTTACGTTTACGCGAGCGTTGCGCGTGAACGCTTGGGCTTGGATAACGATTTGGTCGTTTTTCGGATTCACTCCCGGGCTCCAGAACGTGCCATAAGGAACTTCGTTCCAAAAACAATTTTCAATGTGAATAAAATATAAAGAGCACAATTGATAATTTTATTATAAAATTAAAAAAACTCAATAAAAATAATAAAATAATAAAAAATAAAAAAATTAACTCAAATATAAAATGAAAAAAAAAAACTATATTCAAAATAAATATATGTATATATATTTTTGGAACAAAGTTCCTTATGGCACGTTCTGGAGCTCGGGAGTGAATCCGAATAAACAACCAAAATTACCGTCACGCAAAATTCGTCACGAAATCTCCAGATGACGATAACTTGAGTAAAAGATCACCGAGTTATATGAAATTTGGTACATATGCATATGTTCTTTTTACCAATGCCCAGGCTGAGTTCGTAGGAAAACATTATCCGCCCAAGTGTTCACACGCAACGCTCGCGTAAATTTAAGCTCTAAAAGACGGGAAAAAGTATTATTAAGGAAGCCTGTTACTTGACTTGTTTTGATTATTTTTGTTATATATGTAAAAAATGTCACTTTGTTTTGTAAATAAATAAAATATAATCAATTGTATAAATTAATTGGTCTGGTATAGGTAGAAAACAGTCCTATTTCAATCCAAACTCCTTTAACAAACATACTCTTTCACTATAAACTCATCATGATCAACTTTTTTCTTATATTTAATATACATTTATAGTAAGACGCTTGCTTTAATTATACAAATAATGATTTTCTTTTAATTTTGCCTTAACTCTGCTAGGTACAAACAGTTCGTTACTTTTAATTTTGTCTCTTTTCTAACTCCGCCATGTATAAGTAGTTAGCAATGTATACGTACTTAGCAGTGTGATTTTATAATTTATATTTAATGAAAAATGTATGGAACTTCGTTCCTACTGGGTTTCCCGCAACACCACACATATTTATTTCTCAAAATTTCAGTCTTCAGAGATTAAGTTAAAACAACATTACAAGTTTTTTTTATAACATTTTTATTTGTGGCAAACTTTCGCCCACACTTGGGCATCTTCAGGCCTAAAATTATAATGATACATATAATTTACTTTATTATAAAAACAAAAATCAAATATAAAAAAAAAATTATTTTACAAGCTTTTATTTAACTTGCAATGTTTGTATGTATGTATGTATGTTCGGGTCAAATCTTGCAACTGAATTTTAAAGCAGTTATCCTCAACCGATTGAATTGAAATCTTGCATATACGTTTAGTTTGGATGACAATGCATAGATAGCGAATTGAAGTCTTTCTACGGGCAGTCCAAGATGGCGGACTAATTTTGTTTAAGCACGCCCATGATATGAGTATCAAATGAAAGAGTTTGCTGAGAAGAATACGAATAAAAGCATGTTTTTTTTAAAAAAATTTCTTTTTTATAATCAACTTATTTTTTATTGTTGTTTTTATAATAAAGTAAATTATATGTATGTATCATTATAAATTTTGGCCTGAAGATGCCCTGGTGAAGGCGAAAATTTGCCACAAATAAAAATGTTATAAAAAACTTGTAATGTTTTTTTAACTTCATCCCTGAAGACTGAAATTATGAGAAAATTAGAAAAATAAGGGATTAACAGAAGAATAAATCATAATATTTTTTTTTTTCTTTTTCGTCTTATTTAGGGTTTTAAGTGATTAACTCTCCTTTCTCCTCTAAATTTCGCCTTAACTTAAGGCTTCTTCAGGTTACAATGATTAAAAACAATATTTTTTTTTTTTTTACAATTTTCTTCCAATAATTTACTAAAATTAAAATTAAATAAATTCCTGGTATTATTCATTGGTAAAACATAATCCTATTTTATCCTTTCATTTTATATAGAAATTTTTAACAGAATAAAGGGTTCACAGTCAACAAAATATTTTAAATATTTCAAATAGTTCACACACAATAAGAATCGGGTTTGATTCCTTTAAACAGGACGAATGTATGAATTAATTACATTTATTGGTTATTGTTTACATGAATTATTTAATTATTTTCTCTTCTTCCTTCTTCAACCAAATGAGCTGTTAGCTGTGGCTAGTCTTTAATTGGTACAACCCAATTATAAGGTATTGGGTTTCAGGTTGGTCATTGCCTACCATAGGCGTTGGTCACACAGGAGGTTCTGGGTTCGATTCCCGAATCTACTTAAGCACCAGGATCGGTGTCCACCAAGGATGTTAAATAAAGGGTTGTGGAAAAAAGTGATCTCGTGAAGATATAAATAAATTGGAGGACCAGAGCAAGGATCTTATATAAAGGGGATGGAATGTTAAGAAGGGGTTTAAGGCAAAAAAGTGACCCCATGAAGATATAAATAAATTGGAGGATCAGAGCAAGGATCTTATATAAAGGGGATGGAATGTTAAGAAGGGGTTTAAGGCAAAAAAGTGACCTCATGAAGATATAAATAAATTGGAGGACCAGAGCAAGGATCTTATATAAAGGGGATGGACTATTAAGAAGGGGTTTAAGGCAAAAAAGTGACCCCATGAAGATATAAATAAATTGGAGGACCAGAGCAAGGATCTTATATAAAGGGGATGTTAAGAAGGTTAAGAAGGGGTTTATGGCAAAAAAGTGACCCCATAGAGGTAAGATAAATTGGAGAAAAAAAATCATACTGCGCATGCTCCACGACCTTTGAACTGGGACAAATTTCTTTCTTTGATGATTTCAAGGTTTATTTTTAATCAGGTTATAAACTTGATTGTTAACTTATAATTTTAAATAATGCAAAACAAGTCCCTAAAAACGGCTAAATATCAATCACTAACACTCACAAACAGCACAAAATAATAAATACAACGCACGGGAGAATACAACGCAAGAGAGAGTACAACGCAATATGTTGATTGTTGATAACCTGCCGCACATTTCTTGGAAACCTATAACCAAGAGGAAGGTAATTTGTCGCATTGGAGCTAATATTTTACATATCTTCATGGGGTCACTTTTTTGCCACAACCCGCCATCCCCTTTATATAAGATCCTTGGACCAGAGGGACACATTACCTTCCTCTTGGTTATTGGTTACCAAGAAAAGTACGGCAGGTTATCAACAATCAACAGAGCATTCTTTCCATTTGCTTTTTAACTTTTGTCCAGCTTTAATTTACCTGGCTGTAATTTTAAATTTGAATTGCCACTATTTTTGCTTCCGTGGTTACCGAAGTTAACGAAAGCTATATGTGATCGTACCGAAGGATGAACATTTTTTGTCTCCGATTTCTAAAATTCCTAGACTGAAATCCGAACATTTTTGGTCCCGTAACTGTTTCTCCATAACTTTTGCGAACTAAGTTATCTTTAAAAACTACTCATCCGATTTTAATGAAATTTGGATGATAGGTCATAATTAGCGTACTGGTCCGATATAAGTTTTAACCTTCTGCGCCTCTTTGTTTCTCTTATACCTTCGTACAAACATACATTTATTTACACCGATATCTTCAGATTCATCTAATTTTTATGAAATTTGGATGGTTTGTCGAAAGTAGCCCGCAGATAGCCCCAGATTAATTTCAAACATTTGAGACTTACATTGTTTTTTGGAGTAAATCTGAAACAATATTAGAGTAACTCACATAATATTAACCTTCTATTGTTAACGAGTTACTGAATAATCTGATAAGCTTAATAATCTATCTAGATTATATCTTATCTTACAAAAAAAAAAAAAATGTGCGAGACTCTCACGCATTAGAAGTGAAACTTAAGTTCTAGAATGCATTGCTCTCTTTTATTTTTTGACTAATTTATTATTTCAGGATTAAGAAATGGTTATGGGAAATTTAATAGAAAAAAAAATATATTGCTATCCTAAGGCAACCACATTTATTCCAATAAAAATTAATGTTTGTTTTGATTTGCTGGTCTTTAAATAGATATAATACAATTAATCTGTAAAAATGTTACACTTGGACGAGTCTCGAATCGCCAACTTCGTTACACGATTTCACTCTATGAAAAAATTCACTCTACCACCGCCAAAGAAGTTTCACTTCAATAAAAAATGTTAGATTAACTTAAAATTATACACAGATAAGTGTAAAGGTATAATAAACAAAAACATATTTTCAATTAGTAATTAATTTATAGTTTTCTATCGTACATTTGCATGTATAAAAAAGTGAACCAATTTGCATGGCACATAGCTTCCTTGCGTCCGATCACTGGCTAAATCACTTAAGTGTAAAATAAATATACTTAACAAAGTGCTTTAATAAAAATAATGCGACCCTACGCGGAGTTGAAAGTGGTTCTATGAACCTGTTTGAATTTCCAGTTTGGTGACTTTTATTTTTATTGGATATTAAATGTGTTCAGAAGGTTGAAATTAATATGGGACAATGGGCGCTAATTTAAATCATCCTATAACTTCATCAAAATTGGATAAGCTCTTGAAAAACAAAAATATAATAAAAACTGAGTACCTACTAGGTGTCGCGGGTAGTTCCTTACGCAATTAGTCTCCTTATTATTAGTCTCCTTACAAAGTTCCTTACGGTTTTCATTAAATATAAATTATAAAATCACACTGCTAAGTATATGACGCTAACTACTTATACATGGCGGAGTTAGAAAAGAGACAGAATTAAAAGTAACGAACTGTTTGTACTTAGTGGAGTTAAGACAAAAAGAAATGCATTATTTTATCACTGAAGCGAGCTCCTTGAAATAAATAAGTATTGAATAGAGAGAAAAGAGTTTATCATAATGAGTTAATAGTTAAAGTGGATGATTGTAGTAAAGAGCCGAGTAATGAAGGAACAGAACTGTTTCATAACCCTCACGCCCCGTCCTACTCCATTTAAAATATTATAAAATATATCACTTCACTACACAAAAATTTCTGCTTGTATCAGGTTGAAATTTTACATGCCTAAATCAATTTTACTTTAGACGATGTGTAGGAAGTTTTATTAAAATCGTTATACGTTAGAACGTATGATATCGCTAAAACCTTTATTTTTTTTCTCTATATTAAACGTTTAGGTACGCTTTAATAAATTTACACTTCAAAGCGGTATCGGTGTTTGTTTTACTAAAAAAAATATTTAAATAAGTTGTTTGTCTCGTTGAATAGATGAAGTTAGAATTTTTTTCTTACCTAAAATTCCAATTTACTTTTAAAGCTTACGTTTACGCGAGCCTTGCGTGCGAATACTTGGGTGAATAACGTTCAACAAATCCGTCCTGGGCATTGGTAAAATGACCATGTGTACCAAATTTCAACTAAATCGATCAACTTTTACTGAAGTCATCGGCATCGTTCGATTTCGTTACGCTTGGTTAAATTAATTTAATTTAACCAAGTTTAACTTTGCCTTAACTCCGCTAGTACAAATAGTTTATTTTATTTTGTCTCTTTTTCTAACTCCGCCATGTATAAGTAGTTAGTATCACATACTTTGCAGTGTAATTTTATCATTTATATTTAATGAAAAGAGTAAGGAACTTCGTTCCTACCGGTGTCCCGCGAAACCACACGTATATTTCTATGACATAATGATTTATCTTTTTATTATTGTAATTAATTCAATTTTGATTAATACTTTGTTGGCTTATTTTTTTTATGTGAAAAAAAACAAACAAAACAAACAAAACAATTGTTTAAGAAGAAAGTAGAAGGAGCCCACATCTAGCTGTATTTAATATATTGCAGGACCAGTTCTATAAAAATAAGTTTTTTGACCGGACGACCCCTACATTTCGTCCTCGTCCCTTATATAAGATTATCCTATTAAAAAAAAATAAATAAATAAATAAATAAATAATTACATCTAAAAGTAAATCGAGTTTTATATTTTTTTAATTTTATTTTTATTATAACAGATGGGGTAAGTCTTTATTTAGAATAATGTGAAAACTGTCACAAGTACCCACATGTCTTTTTATATTGAAAACGGTCAAAGGTATAAAACTTTAACTTTTAATACGTCCGGCATAACTTTCGGCAATACATCATATGTATTTTGATCAAATAAAAATATTAAAAAAAAAAAAATCTTAAATACATCTATTATTTCTCTTAAGAACTTGTTTCCTTTTATAATAATAATAATTTAAATTAATTTATTCATTTGTAAAAAAAAATAATTGTATAGTTGTGGTATCATCAGTCATAATAATTAATCTTGTTCTATTAAGATTAAAAAAAAATCCACCTGCATCATCATCTGTTTGATCATAGCAATTTTTTGGGTTTGGTTCAAATTCAATTTCACTTGGTCTAAACTAATAGCTCCTTATACATATATATAACCCGGTTAACAATCATCTTACGTTTTTTTTTTTTTACGTTGTCGAAACATTTAAGTGTTGCACCTGGTTATTTTTACAAAAACAATTTAAAAATTGTAAAATCGTTTAAATAAAGGGTTATTAAAAGAAACTAGTTTTGTCATTGTTAATATTCAATTTTAATATTATTATAAATGATATTTAGTGTTGGCGGTGTAATTTAAAATCAATTGATCGACTATTGATTTAATTATCCTCTGTTATTTCATCAGTTAAAAAATTACCCATATCTTTTAAAATGGTCCAGATATATTTTTTTTCTCTTTTTAATTTTTTGTATTTTAAAGACTAATTTTAAATGATGAGGGCATTTAAGATACATCGCTACGTATTTATCTTAGAAATGACATCGTTTATATAATTTATTTTAGCTTCAAAGCTAGTTTTTGTTTTGTTTTTTTTCAAATTCCCTTTACAGAAATGCTTTTCAGACATTACGTAACACTTTTTGGTCTCATATCTGAATGTTTGCTTCGCCGGTCAACATTTTTTCTAATGATCCTATCTTTAAATTAAATTATAATTATCAATAACTATGGAAGATATACAGAGAAAAATAGACCCCCGAACCGGGACTCGAACCACGGGTCCTCCTATTAATCCGTTACAGGTGCTCTTACCAACTGAGAGTAGTTATTGATAATTGAAGCGAGCGTAAGCGAGCTTCTTACATTCAACAAACTATGCATCTTGTCTGTCTGTCTGTCTGTCAGTAACGTTTACGCGTGTGACGATAACTTGAGTAAAAGTTGACCGATTTAGTTGAAATTTGGTATACATGATCCTCTTACTAATACTCAGGCTAAGTTTGTTGGACAGCGTGATCCGTCCGAGAGTTCGCGCGCAACACTCTCATAAACGAGAGGTACAAAAATTAAATTGGAATTTCAGGACAGGAAAAGATTCTATCATCATCTATTCGATGAGACGAACATTTTTTTCAAATATCATTTTTTAGTAAAACCAACAGCGACACCGCTATGAATTAATAAAGATCGCTAAAACTATTAAAGCGGACCTAAACGTTTATAATAGAGAAAACAACCTTTTTACCGATATCTTACGTTCTAACGTAACGATTTTAA
The DNA here is from genome assembly GCA_951217055.1 of Gerris lacustris. Taxonomy (NCBI): domain Eukaryota; kingdom Metazoa; phylum Arthropoda; class Insecta; order Hemiptera; family Gerridae; genus Gerris; species Gerris lacustris. Next base: position 62,003,541 of record OX578284.1, read on the forward strand.
TAAAACTTCATATGCACGATCTAATGCACAATTGAAACAGGCATGCAAAATTTGAATATGATACATGCAGTAGTTTTTTTGTAGCAAAGAGATACATTTTATAATAATTGAAAAGGAGATGTGTGGTTAGAGGAATAGTAAGAATGCGGGGGTTCCCTTACTACTAGCCGCTGTACTACTACTATACCCATTATCTATCAACTCATCATGATTCACGATTATCTATTTTTTCAATAATCAATACATATTTATTACTAGGCATCGCGTGGCTCTATCATTGAAGCGAGCGTATTGCAATGAAATACAGAATATTGAAATTTATTAATCACGATGAATGTCATAGTTGAAGATAAGTGGAAGAGGGTAGTGTGAGGTAGAGTGGGGTACTCGGTACAAAGCTTTACTTCCTAAACAAACCTATACACTATACGACTATAACAATCTTAACCACCCGCGGTAACTTTTTAACAATTATTATAAATGTATCTCTTCACTACACAACGACTTCTGCTTGTATCAAGTTGAAATTTTGCATGCCTGTTTCAATTGTGCATTAGATGGTGTATATGAAGTTTTATTAAAATCGTTACGTTAGAACGTAAGATATCGGTAAAAAGGTTGTTTTCTCTATTATAAACGTTTAGGTCCGCTTTAATAGTTTTAGCGATCTTTATTAATTCATAGCGGTGTCGCTGCTGGTTTTAGTAAAAAATGTTATTTGAAAAAAATGTTCGTCTCGTCGAATAGATGATGATAGAATCTTTTCCCGTCCTGAAATTCCAATTTAATTTTGTACCTCTCGTTTACGAGAGCGTTGCGCGCGAACTCTTGGACTGATCACGCTGTCCAACGAACAATTCCTGAGTATTAGTAAGAGGAACATGTATACCAAATTTCAACTAAATCGGTCAACTTTTACTCAAGTTATCGTCACACGCGTAAACGTTACTGACAGACAGACAGACAGTCAGACAGACAGACAAGATGCATATTTCGTTGAATGTAAGAAGCTCGCTTACGCTCGCTTCAACTATACGCTCACTTCAATGATAGAGCCACGCGATGCCTAGTTATAATTTAACCGCAATCGGTTAAAAAAAACCTTTTGCTTGAAGGGGGTTACCCTCGGTTAACACATCTTGTTTTGATTCCGAGTTGGAAACGGAAATATTGCGATGGTTCTCAAGAACGAACACTTCTCATGTCTCCTAATTTAAATAAATCCAAGATAGAAATTCGTTTGAGACATCAAACATTTTGGTCCCGTTGTCTGTCTCTCCAACATATTTAATCATATCTTAAAAACTACTCGTTCGATTTAAATGAGCGTTGGATGATGGCATGTCTCAATTTGCTTTTCATTGATCCCATATTAATTTCAATCAACTCCGCTGTTTAAATTAATTTATGTAAAACATCAGTCCTACACAACTCAGACAAACTTTCTCTTGTCCAGTCCATAATTGCTTAACCCATTGTTTTCCATGAAATAGTTTTCTAGTTTTCGAAAGTACATTAAATTATTATTGAACATTTCATCAAAATTTATCATAAATAATTTCAAGATAAAAAGAACTTTTTATAAACTACGTTTTTATATTTTCTGTTGAATCGTATGTAATGTTGATAATATAATTGTTATTGTTATATAATATATAATGTTAGTGAAAAAAAAAAAAAAAATAGTTCCAAATTTATTTACTTCACATTAATGACAACCATCTAGAGAGCTGATCTTAAACCTATAAAAGGACAAATCTTTGTACAACGGAACTCACCCTTTGTGCAACGGATAGTTTTGAAATAATATAAATAATATAATCGATATATTTCCTGTTTTGCTGTCATTCAATGTTTATCTCTTACTTATAAAAATCACAAATTTGAAACCCGTCAAAATGAAGATTGTTAAATATGGGACTTGGCAAAACAAATAAAATAACTTGCGAATTTTTTCCGAACTAACTTTCCATACAGCAAAATTTGCTGAAAACCAATTAAATTCTGCTGATAGATGGCTTAAAGTATTAAAATAATGCATTGTCATCGTGTTCTGAACTATGCTAAAAATGTCAAATGTCTAGCTATTCGGGAAGTTAGTTAGAAATCGACTGCCAGATTTGTACCGGACAAACAAACAAACAAGAAAGCAAGCTAATAAACACGTAGTAAAATAGCTTCTTTTAGGCGACGAATCGAACCCGGCCTCTCACCGTCTACGTGTAATGCTATTTTCTCAGATACTAGATTTTTCCCGGGAGACAGCTTATATTGTTAGATTAGTTTTTTAGTGGACTACATTTTAGAAATTTTAATCAAAATCGTCGCAACTGTTTTCAAAATATATTTTATTCAAATTTTTTGGTTATATATTTTTCAAAATTTTTGAGTTTTTGGGGGGTTAGCGCCCTCCAAATTAGGAGCTAATAGTTATTTATGCACCTAGGGAGTAAAGTAAGCCATTATTCCCTGAGCGAAAAAAGTTGGTTCTTGAGGCGAAGCCGAAGGAACCATGGTCCCTAAATCCCGAGGCGAAGCCGAGGGAATTAGACTTTTTAATTCCCGAGGCGCAGCCGAGGGAATAACTCTAATTAGCTCCCGAGGCGCAGCCGAGAGAGATAATTATCGTGAGGGGAATAATGGCACTTTACTCACGAGGTACATACAATATTTTATCTCCAGTAGGAAGAAAATACACATTTTCGTCCATAGCACAGTTTTTATTTATTATTTTAATAAATAACAATAATTATTAGAACTTTTAATAGCAGATATAAGAGATTCAATATTAAAAACAAATAAGAATTGGAATTAAACTCAAATAGGTTATTTAGATGCTGGTTATAATGTTGTAAACAAAGATAAACATAGTCAAAAAAGCACAGTGCCGCCAACCTGATTTCAACTACTTCATTACATTAGCCATACATTTTCTACTATTTATAAAATAAGTTGCAATCTTTACTTTTTTGCCCTACTTTACTTTTTCGCCCTACTTTTACTTTTTCTCCCTACGTTTTGAGTTCAGGGATGAAAAGACCTGTTTTAGTCCCTCTAAACTAATTCAAAATCATAACTTTTTTCCCTACTGGAGATAAAATTCATTTATCGATTCCACCTTGAATATGATTTTTTTGGGGATGATATACCAAACCTGAGCAAAATCAGCCCAGGTGACAGAAAACCATTTTTTTAAAAACCATTTTTTTGGACTCAGGGGACCTCAAAAGGTGTAAATCCATTAAAATATCAAAATCGAATACCCGCGCCATCACAATTCTTTCTCTTTATATAAGAAAGTAAAAATCAAAATAATTTTGACACATTTAAAAATAGACTGCTAATTGGTGTAGCACATAGATTCCTAACATCCTAGCCACGTACTTTATTGATTTTATGCTTTTACAAACCATTATTGTCTAATTTGTTTAATTTTTTACCCTGTATTATACTTCCATTATCTTCGGTAACCTCGGAAGCAAAAAAATAGAGAACAAGATAAAAAGAACTTTTTATATACTACGTTTTTAAATTTTCTGTCATAAGTCATAAATCATAAATTTGAAACCCGTCAAAATGAAGATTATAAATATGGGATATGTCAAAACAAATAAAAATAACTTGCGGATTTTTTCCGAACTAACTTTCTAAACAGCAAAATTTGCTGAAAACGAATTAAATTCTGCTGAAAAAATGGCTAAAAGTATTGAAATAATGCATTGTCATCGTGTTCTGAGCTATTCTAAAAGTTTCAAATGCCTAGCTACTCGGGAAGTTAGATAAAAATCGATTGCAAGATTTGTACTGGACAAACAAACAAGAAAGCAAGTTAATAAAAACGTAGTAAAAATTAAATAAATGAGACAATAATGGGTTGAATAATCATAACATGTTTTAAGTTCCTACGCGATATGCCTATAGGAAGCTGCGTATGAGCCAGACTAATTGGCAGTCTATTTCTTTTCTTTCGACGCCGACGGCGTTGTTTTAAAAGATTCAAATTTTTTAATTAAAATTAAAATTAACTTCTTTTTATTCAATATAAACTATTAGAAAGTGGACTAATAAAGAAATTATTCATTATAATAACTACCTAGAGGTCATTTAACGTCACTATGAATCAATATTTGATGATTATATACGATACAAGATTAATAACAGTTGTATAGAGCAACGGTGGGCAACCCCCGGCCCGCGGGCCAATTGCGGCCCGCGGAAAGATTCTATCCGGCCCGCGAGATATTTTATAAATAAAGAAGTAATTTAAATAATTTATTTTTTTAAATTTTGTGTGTTGAACATCGGTGTATTTTCGTGCCTCACCATCACTGAAATCGAAGCAATTCCAGAAACATTTAAAATGGAACTTTATAATCTCCATAAAAGAGTCAATTTAATTTTACATCTTTCCATGAGTTTTACAAAAAAATTTCCAAATTTAGTTGATAATGCAAAGTATATTTAATTTTATTTGGATCAACATATCAACAGCTTTTCTCCAAGATGAAGTACTTAAAATCCAGACGCGCATTTGAAGAACAACTTGTGCTTGTACCTTGTACATCACTAATTGAACCAGATCACAATATTTTTTTCCAATTTAAAATTCTTTATTTTATACATACTTTCATAGTTTCAATTTTAATTCAATACATATTTCACATGTAGAAATTAACTTCTTTTTTATTTCCTGACTAAAAAAATTACAGGTGTTAAAGAAAGATGTCAACTAACTACTATTGACAAACACACACATACACACACACACACACACACACATATATATATATATATATATATATATATATATATATATATATATATATATATATATATATATATATATATATATATATATATATATATATATATATATATATATATATATATATATGTGCACTCTAACTACTGCGGCCCGCGAAAAAATAGTAACATTTATTTTGGCCCCTGCTATAAAAAAGGTTGCCCACCCTTGGTATAGAGGATGCCTAGCTGGATAGAGTAATAAAAAAACCCTTTGTGACTTCTTTAACTAATGAATAAGGCAAGAAGCTAGGAGTTAGGTAGCCACTAGGAAGGAGAGCGTTCCGAAATCTAACGGTTTCCAAGCGTCTTGGATGTGACTGCGTTCTAGAATTAAGTGATCAACCTCCGATGCATCTATTAATCATCTATATTATCCTTACCTTGTATGTCTGTATGTCTTCTTATTTAAATTAATCCTTTCAGAATAAAATCAATTCGAAACTAATAATATCAAATCATTCATGACATGCATAATATAATTAATAAAATTTTAAAAAATTACTTTTATCTCCAGTAGGGAGAAAAAGTTATGATTTTGTATTAGTTTAGAGGGACTAAAGTAAGTCTTTTCTTCCCTGAACTCAAAAAGTAGGGAGAAAAAGTAAAAGTAGGGCGAAAAAGTAAAGTAGGGCAAAAAAGTAAAGATTGCAACTTAATTATTTTATAAATAGTAGAAAATGAATGGCTAATGTAATGAAGTTGTTGAAATTAGGTTGGCCACACTGCTTTATCGAACATTTTTATCTTTGTTTATAACCTGCATCTAAATAACCTTCTATTTGAGTTTAATTCCAAATCTTATTAGTTTTTAATATTGAATCTCTTATACCTGCTATTAAAAGTGCTAATAATTATTGTTATTTATTAAAATAAATAAAAACTGTGCAATGGATGAAAATGTGTATTTTCTTCTTACTGGACACTGGAGATAAAATATTGTATGTACCTCGTGAGTAAAGTGCCGTTATTCCCCTCGCGATAATTATGTCCCTCGACTGCGCCTCGGGAGCTAATTAGAGTTATTCCTTCGGCTGCGACTCGGGAATCAAAGAGTCTAATTCCCTCAGCTTCGCCCCGGGATTTAGGGGCCATGGTTCCTTCGGCTTCGCCTCAAGAACCAACTCTTTCGTTCAGGGAATAATGGCTTACTTTACTCCCTAGGTGCATAAATAACTATTCTGTCACAAAAAATCTTGAAATATTTATAGGTTAACACTTTATAAGGTTTTTTGAGTCCGAAAAAGTGGATTGGATGAAATAAAACTTAAATGATTTCTGTCGGCAGACGCGCGTAGCCACTAATGGTTAATTTAGATTAAAATTTGAGATACATGTTCAGAAAAAAATACGTGTGGTGTCGTGGGGCACCCGTTAGGATTGAAGTTCCTTATGCTTTTCATTAAATATAAATCATAAAACCACACTACTCTAAGTTGTAAGAATACGATGCTAACTACTCATACATGGCGAAGTTAGAAAAGAGAAAAAAATAAAAGTAACTATTTGTACTAAGTGGAGTTAAAGCAAAATTAAAGGGAAAGCTTATACAGGGTGTCCCAGCTAATATGGAACAGCGAAATATCTCCGGAACCATGATACATAGAAAGATACGGTTTTCAGGGTTCGATAATGGCTATAAATGAGCTTCTAGAAAAAGTTCTGAACATTTTCTGTGTTCAGTAAAAGTGTGTGCAGTTTACAAAAAAAATAAGTGAATAGGAAGCCATATTTGTTTTAGACTAGATTTGGATTCTATGGCTAAAAATAAGAATTTTTTACTCTTGGAAATTTTTCGCTCCGAGCATTAGTTTACTGTCTGGAGAGCCCTGAACCTGGATAAAATTGAAGCTTTACCTCCTTTTTTCAGCTAAACTAATAGATTTAGGAAAAAAATCCAAGATACAAAAAGTTTATTTAGTCAAAAGTCAAGTTATTTTTAGTCGTAGAATCCAAATCCAGTCTAAAATACATACCTTATTTGTAACTTTATTTTAAGTCAAATGTGCAAAAAAAAAAAAAAAAAAAAAAAAAAAAAAAAAAAAAAAAAAAATTAAACAATCACCTGTTGAACGCTTTATAAGAATGTTTATTAAATTAAAAGACACTTTATTTCAATCATACGGTCATGTCATAAATTACAGGATTAAAATGATTAATTATGATAAAATTATTCAAATTTCCGTCATTCCTGAACATCAAAAGAAAAATATGAGGTATAATTTCGTCGATAATATCAGATAAAATTAATTGTATTGAAACTTTTATTTACATATGTTTGAAATCGATTTTAAACGTCCATTTATATTTATATTAAAATTACGTCAAGTTATAAATACATGCGGGTATTGAAGATTGTGTTTTAAGACATAAGGGATGTTCGAAGTAAAGCTTATATTAAAATTGAATATATTTAATAAAATTAAAATAAAATAAAATAAAAAAATTGACACAAATTGGTTTTTAACGTAAAAGCTTCTGTACTACGGTCTGATTTACAAAATTTGTAATCAAACATATTATCAAGATTAAAGACCAATAAAAAAGAATATATATTATATAATATTTAAATAGAGATTGTAATAATGTATATTTATTGCAAGAGAACGGTAGATCAACGAGTATTTAAACTAAATTGGGCCCTACCTATAGTACTAGGTAGGGTACTATAGGTCCTACTATAGCCCACTACCTATAGTAGGAAAAGTACTGTTTTAACCAAAAAAATTTTTTTCGAGATTTCAACGGAATTATCCATTTTGGGTGTTTTTAAGACCTCCTGAGTGGTTTTCACCATGACGTCTGTATGTATGTATGTACGTGTGTGTGTTATCATCGTAGCGCCCAAGGTATTTAACCTAGAGAGTTGAAACTTGGCAGAAAAATCAGTCCTTACCTGTAGTGGTGCCGCCCTGAAAATCAAATTTTTCTGCCATCTTGAACCCAGTTTGTTGAGTCAGCAAAATTTTTAAAAAATCGTAATAAATCGACAATGGTCCTGATCGAGTTGATCGAATTTGGCACGAATATACCTCTCTGTATGACAAACAAGCCCACCAAATTTCATTTTGATATTAGCCGCCATTTTGAAGTTATCAATTTTTGATTTTTTAAACTTTGACGGTTAATAATACCGAAAGTATAAATAGGTTTTGGACGTATAGCATATCGTTGGAACCGGAAAAAAATTAAGGAACAAATATAAAAAAACCCGATGAAATTCAATTAATTAGTTTAAAAGTTATAACCGAACATAATTATTTATTAGTGCGATAATTTTGATGACGTCGAAGTTTGTTTACATTTGTCAAAATACCGCCAAACTTCAAATAATTATAGTCCACAGGCCACCATAAGAAGTGAGTCGCTGATTGATAAAGTTTTCTTACCTTATGGAATGGCTTATTTATGAAAAAAGGTGGCCACCGATACGAGTGGGCCGTTTTCTTTTCAACGTCCCCGCAGAGCGATATGTTTGGGGCGGTGGACGGCCCACTCTTATCGGTGGCCTCGTGTACCACTGTTTTTTAAATAATTTAATAAAACGATCCTGTGAAAATCAAAATTTTATCCATCTCTTTTCAATGTTCCCGCACAACGGCAAGTTTAGCATGTCAACAAAGAAGAAATGGCCCAGCGCCCAGTTGCCATATACCCAATTCATCGGTGGACAAGGCATAAATAAGCGATTCCATAAGGTAAGAAAACTTTATCAATCAGCGACTCACTTCTTATGGTGGCCTGTGGACTATTATTAAAATATAGTTATTAAAAATAAGGCTTTTTTGAAGAATGATAATAAATCAGTTTGTTCAGAACGGTCACCCATCCAAGTACTGACCACGTCCAATGCTGCTTCCTGCTATGAAGTGAGGAAAAGTTCCGAGGAACTTTGTACCCGATTTTTTTTTATTATCAATATCTAGTTCCGTGTCAGTTTGTCGGTCTGTCGCTTAATATTTGTGAAACAAAACATATCTTAAAAACTTCTTTGGATTTGGATTTAATTTACCTTTATTGAATAAGAAAAAATACAACATATTGATACATAATAATATTCCATTACATCGAGTTATCTTTTTTGCTGATTTAACAATTTAATACTACATTAGGTTATCTCTCCACTAGAGAACATGGAGTCCTGAGCTGTGGAGAGAGATTTCTCGTCGTAAATTTATGAAATTTAGATGGTAGGACAACATTATCCCATTGTTGGTCTCAAATCATATAAGTTTGAACCTTCTGCGCTAATTTGTTTCTTCCACATGCGCACAAACATACATGTATACCTGTATCATCAAAACTGCTCATCTGATTATTATGAAATTTGGATGGTTTGTCCAAGCAGTCCGCAGATTAGCCCCAGATTAATTTAAACCACATGCGCTCTTTAAATTTGGCTAAATTGATACTTTAATTCATAATATACAGACAAAAAATAGATCGGCAGAGTGACAGAAAGGGAACCAATTTAAAAAATATAAAGAGCGCAGACGGTTGAAATTAATTTGGAGCTGTCTGCGGGCTTCTTTCGACAAACCATCTTCAGTAGGGAGAAAAAGTTATGATTTTGGATTAGTTTAGAGGGACTAAAGAAAGTCTTTTCTTCCCTGAACTCATAAGTAGGGCGAAAAAGTAAGGTACTACTTGTCTTTTTCCCTGTTTGACGTTAAAGACTTGGAAGGGAAATTCAAAGTCAGCCTCAAGGAAATCATCTTCAGCGTCTACGAGTGGTAGGTTGCTGCAGTTTTCTTTGCCGCAGTGTTGGAAGCAATAGAATATGACAAAAATGTACATAACAACAATAAACAGGTCAAGTGTGTGCTAGTCAGCACACAGCGAGGGTCCGTAGGCCACACTTTATAGTGTTAAACTGTAAAGTGTATAAACAGTGTTTTTTTTTAAATGCTAGAAAGCTTACTTTGAACCATTCTAAGGGTCTGATATTCTCAAACCACACTCTGATAAAGTATTTTTTTGCCCCTGAACCGGACTACAACCATATAAATACATCGAAAAGACCATAATTATAAAAAACGTATTTTGTCAATAAAAAATAAAATAATATTTTTCGAAATTTCCAAAAAGTGGTATCTTTACTTTTGATCGAAGAATGTTCAGGAGTTTTTTCAGATTTTTTGCACTTCACATAAGCGAGATAGAGGGGGGGGGACACGTTTCACACCCACTTCAAACTTGCCTACGCTCGCCCTATCAAAGTTATATCCAAACAATTATATATTTTTGTAATCAGCTCGACGTACCCTTTCATATGATACCCCTCATGGTGTCGAAAAAAAATAAAAAAAATTTAACCCTTAAGTTTTTTTACCCTAAATTTTTTGAAAAATATTTTTTTGAAGTCGCTATATTTTTAAAATATGTGGGCAGATACAAGACACATACATGCCAAATTTCAAAGTGATCGGACGAAAGGTGTAGCCGTGAGAGCACGCGAGAGGACGGACGGACAGACACACGCAGGAAAATATAAGGGTCCTTGGTTTTGCCAACGGACCCTAATTATTGTACTCTTAAAGAGCTTTCCAACGTCATGCATCATTAACGGTATACACTATTTTGACTTTTGTACGCCGTACCCCGTACGTCTCCGCCTTCCGTACGGTCTCGCAAAGTTTCAAGCGATCCATGAAAAAAGAAAGTAGTCTCGAATTTTTGTCGCAGACAGCCTTGTATCACGACAGATTGACTGTACACTACGTGCAGATACCCGCTAGCTGTGAACCCACCTTAACGCTTTCTTTTTCAATTTTAACCGCGAATAAAGAAGAGAATATCGAAGTAATTATATAAATTATTGTGAAAAAGCACCGTGAAGTGAAGAATTAAATTGCAGTGAGCATCGTGACTGTTTGTACCGAGTTTTCATTCGAACATAATAAGATCTATTCTCATGGAACTTTTAGAAACCTTGTTATCATTTACAAAAAGATAATACAGTATTATATTGTAGTTTGCAATTAAATTTAGTATTATATATCTTTTTAGTTATAGAAGCAGCGAAGAAAATGTTTTTGTATGCTTACTTTATCCTTATAATAAAGTATCCCATTCTACTTTAAAGGCACTGGTCAATAAGAAATAAGCTTTGGGAAGCTCGTTTTGTAAAAACCCTCTTTCTGCTTAAAGGTTTAAAACCTTCTTGCTTGTATTGAGCTAACAATGGACAAACGAAAAATAATAGAGACATCAGAGAATACAGGGGAGGATAACAACATCGGTGTACTTCAAGTCGTTTGTTTTAAAATACTCAACGAGACAAGACCTTACCCTCAACCATTATAGCTTTTCAATAATGCAACAAGCAAAACAAACAAGCCAACGTCTTCCGCCATCGTATACCTCATCTCATGATCACGATCAAAAATTTTAAATGATTCCGCTCATTTATTTTGAAATTCAAACTGACCTTTTGAAAATAAGTCGTTGAATTTTCCCAGATTTGAGTTTAACTATTTCAACATTCTTAAGAATTGGAGTTCGTTTTTCCTCAGCTAGTTCTTTATTTAGCTCACACATTCATTTTTTGGAACGAAGTTGCATATGGCACGTTACAGCGTCTGGAGCTCGGGAGTGAATCCGAAAAGAACGACCGTCACGAAATCTACCGATGACAATAACTTGAGTAAAAGTTGACCGATTTAGTTGAAATTTAGTACACATGTTCATTTTACCAATGCCCAGGAATTGTTCGTTCTAACGTAAAGATTTTAATAAAACTTCATACACATTGTCTAAAGAACAATTTAAACAGATGTGTGAAATTTCAACCTGATACAAGCAGAAGTTTTCGTGTAGTGAAGTGATATAATATGTAGTTGGCCGAAGAGTCGTGGGGTTCAATTCCCTACCGAGGAGAAGTTATTTTTATGATACTTCTGATGAAATGTTCAGTAGTAATTAAATATACCCATGAATACTAATAAATGGTAAACACTGAGCTAAGTAATTATGGACTTGTAACATGAGAAAGTTTGTCTGAGTTGTCTCGGACCGATTTTTTCTTTAAAATTTATGATTTGTGATCCCCTGAGATTAGACTTCTCACCCCTTGTGTTCAATTACAAAGCTGGCAACCAAATATATCGAACATTTGATTTACGTATCACATGATGGTTGTAATTCTCTCTTTGGTATTTTATTGTATTATTTACCGCACTTCGATTGAAAACTGTTCGAAATATGTTCCTTTCCGTGAAGATTTGCTACAACTGGCCAAAACTTACTTTTACAAAAAGTCAATCAATATATCCGAGAAATGAAGCTATTTTCCCTCTAGTGGCAACCTAGATTTTTAAACAAAAAAATAAACGTGTGGTATCCCAGAATACCCGTTAGGAGCGATGTTCCTTACGCTTTACATTAGGTATAAATTATAAAATCAGACTGCTAAATATACGATGCTAACTACTTATACACGGTATGGAGTTAAGAAAGAGACAAAATTAAAAATTGAGGAAAAAGTTAATTATGATGAGTTGATAGTTAAAGAGAATGGTTTTAGTCCTTAATTCATTTACATCCCAGCCTACTCCATTTAAAAAATATACATCACTACACTACACAAAAACTTCTTCTTGTGTCAGGTTAAAATTTTACATGCCTGTTTCAAATGTACTCCCAGTAGAATCATATGTTGCGTGGATAATTCCCAGTAGAATCACATGTTGTGTGAATAACTCATAGTTGAATCATATGCTGTATAGATAACTCCCAGTAGAATCACATATTGTGTGGATAACTCATAGTTGAATCATATGCTGTATAGATAACTCCTTGTAGAAACATAATATGTTGTGTGGATAGCTCCCAGTAGAATCACATGTGTGGATAACTCATAGTTCAATCATATGCTGTATAGATAACTCCTAGTAGAATCATATGTTGTGTGGATAACTCCCAGTAGAATCACATGTTGTGTGGATAACTCATAGTTGAATCATATGCTTTATAGATAACTCCTAGTAGAATCATATGTTGTGTGGATAACTCCCAGTAGAATCACATGATGTGTGGATAACTCATAGTTGAATCATATGCTGTATAGATAACTCCTAGTAGAATCATATGTTGTGTGGATAACTTCCAGTAGATTCTTATGGTGACAAATATATGCAATTAATTATAATTTATAATTTAATTGTAAATTTAACACAGTGTAGTTGATCCGCGTTACCTCTTACTCATTTACTTATTTCCAAGTCCGAGCTTTGTACCAGGATTACAATTATTTTATATTACCATTCTTAATTGTTATCGTAGATTGAGATCATGTTCAGCTTTATCCCTTTCAAAATAGAATATTCATTTGCTAAGAGACTAATTAAGGAAAAAGGTTGAATTACAACCTTAATACTTCCACAAATCCTTCCCTAATTTTATATCTTACATCATTTGATGCAGCTTAAAGTTAAACAGTTTTATTAAACTTTATATGCGATATAACAATATAAGTTTATATTTTAATTATATCAAGATTTAATACTGTGTGTGTGTGTAATTTAAGAAGTAAACTCTAAATCTGCAGAACCGAAATTCGATGGAAGTATGAGAAAATAGATTGCCAATTGGTGTGGCGCATAGCTTCCTCGCATCCTATATCACGTACTTTATTGATATTATTCTTCTACAAGCAATTGTTGTTTAATTTGTTTGTTTCCCCCTTTTTTTAATGTGTCAAATTAATTTTGATGTTTTACATGAATTAAAGTAAATCAAATTATAATTATTATTAACTACGGGAAACAGACAGTGAAAAATACACTCCTGTGCCGGGATTTGAACCACGGGCCTCTATATACACGCTCTATAGAGGCCCGTGGTTCAAATCCCGGCACAGGAGTGTATTTTTCACTGTCTGTTTCCCGTAGTTAATAATAATTATAATTTGATTTAAATTAAAATTTAACTTTCCGTAGTATGAAAACTACCAAAAACTTAAAAATTGAATTTTGAATTAAAGTATCAATTTAGCAAACGTTAAAGAGCGCAGACGGTTCAAATTCATCTGGTGCAATCTGCGGGTTACTTTCGATAAACTATAAAAATTTCATACAAATCATATGAGTACTTTTGAAGATATAGGTGTAAATAAATGTATGTTTGTGCACATGTAAAAGAAAACCAAATGGCTGCGGAAGGCTGAAACTTATATGATACGAACAAACTAACAATGAGTTAATTATGACCTACCATAAAAATTTCATTAAAATCGGACGAGTAGTTTTTAAGATATGTTGGTTCGCAAACATTGAGCGACAGACACGGAACCAAAAATGTTCCCTGATGTCTGAAACGGATTTTTGTCTTGGAATTTTTGAAATCGGGGACATAAAATGTTTTGGTCTTCAGAACCATCACATAGCCTTCGGTAAGTATGGAAGTTAAATCAATTGCAAGATTTTTCATATCTATTGGTGTTGGTCATTCCCAAATTTAAGGTCTAAATTCATTTCTCGATGTAGCCTCCGAGTATTATCGTATTATTATATATGCTACCAGCTATGGCAACGTGCTTAATTTTATATTTAGAAATTAAGTAATGGCTATTTACGTAGCTAGAGCAGTAAGGGCGTTATTACAGGCCGAGGGTGAAGTTTGAAAGCACGAGTGCGTTTAACGCCCGAGGCCTGTCATGTCGCTTTCTGCTCGTGGTGCGAACACTATTTTATCGCCCACCACATGTGAACTAATTAATAAACATGCAAACTATTTTGCCGTAATCTCCAAAACAATAAATGCATATTAAGGTTACATCATTAGGTACCAAAACAAACCGCAGTTATAAAAATATAGATTGTTACTAATTGAACAGCTGATGCTGAGAACTACTAGCGCTTCCTGCACGCCGTGGCCCGGCCAGGAAGCGGCCGCTTCTCGAACTACTAGCGGCCCTGTAAAGATAAAGCATGCATTTTTACAGGCCCCAGGGCTGTAAAATAGAACTTTACCGGCCGCTCAGGATAGGAATGTTTACAAGTGGAGGGCGATAAATTAATTTAGATATCTATTTAGATAAGTTATCTATTTAAAAACCAACAAATTAAAACACATACTTATTTTTATTGGAATAAATGTGGTTGCCTTAGCTTAGCAATAACAAATCATTCCAAGGTGAGTTGTCACCGTCGTCGGAACCCGATTATACAAATGATAACGTACTTAAATGATGTTAATGCATAATAAACCATTATTGTCTAAATTATTTCATTTGTTCTGGCCTTTTATTTTAAATGAAACATTTTTTTTTTTTTTACATAAGTAGAAGTACCAATTTAGCAAAATTTTAATAGCGCTAATGGTCGGAGAAGGTTGTAACTTGGGTGTTTTGAGAAGGTTGTATGTGGGACTATAGTAATGGGCAAATTTTGACCTACCATCCAAATTTCATTAAAAGCGGAAGAGAAAATTGTGGACAAACTGACAGACAGACACAGGACTAAAAATGTTCACTGACGTCTGAAACGGATTTCTGTTTTGGAATTTTTGAATTAGGAGTCGTAAAAATTCACAACAATCAAATAGCTTCAATTACCTTGGGCAAGCTCGGAAACAAAAAAGCTAACATTTGCTTATTTAAATTTATAAATGTTTTAAATATGCGGACAAAACCTTGGTTGAAGACAAGCTAGAAGCTGGCTATCCATGCAGGAGGATAAGTAAGTAGGGACTTATCTTACCTAGTATAAAGGTAAATTCATCCAGCGTACTTCAAAGTTTTTTTTTGTCTTTGTTTAAATTTAAGATGCAAATCTGAACAATTGAAATGTTAACGTTCCACTCGGTCGTTTCAATCGAACAAACAAAACATGCATTTTATTTTATTTCTGTTTTATACCACTCTATAACAAATGCCTCTCGCCTGAACAAAAGACCAGTAAATACTTTTTGGGAAGAATAAAAAAGGAATTACCTACAAGGATTCATTCTGAGATTAAGTTCCTTTAACTGATCCGATAAAAAAAAAAATTCAGAAAAAAATCTTAGGATTTATATTATTTTATTTCTTTTTTATAAGTTACGTACATTGTTATGAAAACGAAAGGGTAGGTAAAGAAGTGAATTAAAAAAAAAGATAAATATAACCTTTATTTTTACCAAACACGGTTAATCATTTCTTTTTTTTAAGGTAATAAAAAAATTAAATATATATATATATATATATATATATATATATATATATATATATATATATATATATATATATATATATATATATATATATATATATATATATATATATATATATATATATATAAAGGGACACGGACCGAGAAGTTGACAGATTTAGTAGCATCGATGAAAACGGACATTATAAGAATTAAAAAAGACGTGTGCGCTTGCGTACATCGGTCGCCCCTTCAGCGCCATCTTTTATCTTCTTTTTGTTTAGGAGGATTTCGGGTGAGAGATTTTTATCGGTCGGCTGAGTTTCCGAACCTGGTAGCGTTGAGTAATTGTTTTTTATTCGAGAAGAAAGAGTCTATTAAATAAAAACCTCGAAGAAAGGTTACATTAGGAAGGTTATGGACAGGGAAAGATAACCTTTTTTTGTATCTGAAAGAAAACATCAGATCTCGAGAAAAGGTTAGCAGTGTTGTCTCTTTAATAATCATAATAATTTGTCAGATGATTTATAATAGTCAAAGTTTTTCGTCGGGAGTCTTGACTTAGACGACCAAAGGAAGGTTATTTTTATTTTTTTCTTTCTCTCATGTGTTAGAAATATTCAAAAACTGGTTGTTTTTGTTTGACTGGACCATCAAGTATAAATTTTGTTTCCGCTGTTACACCTCTGTTGTCTTTTTCTTTTCTGGATTGTTGGGTTCTGGAACAGTTAATGCTTTTTGATGATTGAGTGGTCCTTTTTTTAACAATTCGTCGGAAATACATTTTTATTTAAGAATGGCTTAGTGACAATTGAGTTGTAAAAATATAGTAAGAATTAATATTGTTGTCAAAAAATGTTTTTATTTTTAGATGAAGATGCTGATGACAAGTTCTTAGTCTTCCGTTTATAGATGAATACATCTTTGGGTATTTTTTTTTTTATGTTTCTCTACACCTACGCTCTATAATTTACTAGTGGTCGATCAATTCATGTTATGACTGACTATCGAATAGAAGAAAGCATTATAGATCTGTTTTTCACCTCCAATCCGCATTAAAACCCCTCAAAATCGACCAAAAACTAACTTCTAATCCGTGATTAAACACACCTATCAATAGGTTTGTTCCAACCACACTTCAAACTGGTTTGGAACTGTCCGACGCATGCGCAACGGACCACAATTGATCGTTTATCGCTAATGCGCAAGCTTCGTACAGTTTGAAACTAGTTTGAAGTGTGGTTGGAACAAACCTAATATGTTGGGAGTCACTATCGATAACTGTTTCAATTGGAAAGCAGATATTAATAAGCTAAATGTAAAATTACGTGCATTTATATTTATTTTTATGAAACAAAATAGTACATTACGCGTCTAGTGCGGAAAGTAGCATTTTGCATGCGAGTGTGGAGTTTGCACCCGAGCGACAGCGAGGGTGGTAAAACCAGACAAGCAATGCAAAATGCCGTTTTCGCACGAGTTGCGTACCGTACTTTATCTACGATTGTTAGATTTAAATAATAAATACAGAAACAAATAAACTTGCTGTATGTAAGTTCGTATCTCTTCTCTTGATAAAGATGGCATTAATCTTGAGTTGTATTTTTTGCCGAATTAATTATTTCTGGAGGAGTATTATTCTCTACATTTTCGTTCAAGCCACTTGATTCATTCATTGTTTTTTACTAAAAACTCGATATAAACAGTTACTTTAATAAAATAACAGCAAATTAGTTTTGTTAAATGTAAACAAACTCGCTAATCGTGCGTAAAGCTGAAGAATTCCTCTTCTTTACCGCGCTAGCGTGGTAAAGAAGAGGAATTGTCCAGAACTATGAGACGCGCATGCGCAATGAATACAAGTACGTAAATAATCACTACGCATCTAAACAGAGATATAATGTTTATATTTCGTATCAATCGTAGATAAAATGTATTTAAGCATTTCACACCTAAGATTTTTATATTATGGAGTTGTTGACTATAATACAGTATTGGACTACTCTCATTGGGATCAGCTTGTTACACTTTCAAAGAAACAATATTTCAAAAGCAAAAAGCTTTTTAGGTTTCTGTACAAAGTACAAAAAGAAACCTTATATAACGGCTCTGTCTTTCTGTCCATTGGTGTCTGTCCGTTGCTTATTTCAATTCATAAACTACTACAGCTAAGAACATGAAATTTGGCACACAGGTGCATCTCGGCATTTGTGACAACTGGACACTTTTTCGATTTTTTATACTTATTTTCAAGATGGTGGCCAATAATTATTTTTTACATGGACCTCTTTTGATCCTTCCTTTACTCTACACTCTACAGTTTCGGAAAGGAATGAAAAAAAGGTTCGACTTTTGATCAGTAAATGCATTCAACTAACCAAAATAAGTGAAATAAACAGAATTAAGATCATTTCGTTTAATTTACAATTTTTTTGTTACATTGCTTTACATACTAAAATAGCATTTTTGTTATATTGAAAACTAATTATCTCTGTCAATTCTCAACCGATTTTGTTGATTGAAAGCTCATTTTTCTTCTAAAGCAATCTAATTTAAGAGAAAAATATAAAAAATATAGGTTACCATTTAAGATTACAAAGTTGAGAGAGATACCGCCGAAACTATGAGATATAAATATTTTTGGAAATCATATTATAAAACTACGTGAAAATCCAAGGTGAGTTACCATTTACATTTTTTCTCTATCTTCAAAAACTAAAAGAGATCACTATGTGAGCCAGTTTATCGTGGTCCATACCTTCGGAGAAGGTGAGGAAAAGTAAAAACAAGCCTTTTCTAAGGAAAATTAGTTCATCTGAAAAGTGTGAAGCAAGAACTAATGATGAACCCATCCCTGGACCCAGCAGAGACTAGCAAAATTTGAATATGATATTAATAAATAACTATTAATATATTAATAATAACAAATATTGAATATATAACGTAATTATATATTTGTAACTTATTTATTTTCTCAATTTCACAAAAAAAAAAAATGTATAGGTATGTATATAATATATACATACATTTCTCTTTTTTTGCAATTTTCCCTACAGAAAAGTAACCTATTAAAGGCTAAGTTACCTATTATCAGAAAAACGAAGTGATTAAACAAAACGGCTTAATAGTTTTGTTTCACAGCCTCCAAGGAAAAGAAATATGACTATATCATACATCATTCATTTAGTTTTTAAGAATAAAATACCCTCCGAATCTTAGTTTGTAGTCTATTTATTATTTATTACATTCCTCTATGCATAAATTGTTTTAGGAATAAATTCTTCTATTTTATTATTAGGCACACGATAAATAACCATCACAAAAACACCAAATATTCTTAATCTACGCGTCAAGAGCTTTCATATTAACAGTATACATACTAGGCATCGCGTGGCTCTATCATTGAAGCGAGCGTATTGCAATAAAATAGTGAATATTGAAATTTGTTAATCATGATGAATGTCATAGTTGAAGATAAGTGGAAGAGGGTAGTAAGGGGTAGAGTGGGGGTACTACGTACAAAGCTTTACTTCCTAAACAAACCTATACACTATAAGAATCTTAACCACCCGTAATAGCTTTTATATTATTATTATAAATGTATCACTTCATTACTCAAATACTACTGCTTGTATCACGTTGAAATTTTACATACTTGATTCAATTGTACTTTAGACGATGTACATGACGTTTTAAGATCGTTACGTTAGAACGTAAGATATCGGTAAAAAGGTTGTTTTCACTATTTTAAACGTTTAGGTCCGCTTTAATTGTTTTAGCGATCTTTATTAAATCATAGCAGTGTCGTTGTTGGTTTTACTGAAAAATGTTATTTGAAAAAAATGTTCGTCTCATCGAGTAGGTGATGATAGAATTTTTTCCCGTCCTGAAATTCCAATTTTAAATTTGAAGCTCACGTTTACGCGAGTATTGCGCGCGAACTCTTGGACGGATCACGCTGTCCAACGAACTTAGCCTGAGTATTAGTTAGAGGATCATGTATACCAAATTTCAACTAAATCGGTCAACTTTTACTCAAGTTATCGTCTCACGCGTAAAAGTTACGGACAGACAGACAGACAGACAGACAGACAAGATGCATATTTCGTTGAATGTAAGAAGCTCGCTTACGCTCGCTTCAATTACACATAACTACTCATACACGACATATTACCATAATAACAGTTCAAACGTAAACAACGTAAGTGCTTGAAAATAGTAGTTTTAAAAATCATTATTGGTTTGATGTAGGTAAATTTGAAAATTTAAAAAAAAAAATAAAATACAGTTAATAACGTTCATTTTTCAATTAACCAATAAAATTGTTATTAACTTTCATTTTTCCAATAAAATTGTTATTAACTTTCATTTTTCCAATAAAATTGTTATTAACTTTCATTTTTCCAATAAAATTGTTATTAACTTTCATTTTTCCAATAAAATTGTTATTAACTTTCATTTTTCCAATAAAATTGTTATTTACTTTCATTTTTCCAATAAAATTGTTATTAACTTCCATTTGCCCAATAAAACCAAGCCTACAATAACAATTTTTTGACAAAACCAACATATCAATGTAAACCAATCCTTGATCAGAGCATGGTAGAGTATTTGACATAAAAAGAAACTCGCTTGAACGATCAAACAAATAACTGAAAGCAGTGCCTCCCATATAAATGATTTTAAGTCCAATTTAAAACAACAAAAAATCGGTCCGAGACAACTCAGACAAACTTTCTCATATACAAGTTCATAATTACTTAGCCAATGCTTTCCATTTATTAGTTTTTGTAAGTACGTTTAATTATTATTAAAAATTGTATCAACATTTACCATAAAAATAAGTTCTTCAGGACGGGGAATCGAACCCGGGATCTTTCCATCCACGTTTTAAGCTATTTTCACAGGAACTAGATTTTTCCCGGGAAAACTGCTTATATCGTTGGATCCGTATTTAAATGGACTACAATTTAGAATTTTTTAATCAAAATCGTCGGAACCGTTTTCGAGAAATACTTTTTTTTTCAGAGTTTTTGGGTTGGTAGCGCCCCCAAATTAGGAGCTAAAATTCATTTCTCGATTTCACCACGGGGTATGATTTTTCTGAACATGTATGCCAAATTTCGTCAAAATCGGCCCAGTAGTTTAGGCTCCAGGCGTCTGCACAGACGATAGACGACAGACATTTTTTAAAAACCACTTTTTTGGACTCAGGGGACCTCAAAACGTGTAAATCCATCAAAATCTCAAAATCGAATTTTCGCGCCATCACAATTCTTTCTCTTTATATGAGAAAGTAAAAAGAAAGAACTTTTAATGTTCTGTTCTGAGCACAAAATTATTCTGGCAGATAACTATGTAAAATTATTTTAACTTATTTTTTAATCAAAATAAAGAGATAATCAGTGTAAAAAACATTTTTTCTTATGAGGAAGGACTGATCAATTTACTGCTTTTAGCAAGGAGAAAATAAATATATAAATAATATAATTCCCCCGTAGTTGCTAAAATTTGACAAGCAATAATTGACATCTGAGCTATAAAAATATCCCCAAAAAAAGATTGGAGGACAGAAATAAAAATGTCCGCCATCCAGTTTATTTTCATTACTGATTTCACATCGTTGTCCAATAATTAAAAAAATACGTATCTTATACATATAAATATTTAAGATGTACAATAATCAATTTATATAAATATATAAATTAAAGAAAATCATACTATAAATCAAATAACCATAAAAAAAACTAGGTGTATATAACTAAGCTGTCAAACACCCTTCAAAAAAACAAATAAATTAAATCATATCAAGAATTTTTTTAATAATTAAATGCAGTAAATTAATAGAGTTTCATTACTAATATTAAAAACATTATATTTATATACGTATTTATGTATGCAGTTATATGTTTGTGTGTACATTAAAAGACATAATTAATAATGCATTTGTTAATTGCATTTTACAAAAAGAAACAATTTAATAAAATCAAAATTGTCCGGCCTATATCATACATTTTTTTTTTTAACATTCTCTACATAAAAAGTCCTTATTGCGTGTTTTAAAAATATCCTACGACATAATTTCTTTTATTTTGTTACATGCAAAGTAAATATATATATGTATATTAAAAATTGAAATATATTAAATCGGAAAATTATATTTTGACGTTTTTTAAATAAATATTTATCCTTTCGTGTGTCCATCATTAAAAAAAATATATATTTACACATATCTGTATATATTTATGTGTATATCTATATATATTTATGTATATATATAAATATATATATATATATATATATATATATATATATATATATATATATATATATATATATATATATATATATATATATATATTCCGTTATGAATTGATTTGTTTTTACGTGGAAGTTTTGTCTTAATAACATTTTTAAATTAAAGGAATAGCTTCTGGTTTTTTCTGTTGAAATTAAAAACCAAATCAAATAATAAATAAATAATTATTTACATTTATTTTTTGTTTATATTCAAACGGATGCCGACTTCATAAAACAAAATATAGTCGATAAAATATTAAAATATGTTACTTGTTTTACTATCATAAATAATGCTACGCATAGGATTCTTTTGTCTCTAATTCATTCCTTTTATAATGAAAATAAGCTATTTCATTATATATATATATATATATATATATATATATATATATATATATATATATATATATATATATATATATATATATATATATATATATATATATATTAGATAATGTAAAGAAATTTAGATTTTGTTTCTAAATAATTAATAACTTATGTTACTATATTCAAAATATTTCTTTTTCATTCGATTGGTATTTCTCACGTTATTACTTTATTTGTTACAAAACAATATAATTTTTTTTACTACGTTTTTATTAGTTTGCATTCTTGTTTGTTTGTCCAGTACAAATCTGGCGATCGATTTCTAACTAACTTCCCGAACAGCTAGACATTTGAAACTTTAAGCATAGCTCAGAACACGATGACAATGCATTATTTTAATACTTTTAGCCATCTTTCAGCAGAATTTAATTGGTTTTCAGCAGATTTTGCTGTGCGGAAAGTTAGTTCGGAAAAAATCCGCAAGTTATTTTATTTGTTTTGCCATATCCAATATTTACGCAATCTTCATTTTGACGGGTCTCAAATTTGGGAATTTTTTATTATAAGAGGTAAAATATTGAATGACAGCGTAAAAGGAAAAGTAAACAAAGAAATAACTTAATTGATCCAAGATGAGGTGAGATCCGTTGTACAAAGATTTGTCCTTTTATAGGTTTAAGATCAGCTCTCTAGATGGTTGTCATTTATGTGAAGTAAATAAATTTGGAACTATTATTTTTCACTTACATTATATATAACAATGACAATTATATTATCAACATTACATAATGATTCAACAGAAAATTTATAAACGTAGTATATAAAAAGTTCTTTTTATCTTGTAATTATTGATGTTTCGTTTGCTGACCCCCCATGTAATTAGATGTATGATAATACTGTCTACCAATCCTAAGTAGAATGATTTTAATTGAAAATCATTTAAGAAATGTCTAAGTCTTAGAAAAACGTATCTAAGTTTCCTTAGTTTGTCAGGCAGGTCAGTAGTATGAGGTTTCCAGTTAAGATTGATGTCAAATTCAGTGGCGTAGCTAGCTCTGATAGCGCCCGCCCGCAAGATAAAAAACATGCGCCCCTTACTTAAAAGG
This sequence comes from Gerris lacustris, assembly GCA_951217055.1. Lineage (NCBI taxonomy): Eukaryota > Metazoa > Arthropoda > Insecta > Hemiptera > Gerridae > Gerris > Gerris lacustris. The sequence continues at coordinate 62,027,206 of OX578284.1, forward strand.
CGCCCTTTACTTAATCCATTTATTTAATAATGTAAATAGTTAACGCATAAGGAGGACTGCATTGTTATTGTCACCGTACATTGTGGGAGCACGAATATTTTCAAACTATGTCCAAACAAACTTGAAATGTCACTCGTAGGTAATAGTAGGTTGCCATTGGGAAAAAGCTAAAGTTAGTGGTCGCTGTTACGCCTTGTGCGGAAACTTCGGAGCACTTAATTATCCAAACGGTTAGATGTAAGTAAAAAAAACACAATGTTTCTTGTGTGAAATTTTATATTCTACAATTTTGATCTGATCGTCAATTGGTCTTCGAGCAAGAGGAGGCGAGATATTCGCAAACAAAAAGAAGTCGTGCAAAAACAAGCACTACGCAAGTTATTAGTAAGCTAGTTTTTATGCTAAACCGTTCGTTTGTATGTAAAAAATTAATGACACTTTTTATGTGGGAAATTTCGTTATCTTTAATTTTGATAACCACCTTGATTGGTGTCGGACCCATAGGAAGCGAGATATTCGCCAGAAACCAAATTTGTTGACCTTTGCCCTTGAATATATATTAACGCGACAATGTACATGAAGTTTTATTAAAATCTTTATGTTAGAACGTAAGATATAGGTAAAAAGGTTGTTTTCTCTATTTTATAGACGTGTAGGTCCACTTTAATAGTTTTGATTTAAATCAAATTATAATTATTATTAACTACGGGAAACAGACAGTGAAAAATACACTCCTGTGCCGGGATTTGAACCACGGGCCTCTATATCTTACGGTAGTGAAAAATCACTATCATCGATTACGGTAGTGAAAAATCATTCTCCTGCGTAGCTTAGATGGAAGAGCGCTATACTGGAAATATAGAGTTCCGTGGTTCAAATCCCGGTGGAAGAGGGTAGTAAGGGGTAGAGTGGGGGTACTCGGTACAAAGCTTTACTTCATAACAAACCTACACACAAAACGACTATAAGAATCTTAACCACCCGGAATAGCTTTTAAACTAATATTATAAATGTATCACTTCATTACTCTAATACTACTCCATGTATCAATTTGAAATTTTACATACTTGTTTCAATTGTACTTTAGACGTTGTACATGAAGTTTTATTAAGATCGTTACGTTAGAACGTAAGATATCGGTAAAAACGTTGTTTTCTCTATTTTAAACGTTTAGGTCCGCTTTAATAGTTTTAGCGATCTTTATTAAATCATAGCAGTGTCGTTGTTGGTTTTACTGAAAAATGTTATTTGAAAAAAATGTTTGTCTCATCGAATAATTGATGATAAAATCTTTTCCCGTCCTTATACAATTTTATATTTGAAGCTTACGTTTACGCGAGCGTTGAGCGCGATCTATTTGACGAATCACGCTGGCCAACGAACTTAGCCTGAGCATTAGTGAAAGGAACTAAATTTCAAACAAATCGTTCAACTTTAACTCAAGTGTCGTCAGACATGTAAATGTTACACACAGACAGACAGATATACAGACAGACTTTGTTGAATGTAAAAAGCTCGTTACGCTTCAATTATTATTTATTTAATTAGTATTACTATTTTCAAATTCTACCTATTTTTTTCTTCTCCAATTTTGCGCCCCCTCAAGTCTGCGGCCCGATAGCTACGCCCCTGATGTCAATAGTTATTGCTAGATATTTTGCCTTGTCTACGCGTTATAATTTTGCACAGTCACAGTCAGTTCTGATCTCAGTGTAACTACTATCCCTATCAAGCCTATATCATTATTAAACAAATGATCATCGTCATTATTAATGTATTTCTAAAATCTTGTCATCACCGTTGGTAAGTATGTTGCCGTCAGAAAGAATAAATATCCAATTATAATATATTGTTACTCGCTAAATAAACTTCAATTTAAGACAATTCCGTCAAAATATCGTTACTATTTTAAACAAGTAAGGCGCGCACGTAAGTACGTGAGGCAATAATCGCCGGTTTCTGTACGATTAAGTTAAAATTATTAAGTTTAATAGTTGCATATTCTTTTTCAACAATTCAATACCTTTAAATTGATGTATAACATGCCATAGTGACTAAAAACATTTTTTTAGTCGCCCACCATATTGGCCGCCATCTTGAAAATATTAGATGTGAAATTTTAATAGTTGCATATTCTTTTTCTAAATTTCAAAACCTTTAATTTGATGTATAACATGTCATGGTGACTTTTTAGTCACCATGACATATTGAAAATATTAAGTATGAAAAATCGAAAAAGTGTCCAGTTGTCACAAATGCCGAGATGCACCTGTTTGCCAAATTTCATGTTCCTAGCTATAGTAGTTTATGAATTAAAACAAGCAACGGACAGGCACCAACGAACAGACATACAGACTGACCCGTTGTATAAGGTTTCTTTTTGTACTTTGTACAGAAACCTAAAATGCAAAGAAAGCTATTAAAATTAAATGATCGCATTTATATTTAACAATAAAAAATGTACGTGCTGGACTCATATATTTTTAATTAAATAACAACGAAATGGTAACATAACGTTAAAAATATAATCAAATAAAAAAATACTTGATGAAATGTCATAAAGGGCCTCATAAATTTCAGCAATACGGAGATGAAAATAACATGTCATCCACTCAAAAAATCTCTTCGAAAAAAAAAGAAGTAATATATATTATTATATCACTTAAAGTATAAACAAACATCATATCAAAAAACGAATAAAATATCCGACAGTGTCTACTCTAAAGAAGAAAAAAATAGAATCGCATTGTTTCCTCAATATGTTGCCAACCTCGGAACGAAAAAAAGGAAAAAGGAAACGCTTTAAAAAAATCCAATCTCTAAAACATTATTTTTTTTTTATTCTAGAAAAAATTGTTTAAAATGTCTGAAAAAAAGTTTATATGATATTCTTCTTGACATCCGGAAAAATTGTAATTTTTGTTTTAAAAAAAAGGAAAAAAATAAAAATATGGTTCTGAAATTGAATGTGTGACGAATGTAGGATAACACTTTTTTTTCTGTGTTTTACATTTTTTTTCTGTGTTTTACGTTTCCTATATATATCTAGGTGTTTGTGTTCACTTCATGCTTATCCACTTTCGTGCGTCTTCTTTTTTTAACATAGAGTTTAGGCTCTTTGATAATAATTTTGACGGATGGGTAAAAGGTATAAGTGTACATCCCTTGTATGGGAGGGGGGAAAAATGTTATGAATTATGTTGTTAAAAAAAAAATCTCTTCATGGGCTTCGAAATAAAGTGTTTTGTTATAATGGAATTGTCAAAAAATATGAGATGGGATGAAAAGTTGTTTTGGTTTTTTTAAAAACATTTATATACATATACATATAATATTATTTATTACAATTTTTTTTTCTCTAGTTTCCGTTACATTTTTATTTTAGAAGGAGATGAGATATTGTTTTTTTACATCCCCCATACTAGGTAGGGTAGCTATTGCTAATCTCAATTGTTAGGGATGAAAAAAAAGTTTCTAACTCGACTGTGTTTTTTTTTTTTATTTTTATAAATCCGTGTGTTTTTGAGATTAGCGCTTGAGGTTCCATCTGTCGGTTGTTAAGTGTAGCTCGTCGACTAGATTACAGCGCTACTCAGAGAGGAAATGGTTGGAATCGGAACTAAATGGAAAACAAAGACGGCCTTATCTGCCATGTGTATCGTTGGCTACGTCACTGGCCTGTTGTAAACGCTTTCTCTTTATCTCGTTATCTTTACCTTCCCTTCTGCAAGCAGCTACTGATTACTGATTCCCGACGAACGCCATAACACGATGTTCTACCGCATCAACGCTTTCTGAACCTGTCACACTACGCCCCCTTGTTTCCCCGTATAAACAGTTACGGTCACAGGAAATTAAAGTCTCTCATTTCTGTAAGGGAGACACAGATGAAGCCGAATTTCGGACAATGTCCTTTTGTCCGATTTCCATACCCCCTTCTCCCCCCTCCACCTTCTCTCCGACATTCTCTCAATGACGTTTGAATCTCGCAATCTTGCGCTATTCCTTTCTAACTAACCCTGTGGTTAATTGTTTGTGAACCAAAGGGCGTACAAGGGGCCAAAATTCAAAAACATACTTATCGCAGCCAAACTTGTACCTATTCACGGTTCAAATTTTAATTAACAAATTATGAGAAATTCCCTATCTGTCCGTAAAAGTAATTTAACTCTCTTTTCAAATGATTCTAATAATTAGATAAAACAAGTTGGGACTAATTAGGCAACTAATTTCTTCATCTCTTACTGTTAATTACTAGAATATCAAGTAATAAAGTATCTTATAGCTTCTATTGTGTTCAGTGGTAAACCACAGAAATACACCGATGTCTACCCATAGTAGCTTCATTTTATAATGTGCATAATATTTATTTATATCTTGTGAGTCATTTTTACAGTTTTTAGAATTATCGGCACGTGCGTCGTAGCCGGGGGGGGGGGGCGGGGGGCGTGTCCCCCTCAATATTTGAGATGTAATATAGAATTTAACCTAAAATAAGTTAAACATATCTAACGCGTTTTTTTCTTTTCTACATATATTTTGTCATTAATAATCCATTGTGTGTCTCTTCACTCTTCGATACCATTTTACTGTGAACAGTGAACAACTTTTTTTAATTTTAGGGAAAATTATGGTTTGTTGGAAGACCAAGGTTATGGTTAGTTTAGGTTAAGGCTAGTACTTTTTGACCTAACCTAACCATAACCTTCCATCATTTACCCCATAAAATGTGACACTTTAAGTACCTACTTAAAAAAAGAAAAAAAAATACTGAATTTATTGAGATGCTACAACCTGAATAGTTTTATAATGTACAGAAATACCGTAAAAAAGAAAAATCCTGTAAAAAGGAACAGTTTAAAAAAAATGAGTAAATCATACAGCATGAAATAGTTGGGCCAATATAGTGCAGTTTTACCAGTTGATGTCAAAAGAGAAAACTTTATCTAAAGAATGCAAATTTTTACTTAAAATTCCCAAAATTTTCCAATAGCTCAACCACCCCCCAAAATCCATTGTCCCTTTTTGGACTAAACTTAATATTATGGCCACCCGAAGAAAGCATTTTTTTTATTACAATTGATTAAATGATATACTTCATTATTCATTATAGATTTTAAGTAATATTAAATGATGCCTATTGACTGATCTATTTAATCTATAATGATTACTACACAATTTTTATTATTTTACAATTACTATTTTTATGTTAGAAATAAAATTCTTTTAAGAAAACTTAAGATCACACTTCATACATTCATGCCAACTACAGCATAGCTTTTCTTTATTTTATGACAAAGTATTGAAATCAAATTTTACCTTAGAGCTGCATAAAAACTATGCCATTCAGAGTATCATGGCACGGGATCATTGATAGCTTGAGCCCCTCGGCCACGCTGGCTCCCTAAAAACGACCTTATAAGTTTGTATTCAATTTAATTGCCACATTCGGATCTGTGTGTCCTATAAACGGTACCTCTTTAGATTGTTACTCCCATCTATTTTTTAGAAAATAAATGACTGACTAAATAACTATTAAGACAAAGGGATGTTTAGTCCAATGTACTTTGGGATAAAGCAATATCACACTACTGTTTTTAAAAGGGAAGTAACAGTATAAAGAAGAACATTGCGTACACATTCTTTAGATTGTTACTCCCCTCGGGTTTTTTATAAGGGGAGTAACAATCTAAAGAAGTGCCCTATAAACTAATGTTCCACCAATATTAATAATTCTTTTATGATCAAAAAGATTAGACAAGGACAAGTTCCACACTAGCGAAACACTTTTTATATAAAATGGTTAAAAGTGACTGAATATTATCTCCACCTTATATTGTGACCAAATACTTTATATTTTTAAAAATAAGAACGAAATGTCTGATTGACACAGAGATATAGAGAGACTTGTAATTATAGTTACTTATATGAGAGTGGGAAATACTTTAGTCGTGCAAAGTGAATTGAACTGATCGACCGCTCACGATTGTTTACTGACATTTTATTAATTGGAATGAACTTTCAACTTCTGTATTTTTTATTTTAAGTAAAGATCAGATTTTCAAGACCGATATAAGTCAATATACGAACTGATCAGTGTTACCATTTCACGAAATAGGAATTTAATTGCTTATGTGAGCGCAAATATCAACAAAGTTAGTTTTTTTAATAGTTAGTTAATTGAATTTTATTGTCTGTTCTAAATTATGTCATTACTAAACATAACAATGATATTATTTACCTTATTTTATTCAATGAAGCTTAAACTTACGTTCAAAATTAGATCATTCCTTAATATTATTCTTTAAATAGTCTGTCAATTAGTGTGGCACATAGCTTCCTCGAGTAATTTTTTGTATACTTTAATGATTTTATGCTTTTACAACTAAGAATTGTTACATTTATTTAATCCCCCCCTCCCATTTTTTTAAAACTGTCAAAATCGGTTTGATTTTTTTTTAACAAGAATTTAAGTATCAATATAGCAAAATTTAAAGAGCGCACACGGTTAAAATTAATCTGGGGCTATCTACGGGTGACTTCTGATAAACCATCCATTAAAACCATGAATATACCATCTGATAAACCATGAATTAAAGTATCAATGGGCGCAGAAGGTTTAAACTTATATGGTACCAAAATTAGGCTAATTATGACCTACCATCCAAATTTTATTACAATCGGACGAGTAGTAGACCGATAGGCAAACATACGAAACCAAGAATGTTCCCTTATGTTTGAAACGGATTATTTCTGTCTTGAAATTTTTGAAATCAGAGACAAATAAACCATTTTCGTTCTCAGAACGATCACTTAGCTTCCGTTACCTTCGGTAAGCTCAGAAGCTATAAATAGCGATGTAGCGAAACTCGCAGATATGGGTTTGCTAAATTACACAATAAGCGAATCTTCATGACTTATGGGTCAGCTACCACATAATCTAAATGCAGTCTCCTCATGACTATTTTAGACTCTGACTACGAAATTAACAGCTTGGATTTCCGGTTGAAATCCACGTCACGAAGGGGATGAAGTGTTAGTTTCGCTTCCACTACTGGAAGCATCTTCAGGGCTGTGGTGCATCGTGATGTTGACTCGAAGCAAACATAAGATATACTGACGACTGGAGAGAAGAACGGCGTAACGATGCACCACACCCCTGAAGATGCTTCCAGTAGTAGAAGCGAAACGTCGTACTTCATCCCCTTCGTGATGCGGATTTCACCGGAAAACCAAGCTGTTTATTACGAGTCTACCCGCGGAAGCCTACGCACTAAGTCTGACTACGAAAGCCTACGCTGTAGAATTATTTTGTATTGTTTGCAACCTTCAGAAATGATAATTGATAATTAAATTCATCTTCCATTATAAAAAGTTCAGTCATGCACCATGACTTAATGAGCGAATTTTCAAAGAAATCTGCGTATTATTGGCTTATGATAATATAGGAAAATTTTGGTTTAGAATTTGCATAGGTGAAAAAAAAATTTTGGAAGGTACATAGGGGTACGAGGTACAAAAGTCAAAATCGTATTTACCCTTCAAGATGCATGCCGTTGGAAGGCTCTTTAAGAGTACAGTAATTTTTGTTATGTACACTTTTATCATATTTTCATATAAAAAGGGGGTAAAATGGAAAAAAACACGGTTTTATGCTATTTTTGACCCTAAATTGTAAAAATTTGACCCCTAAATGAACTCAAAACATTCTGGACAACGAACTCATCCTTTCTTTTGATATTATTGACATTTTAAAATTTGTTTGAAATTTTTAAGTGTATCCTAAGGGGAGATATCGTCTGGAGTGACACATATATACATACATATATACATACATACATAAAAAAAAGTGTTAAATTTTAGGAATCGATTCAGAATGGTCTAAAACGGATTTCCATGGAAAAAGTTTTCAAAAATTCGCATTACAAAAATTTTGAAGCCATGCAATAGCGTAATTTTCTTTGAAAATTCGCTAAAAGTTGAAATTACCAACTACTTCTACCTTAAGGCTAACATTGTTTTGAATACTTTAAATTTTAAATGAATATTTTGAATTGACTTTAATTGATAAATATTACTATTAATTTTTTTTATTTAGCCTGAGGCAATTGTCATAAATGAAATAAGTCCTCTTTTTGTACTTAAATGAACAGACGGAACTTCTGCTTAATTATTATGTTTAATTTTGTTGGCTTGTTAACTGTCAACATGTAATTACTATTCATATGTATATTTGAACACTACGTTAAACTTAGCTTATTACTTACTTTACTCCTGCTAGCTCTATATTATAGAACTCAAGGATTACTATGAATACTTGATAATCAAATGTGAACATTTATTTCACATGCACATTTAAATGCATTCCATCTAACTTAGTCTTCAGCAGCATTCGTCGACAAACTGATAAATAGATAAACAATCATTACAATTGACTGGATGGTTTATTTGGAATGAAAGTGCTTCTAATAATATATATTTATTTCATCAGAGCTTTTGCCCAGGGAATCTGAGCTTCTTCAGTTATCTACAAATTAAAATTTTATATGAATTGTAAAAGAAAACACAATTTTTTTTTAATTGCAAAGGAAAAACGGCACTTGTTTACTTGGGTACATACCTCCAATTCACCTCAAAAATGAGGTGAATTGGTTTTAATCCATCCGGGTTGCACTTACATTGGTCAACTCAGATGGATTAATAAGCGTTTATGTCATAAAAAAAAAACATATTTTTTAATGAAAAAATGCAAGTTTTTCTTTATATTTGTATATAAAAAAAATCCAAGTTATTTTATGTTAAAAAAAAACAACTTAATAAATATATTTATAAAACGTACGTCAATCCTCAACTTTCTCTCACCTACATATTTCTTTCCAAAGATTAAAAAAGTGTCTTTTTTAAATTTTCTTCTCTAAAGAAAATCGCGGATCCCAAAATACATCGACTAACTTAATGATTGGACTAATGGATTATGTCACTTTTTTTTACATAAGTGTGATGTTCCTTTGTCCCAAAATTCATTGGACTAAATGTCCCTTTATCTTATTTGATTGTTAGGCCAACAGATATTGTCACTTTAAATTACAGAAGTGAGATATTCCTTTGTCCCAATGTACATTGTACAAAATTTCTAAATTTTAAATCTTTCTTTATTGCTCCAATTTCTGAAATATATATACATAAATATATGAAAGATACCGTATAATTTTACTTACGCTGGAACCATTGAAACATCTCCCACTTCGTCATCCTTTCAGTCAGAAATATGGCTTGTTTCATATTAATGCCTCTGAGGTTATCCACGTCTTTTTTTCCAACTTTTCAGATTTTATTTTATTCAAGAACGAATTATGTAATAAAAATTATTTCGTTGACAAGCCATTGTCATTTCTGTCAATACTTTTTTAATTAATATTAAAAAAAATAATATAAAAATACTTGTCATGGGTATGTACCCAACTAAACTCCTGCCACATAGCACCTTATTTACTTGGGTACATACCTTTGGTATGTACCCAACTAAACTTCTACCTCTATAACGCCTTATTTACTTGGGTACATACCTTGAGTATGTACCAACTAAACTTCTACCTCTATAACGCCTTATTTACTTGGGTACATCCTTTTTTCTTTTCTTTTGTTCCCCCTTCTTAACCCCTTACAAAAGCCCCAGTGCTTTTCAACATCCCCATTAAGTTTGCCTATTAATTTATTTTATTTCATTTCCCCATATTTTTCAATAAATAAATGGTCTGTACCAAAGTAAACGCTTTCCCTATGGCACCTTATTTACTTGGGTACATACTTATTGGTATGTACCCAAGTAAATAAGTACCGGAAAAACATAAATTGAAGTTTTTCTTTTGTGGACTTGAGGTTTTTTTATATAAGTAGTTGGTTGTTTTTTGGAATGAAAGTTCTTTATTATATTTTATTCAAACAAGCTTTCGTCCAGGGAACAACCTCAAATTCACCATAGAATCTGAAGAAAACAATGCCCTTCCTTTTCTCAACATAAAAATAATAAAAACTAACGATAACAAACTAACATATAAACACTACACAAAACCCACTTATTCAGGCAGACTCCTCCATTTCTATTCACACCAACCATATTCTTACAAAATTAACTGTGCTAATAACTTCATTAATCAAATCCTTGCCCTCTCTGATAAACAATTTCATAACGAAAACATATCATTTATAAAAGATACACTTAATAAAAATAATTACCCCAACAGAATAATTAATAAACTACTCCAAAAACACAATAACAACATTAACAATACCTCACAAAATACGACACCTCCCGTTTTAGCTAAATACTACACCCTGCCCTACATAAAACACACTACTGAACAAATTAAAAAATTGTTTCAACCTTATAATAATATCAAAATAGCTCAAAAAAATTCCACCACCCTAAAATCAATTTTATACTCCAAACTCAAAGATTCCATCCCTCCTCTGCAACAAAGTAACATCGTATACCAAAGGAGAAACTTCACAACAATTCAAAAACAGATTTCATCAACATATTAAAGACATCTCAAATAACAACACTAACACAGCTATATCAGAACACGCACACAACACTAAACACACATTAGACACAGATAAATATAATATTCTACACACTGAAAAACACCACCAAAAACGACTTACACTGGAAATGTTATACATAAAATCAAATACTAACAACATAAACTTGAAACAAGACACCAATAAATTAAGCAACATTTACACAAATATTATATTTAATACAAATAAAAATAAATCATTCAAAATTTTTGATTAGGTATGTCAGTTAAAAAAATAATATTAATTCTTTTAAAAAAAAAACATAAAAACAATCAAAATTAACTTGGTAAGGCTTTCATTTCCAAAATTCGTTTTTATTTTGACCATTTGTTTCTCTAAATTTACAGTATTTCCAAAACCTGAAGAAGCCCAGGTTCCCTGGACGAAAGCTTGTTTGAATAAAATATAATAAAGGACTTTCATTCCAAAAAACAACCAACTACTTATATAGAAAAAACATAAAGGACATCTCTATAATATCGACACTAATAGAGCTCTATACCAGAGAGCACGCTTACAACACTAAACACACAATAGACACAGATAAATATAATATTTTACCCTAAGAAAAACAACTCCAATAAACAGGTCAAGTGTGTGCTAGTCAGCACACAGCGAGGATCCGTAGGCCGCACTATATAGTGTTTAACTGTATAAACAGTGTTTTTTTAAAATGCTAAAAAATTTACTTTGAACAATTCTAAGTCTAAGGGTCTGATATTCTCAAAACACACTCTGATAAAGTATTTTTTTGCCACTAAACCGGACTACAACCATATAAATACATCGAAAAGACCATACTTTTAAAAAAACGTATTTTGTTAATAAAAAATAAAATAATATTTTTTTCGAAATTTCCAAAAAGTTCTATCTTTACGTTTGGTCGAAGAATGTTCAGGAATTTTTTCAGATTTTTTGCACTTCACATAAGCGAGATAGAGGGGGGGGGGCACGTTTCACACCCACTTCAAACTTGCCTACGCTCACCCTATCAAAGTTATATCCAAATAATTATATATTTTTGTAATCAGCTCGAGGTACCCTTTCATATGATACCCCTCACAGTGTCGAAAAAAAATTAAAAAAATTTAACCCTTAAGTTTTTTTACCCTAATTTTTTGAAAAATATTTTTTTTAAGTCGCTATATTTTTAAAATATGTGGGTAGGTACAAGACACATACTTGCCAAATTTCAAAGTGATCGGACGAAAGGTGTAGCCGTGAGAGCACGCGAGAGGACGGACGGACAGACACACGCAGGAAAATATAAGGGTCCTTGGTTTTGCCTACGGACCCTAAAAACACCTAAATCATAAAATGTTACACAACAAATCAAATAAGAACACTATACATTTTTGTGCTCTTGGATTAAATTTCTAAATGTTGTATCTCGTTTCTTAATGCTCTCAATCAACGATAATTGGTATTCAAATTCAGTGGGAGATATACAGGTAACATTTTCTGTATTATCCACTTACTGAATGGAATTATAATAAATCAATTTTCACCTCCATAAGTCTGTCTATTGATAAAATTATTTTTCATCCACTGCCTCTACGATCTTTTCGACTCTTCAGTGGCTTAATAAATAATAAATCTACCTCGCAGTAGCCTACAGCTATTAGAGTGACATAGCTTTACTATACAAGAGCTAAGACTAAAGATGCAGGACTTAAGTTAGAAAACTAAAAAATATTTCGACGATACACACATTTGATACGGGTAAAAATTCCGTTTTTACTCGGATATTGTGACCCGGATTTAGTACAAGTGTGTACCCAGCTTAATATTCATTAATTTATTTTTGTTTGATTCGTTAAAACTTGATTGAGGCAAATTGGTGAGGGAAATATTAAACCTTAAATTAAAGCAACATTATTGTCCAGGAGATAGCATGCAAAAAAGTGTTTGACAAACATCAAGCTAGAATTTTGTGTATAAGTAAATCTGTTGGTGCCTTTTAAGAGAATGTGGTAGGCTAAGTTAGTCCGCGGGACATAGCTTGGCAATAGGCATTTGAAAAAAACAAACCGGTGAAGAGTGGCCATGTCCAACCCTTTTTGGTAAAGAATATGATTTTCATGATCCTGAGTACGAACTTAGGCAGCAGACCAAAAATCAAGTTGATGGTAGTTTGTAACTTAATAGGTTAGTTATTCAAATATTACTCCACATCAAAGAGGTCACCTATTAAGTGAAAAACTACTATCAACTTGACTTTTGGTCTACTATCTATGTTCGTACTCAGGATCATGAAAATCACATTGTCCGCCAAAAAGGGTGAGACATGGCCGCTCTCCATCGGTTTATTTTTTTCACATGCCTATTGCCAAGCTATGTCCCGCAGACGAACTTAGCCGACCACATATTCTTAAAATGCTTCAAAAGATTAACTTGTACACAAAATTCTAGCTTGATGTTAATCAGACATTTTTTTGCACGCTATCTCCTGCACTATTAGGCATAACTGTACCTGACGGTAATGTAAAAAGTTTTTTTTTTTATAGTACATTACGCGTCGAGTGCGGAAAGTAGCATTTTGCATGCGAGTGTGAAGTTTGCACCCGAGTGACAGCGAGGGTAGTAAAACCACACGAGCAATGCAAAATGCCGTTTTCGCACGAGTTGCGTACCGTACTTTATCTACGATTGTTAGATTAAAATAATAAATACAGAAAAAAATAAACTTGCTGTATGTAAGTTCGTATCTCTCTCTTGATAAAGATGGCATTAATTCTTGAGTTGTATATTTTTTGCCGAATTAATTATTTCTGGAGGAGTATTATTCTCCACATTTTCGTCAAAGTCACTTGATTCACTCATTGTTTTTCACTAAAAACTCGATATAAACAGTTACTTTAATAAAAGAATAGCAAATTAGTTTTGTTAAATGTAAACAATCTCGCTAATCGTGCATCGTGCGTAAAGCTGAAGAATTCCTCTTCTTTACCGCACTAGTGTGGTAAAGAAGAGGAATTTTTCAGAACTATGAGACGCGCATGCGCAATGAATACAAGTACGTAAAGAATCACTTTCTACTCATCTAAACAGAGATACAATGTTTATATTTCGTATCAATCGTAGATAAAATAATTTATGTGATAGTCGAACAAAGGTTTCTATTTGAACTGATTTTTGTTTAGTATTCTAGTACAATATCTGAACTTTTGTTAGTTTTTATTCTGGTTTAGGCGTTTTCTTTTAAATATTTAACAATAATATTGACACGTCCATAGAGCACATTCCATCCGCGTTCGACCTACTAAAACAAAAATAACAACCTGAACTCAAAAGCACATGCGTAGCAACAAACAACATGCCTCTGCCTCCAACTTCACTCTGCGCTAGACAAAAGACGAGATAATTAATTTGACGCCGAACTCACCCTCCAGTCTGTAAACAAAAGAACTAATTATTAAAATATTGGCATCCCACCGCCTTAATTAAGTCCATGATGTTAATGAATATTATTCATAATAATTAATAGCGGATAATGTGTCTTTGGTAGGACTATAGTCATTATGTGGTAGCGTGGCTCATTGTAACACCACAATGAGTATCTCACCACAGCTTTTACAATGCAGCTTGTAGACAATGAAGCTAGTTAACTGTATTATTTATTGGTTCTAAGGAAGTAGCGTTATAAAGCTTGAGCTTCTGCTCTTTTGGAACTTGTGCAATATTGTTTTCCAGTATCATCATTCCTGAATAATATAATCTCACCTAAATATGACGCAAAATTGCTTCACAACCAAAAAAATCTTTAACTTTTAGTTTTAGTTAACTAGTATTTAATTATTCTTGGCATCGTCTTTAACTACCAATAACATTTTTGGCAATGGATTAGCAATTTAGGAATGTGACAGTGTGACAGTAAGAAAAGTCTAAAGCTTCGTCCAGACTGCCGAACCGAACAGAGGAAGCGAGCCGAGCATTGGTCTCTGCGCATGCCCAGTCCAAAGTGCACTTGCGCATCACAGACTAGGCATGCGCAGATACTTGGCTCGTTTCCTCTGTTTGGTTAGGCAGTCTGGATGTGGCTTAAAGCCTTGTTTAAATATTGATCATTCTTTTACGATAGAACCATCATGTCAGTCAACGTCATAGAACTATCATGACAGTCAACATCAAAGAACTGTAATGTCAGTCAACATCATAGAACTATCATGCTAGTCAACTACGCAAAGAACCATCATGTCAGTCAACGTCATAGGACTGAAATGTCAGTCAACATCATAGAACTATCATGTCAGTCAACTACGCATAGAACTATCATGTCATTCAACGTCATAGAACTGAAATGTCAGTCAACATCATAGAACTATCATGTCAGTCAACTACGCATAGAACTATCATGTCAGTCAACTACGCATAGAACTATCATGTCAGTCAACTACGCATAGAACTATCATGTCAGTCAACTACGCATAGAACTATCATGTCAGTCAACTACGCATAGAACTATCATGTCCGTCAACGTCATAGAACTATCATGTCAGTCAACGTCATAGAACTGTAATGTCAGTCAACGTCATAGAACTGTAATGTCAGTCAACGTCATAGAACTATCATGCCAGTCAACTTCATAAAACTATCATGTCAGTCAAAGTCATAGAACTATCGCGGAAGTGTACATATTTAGATTGCTAGTAAACAACAAAATCCGATATAAAATATGAAGCAAGATCACATTTGTTGCCTCTTTAAATCTAGTATCACATCCTACAAAAGTATAAAAATACAGTACGCCAATCAGCATCTAGAATCTGCCGTGATAGTTCTTGTATTGTCTCGTGAGTACTCTGACTGTTGTGATAGAACACTCAACTATCTCGTTAGACAAGATAGTGTGACGTTTGTTAGTACTTTTGCGACAGAATCTATTACGAATTGTACTCGGCAATAGTTGATGCAATAGCTGCTATCATGACCGCATCTACCACCGTGTAAATGGGACTTATCGCAGATATAAGATTTAACTGTGTGACAAAATGAATTAGTGTAGTGTACAAATCAAGCAAAATAAAATAGGGATGTGAAAGCTTACTGATACTGTAGCAAATTAAAATAAGTGTAAAAACTGTAACTAAGAAAGAATTGTATACTTATTACCACTTAGTGAAATTAATATAATATTATTCGAATGCTTTGAAATTGACGAGAATCAGCCAATTCAAATATGTATACTTACATTTTAAAGAATTTCGCCTAATTTCAATGTATTCTAATCTTCTAGTCAGTCAGCCTGCATGAGAATGGCCCAAGGAGGAGTCGAAATATCGCAAAAGGGAGCGCACAATTTTTTCTTAAGACCCAACAGCAATTAAATAAATCAATACAAGCAATCAACTACTAATACTTTATATTTTTAATGGAATAATATAACATAAACTAAATTTTCCAATTGACCATCAAATATAAGTTCTTTGTTGTTAGTTCAATACTTTCAAATCGCAACAAATTTTGAATTTCTTACTGCAGCATATGTGTAGATCAATGGAACCGCAATTTCATGCAGCACCTGAAAGGTATACCGCACAGTATTTTACGGTATATTACCAATATTTTTAAGGGTCTATATATCACTGTATTATTAGTCTAAAACGGTAGTATAGTTCCTTCAGTACTTTCAATGAAATGGAGCTTCTTTCGCATCTATGTGGGAATCAATGTGTTAGACCATTTGGATTCAGTTGGAGGCACTCACGCTGGTTTTTTTTTTACCACCAAACCGACCTCCAAGGTTTCGGAACCTTTCGGCAAAATACCTAAAACGTTTATGTTTAGCGTGTGACCAAATGAATTGACTTAGGTCTCAGTTCATTCCAAGTTATTGTTATGAATTAACTTTGCTAAAAATGCGCAGTCCCTTTTTTATAACCAGTTATCCTCAATGGATTTTGTTCATTTTTTTCAAAACTCATCTTCGCTTATATACAAGGGTTCTAGTTCAACTCATCTGACAGAAAATTGAGGTAAAAACAGTGAGGGTGTTTTCAACAAAATGATAAAAGTTCCGTAAAGTCAGGTATAGGGTGTTGACAGGTTTGACCCTTCCTACCTTAGAAATGATATACATGGGAAATTTCTAGACATAGAGAAGCCGATCGGTCCAAGGGATGGACGGTATAGATTACACGCGTCACTTAACTTAGAGGAACAATAATACGCTATGTATGGAGGGTTATAGATAGACTCTCGGACACACTGAATCATATTGGAACAGACATAATAATGACCTCTCCACTAGCTCCCACACAAACCAACCTGACCTGATCTATAGACTTGACGAGTCTATACAACTGTACAACTCTATGGACCAAGTGTGACGTACAGCACAACAACAGACATAGATAAACGATTTCCAACTGAGCAATCCTCTCGCTGCTTTACTATTCACTTGATTTTTCATTGTTCGATATCTATCTCCAGATTTCATAAGCTTTTGAGAACATTACTAAAATTTAAACAAGATATCAATGTCAATCTTTTAATTATAATTTTTATCTTACATTTTTTTATTTATTTATTTCTTGTAAAACAAAAACATTATAATAGAATCCACTTATGGGAAAATTTTAATTTGTTTAAATTAATAGTAGTAATATTTTATTTTCTATAAAATATATATACAATGTATTTACAAAATTTGCACAGATGCAGTTATTTTACAGATATAACTTTATGTCCGTCTAATTCTACTATAACAAATTAACAATTTACATACAAGACATTTAATGAGTAGGGAAAAAATCGGTCCGAGACAACTCAGACACACTTTCTCGTATAAAAGTTCATAAATACTTAGCCCAGTGTATCCCATTTATTAGTTTTGTATGTACTGTACATTTAATTATTATTGAACATTTCATGAATATTTATCATAAAAATAACTTCCCCTGTGCAAGGAATCGAACCCGGGCTCTCTCCGTCCGCGTTTTAAGCTATTTTCTCAGGAACTAGATTTTTCCCGGGAAAACGGCTTATATCGTTAGATTCGCATTTAAATGGACTACATTTTAGAATTTTTTAATCAAAATCGTCGGAACCATTTTCGAGAAATAATTTTTTTACATGTTTTTACAGAGTTTTTGGGGGTAGCGCCCCCAAATTTGGGGCTAAAATTCATTTCTCGATTTCGCCTCGGGGTATGATTTTTCTGAACATGTATGCCAAATTTCTTGAAAATCGGTCCAGTAGTATCGGCTCCAGGCGTCTGCACAGACGACAGACAGACAACAGACAGACGACAGACAGACAACAGACAGACGACAGACAGACATTTTTTTAAAACCACTTTTTTAGACTCAGGGGACCTCAAAACGTGTAAATCCATCAAAATCTCAAAATCGAATTTTCGCGCCATCACAATACTTTCTCTTTATATGAGAAAGTAAAAAATACGTGTGATGTCGCGGGACACCCGGTAGGAACGAAGTTCCTTACATTTTTCATTAAATATAAATTATAAAATCACACTCCTAAGTACGTATACATTGCTAACTACTTACATACATGGCGGAGTTAGAAAAGAGACAAGATTAAAAGTAACGAACTGTTTGCACCTAGCAGAGTTAAGGCAAAATTAAAAGAAAATCATTATTTGTATCATTAAAGCAAGCGTCTTACTATAAAAATAAACAGGTCAAGTGTGTGCTAGTCAGCACAATGCGAGGGTCCGTAGGCCACACTGTATAGTTTAAGTAGTACCCTATTGATGGTGTTTTTTAAAATGATAAAAAGCTTACTTTGAACTATCCTATGGGTCCTATGGTATAAACAAACTTCCGATAAAGCATTTTTTTGCCACTGAACCGGACTACAACCATATAAATACATTGAAAAGACCATAATTATAAAAAAGCGTATTTTGTCAATAAAAAATAAAATAATATTTTTTTTTAAATTTCCAAAAAGTGGTATCTTTACTTTTGGTCGAAGAATGTTCAGGAATTTTTTCAGATTTTTTGCACTTCACATAAGAGAGATAGAGGGGGGGGGGGGGGGGACACGTTTCACACCCGCTTCAAACTCGCCTACTCTCGCCCTATCAAAGTTATAACCAAAGAATTATATATTTTTGTAATCAGCTCGCCGTACCCTTTGATATGATACCCCTTACGGTGTCGAAAAAAAAATGTAAAATTTTTAACCCTTCAGTTTTTTTACCCTAATTTTTTTGAAAAATATTTTTTTTAAGTGGCTATATTTTTAAAATATGTGGGTAGGTACAAGACACATACATGCCAAATTTCAAAGTGATCGGACGAAAGATGAAGCCGTGAGAGCATGCGATAGGACGAACGGACAGACACACGCAGGAAAATATAAGGGTCCTTGGTTTTGCCTACGGACCCTAATAAAAATAATAAAACCATCTCTACTCACAACAAAAATTAATAATTGAATAATTCTAAGAATTATAATTCGCTAATAGGAAGCCAAGAGTTGTTTAAAGTTACTATTTTTGAATCACTTAATTTATAATCCAAAAAACTTTTAAAGAATTTGTTAAATAATCAGCGATATTTATGTTGATACGAATTTGTTGTTTGGCACTGAAATTTACATAGTATGTGACCTCTACTTTTTTTATTGAATAATACATTAAATTCTGAGGAAAATGCAGAAAAGACGCATTGGCTTGCCCATAAGTCATAATTAATCTTAAGAAAATCAAAATGATGCTTTTCGTTTGTGCCTGCCAAGTGCATTTAAAACATGTCAACCCTTCCTTGATCACAAAAAAATTAAGGTACTATGTGAACACATCTACGTTTTAGTCGCAACGTATTATCAGTAAATAGCTTAATTAAAAGTAACTTCTTTGATAACAAAGGAATTGTGAAAATATGTGAACATATCTACGTGTTTGTCGAAACGTGTTATCAGTAAGTAGCTTAATTAAAAGTTACTTCTTTAATCACGATAGAATTAAGAAACTGTATGAACATATCTACGTGTTTGTCGAAACGTGTTATCAGTAAGTAGCTTAATTAAAAGTTACTTCTTTAATTACGATAGAATTAAGAAACTGTATGAACATATCTACGCGTTTGTCGAAACGTGTTATCAGTAAATAGCTTAATTAAAAGTTACTTCTTTAATCACGATAGAATTAAGAAACTGTATGAACATGTCTACGCGTTTGTCGAAACGTGTTATCAGTAAATAGCTTAATTAAAAGTTACTTCTTTAATCACGATAGAATTAAGAAACTGTATGAACATATCTACGTGTTTGTCCGAACGTGTTATCAGTAAGTAGCTTAATTAAAAGTTACTTCTTTAATCACGATAGGATTAAGAAACTGTATGAACATATCTACGTGTTTTCAATAGGTAGCTCAATTAAAAGTTACATTTCCGATCACAAAAGATTTAAGAATGTATGTGAACATATCTACGTGTTTTTTTGGATAGTGTTAACAGTAAATAGCTTAATTAAAAGTTACTTCTTTGATTCTTTCAGGAAAGAAAATAGGTAGTTTATAAAATCAGGTTCGAAAATATCTTTCAAAACCTAAAGCATTTTTAGACTCTAATACAACATATATATGTGTTTATAAGAATAGTCACCTTGATTATATTGTATTAGATTAATGAAGAAGTACAACAATTGAGTGTAGCAAATAAGAATAGATTTCATAACAATTTTAATCAAATATTACCTTTAGTTAAACTGTATCTGTTAAACCAGCATAACACTACTGTGTTGCAAATTCTACTTATAAGTAAAGTAATGTGGGTCAAACTTTAATAGGCGTTTCAAGTTTCGACTATTATTATTGGTTATTTTCAATGAAATTATGATACTTTATTAAATTTTATCGATACTTGCTTCTACTAAGCGTTTGTTTCTTAACTAATCAGTCGAATTTTATTAATTTTAACTAAATACCACGAACTCTTAGAAAGGAAACATCCAACTTACTTCAGACGTATGTTCAGCTCCTAACTTAACTAAATTTTAGTTTGCTTTGCCTTAATTTCTCTTACCTCAAAGGATTTAGGTAGAAAATGCTACTTTTTGAAACGGTTAAATGAAAGATCTTGGAGCACAGGTATGCACTTGGGAGCCCCCAATACGCTTATGCACTGCTGGTGAAATAAACAGCACAAAATAAAGGGTGAATGGTTTCCTTTAAAAAAAAGAAACAGGCTAAAGTATATCGACACGGTGTGATATGTGGTAACTTTGTCAATTTAAAAAAAAAATGGAAATAGTTAAAATGAAATTAATCGTTAATCGAAATTAATCTGTAGATTATAAAACGGATTGCAAGTTGTCTGGGACCTAGAGCCAATAAAGAAAAACAAGATTTGGAATCAGCTTTTCAAGCACGACAAAATGAGCTATGTTTCGCCAATTTTCATTGTAGGGTTCGCAGGCCAAACCAAGGAGTCTTATAATTTTCTGCGTTTGACGTTAACCCACCTGTATCTCCAAAAATACCCAACATAAAAATTTGAAACTTCGAAGTTATGTTACGTGTAATAACCCAAACACAAGAAAAATAACAGGAAAGCCCAAAAATCAAACCTAAAAAACAAGGGTTGACATTTTTTTTTTAACGGAATGTCGGGTGTAAAATGAAAGAGGTGGATGCCTTAAGTAAAAGAATATAATTTGGTTTCGGTTTTGTACCAATTCATCTTTGCGACATCTCTCCTTAAAAATTAAAAAAAAAAATCATAAGTTCTATGGTTTGTAAGAAAAAAGTCCCCCCCCCCCCCCACCCTTAATATTAAAAATATATTTTATCTTGGTAACAGTTTAAGCTAGGGACTTCGGAGAAGGTCCATAAATAAACAATTTAAAATTATTATAACTAAATAAACTTTAAAATTTATAATCAAGTTTGAAACTTGATTATACTGGTTAATGATTGGATTTTTACGAATTTTATGAATTCTTCTATGTGCACTGGAAGCAGTTTAGTTGCGGTAACTTCATTTTTTACTTTTTGGCGATTTCAATAGTCTATTGAAATTACCCATGCAAAGACCAACATGACTCGTGTTGGCAGGGTAGAGAACTGATTCTGAAACACCATTTCTTTCCTTGCTCGAATTTAATTAACATATTAATAATATAATTAACTTCGTTCCATCGATGCACTTATTAGTCTACATTGTTGAATATGACTCATTTTGTACTGTATACTAATTTACTTCTTTAGATTGTTACTCCCCTTATAAAAAAAAATCAGAAGGGAGTAAAGATCTAAAGAAGGTGTATGGAATGTTCTTCTTTAGACTGTTACTCCCCTTATATAAACAGAAGTGTGATATTCCTTTGTACCAAAGTATATATTAGACTAAATATCCCTTTGTCTTAATAGTAATTTTGTTAAAGTCAAGTATATTTTAAAAAACATAGGGGAGTAACAATCTAAAGAGGTACCCTAATTTGGAATCAATAATAAATATCTACATTTCTATAACTTATCAACAAATCTGTATATAAATAATATATTAGTTTAACAGACCAAATAACCACCTGGGGCTGGGGATATATTCTGAAAGATTTTCTACTTGAATAAATTGCATCTTTCTAAAGCCTTTTATGAACACTAATAATTTCTTAACTCATGTTATAATTTTACTTATGTTTAATTTTTTCTTTAATTTAGACTCTTATAATATAACAAAAATTCATATAACACTATTATCTACGATTGATACGAAATATAAACATTATATCTTTGTTTAGATGCGTAGAAAGTGTTTATTTACGTACTTGTATTCATTGCGCATGCGCGTCTCATAGTTTTGAATAATTCCTCTTATTTACCGCACTAGTGCGGTAAAGAAGAGGAATTCTTCAGCTTTACGCACGATTAGTGAGTTTGTTTACATTTAACAAAACTAATTTGGTGTTCTTTTATTAAATTAACTGTTTATATCGAGTTTTTAGTGAAAAACAATGAGTAAATCAAGTGACTTTGACGAAAATGTGGAAAATAATAATCCTCCAGAAATAATTAATTCGGCAAAAAATACAACTAATGAATTAATGCCATCTTTATCAAGAGAGAGATACGAACTTACATACAGCAAGTTTATTTGTTTCTGTATTTATTATTTAAATCTAACAATCGTAGATAAACACTATTATGTATAATACTACTAACTATTATATTTATAACAAACACTAAAAATAATTCGGTTATGTATGTATATTGTATATTGAACCCCTTACCTATACTCAATTCCCAATATTTCCTTCTCAGAAAAGAAACCGTCATAAAATATACCCGAACTTTTTAAGAAAATTATTAGTTATAATATTACTAAAACTTTTATGGGAACGAACGATTCTTTTTTTTTCCTTTTCTAAAATTAAAAAAAGGGGCCTCGTCTAATGACTGAAGACATCCTTATAAATATCATATTGTAATAATATAATGAGCTAAAAAAAAGGGGGAATAGGTTTTCTAGAAATGTCTTAAGTTTTTATAGATTTTTATGAGGTACTAAAAAATCCTTTAATTTTTTTTTTTTTGTCCTATTTTAGTTTGGTTCTTATAACAGAAAATATTAGTGTTAGGAATAGGTATCAATTATTAGTTCGTGGTAAAATTACGATTTACAATAAAAAAAAAACTTTGAAAAAAAAAATTGTTTTGTGTATTTTTATCCTTATTAATCTTAATTTTTTTTTGTTCAGACGAATAGACACCTTTTATTGAAGATAATTCTTCAAAGATTTTTTTTTAAGGTTTAAAAGGTACTAAAGTGAAGTAGTCGTAAAAATTTGCGGCTTTGTTTGTTCGAAAAAATAGTTTGTTTTTTTTGTTAAAAAAGTTTATAGCTTGTAGAGATTTGTAGTTTTTTTTGAAGTTCTGATGTTATTTTTATTGTTAGATAGTTTTTAAATATGTTTTTATATCATATAACAAAAACAAAATGGTTTTCCTTTTTTTTTTTGTTAGTGAATAGTTTAACGTAAGGTTATAGATCTTGTAAATTTTCTACTTGAGTACCTTAGGTCATCTCCGTTTGATTTTTTTTTCGTATGCAATTTGTTTTGAAGTTATCGTAAGGGATTTTTTTTCTTTTCAGAAAAAGGGCCGGCGAATGCTTCCTTTGATCCCAAATAGCCGCACCTGTATATGCTCGCCCTTTGACCAATATTGCGTTCAAAATTAAAACCATTCTAAATCTGAATGATTTTGTACTGTCAGGGGACAAAAGTGTGAACCCTTAATACCTTTTTTTTACGGTATCACTTTAAAAAGAGATAACAAAAAAATGGTTTCCCACAGTTAAAACTGTGTCATACAGGTGCAGAAAGGTAATAAAATTTTAGTTTTTATTACTTCTAAGTAATAATAGAACTTTTAAGGTGTATATTTAACCATATCTAATGTATAATTACTATAATCTACAAATTGGTTTTATTGTCAAAGTAATTCTACTGCTTTTTACTGGTATCTATAAATTAGTTAGAATAAAATGAGAATAGAGGATGTTAAAGGTGTTTAAAGCTGGCTTGATTGCACAATAGAGACATTTTTATGGCTTAGACCACCGTCTAAGGTTACATTTAGTTTGCGGTCTCGTCGTTCAAATGATTTTTATGACCCAGAGTTATTTTCGTGTAAGGAAATCTAAATTGGTCTGATCGGTTTCGATATTGAAAGGAAGAATCTCATTGCGTATTCAGAACGAGTGTTTCAGATGTAGCCCCTTGACTCTCTACTGAACTCTATTTCGTTCAAGGAGTTAAGATATCACAGAACTAAAAGGTGGGTTCACTATTCAATGTAGTAAAGCTTAAATACTACCAACTCCTCTAGCGTATATAGATAGATACAAAAACTTTGAAAACTTAGCACTTTTTGTACATTTGTAACCAATATTATAATGGATAATTACCCCATAAGGGTGATTCCAATTTAAAGTGCAATTTTCATTCAGCTTTTTTCACATAATTGACAGGATTTTTCTTCATGGTAACTCAGTTAAGCTTACAGAACTACAACCAAGCAAAAAAATAATGCACCGCTTAATTTTAATCGCTACACAAATTTTCAAAAGGCGATTTTGTAACAACCGTGGCTGTCCTTAAGTCAGTTGTTCTTATTCATTCCACTCTAGACAAGACATTAATAATTTTATTCAAAAACTTATTGGATAATTTTGAAGTAGGGTCCTACCAAGATTAAAATA
This sequence comes from Gerris lacustris, assembly GCA_951217055.1. Taxonomy (NCBI): domain Eukaryota; kingdom Metazoa; phylum Arthropoda; class Insecta; order Hemiptera; family Gerridae; genus Gerris; species Gerris lacustris. Next base: position 62,051,967 of record OX578284.1, read on the forward strand.
TGTGTTAGTTATTAAAAATAACAAATTATTACTAAACGGAACTTTAATTTAAAGTTTGTCCTTTAAAAAAAGTTAATTACCGTGGCATTATATTATATATGTGACCCCTACTCTGGTTGGGGCAGGGAGATTTTAAGTGGCGAGAGATTTTTGCAATGCCGCAACACTGGTTTTCTAGCAACAGTTGATAGGGGATGAGCTTAACCCTTCAGTTGGGAGCTAGCGCAAATTCCGATTGTTTTTCCAGTTACGTGCCCTTTTAAACGTAATTACCGTGCATATTATTAAAGTCTATTTTCTAAAACTTTTTAGGTTAAGTTATAGTTCATTGTTTAGGCTTTTAAGAGTTCTATTTAATGGTGTATTAAAATTGGATTTTTATTTTAAACTATAGACCAAAATATTTTCTTAAAGTGTGAAATGTAACAACTTATGTATTATTTGCCTGTTCAAAATCCAGTGCTCTTATTGGCTCCCCACCACATTTTTTCAATTTTTCCACACTGTCAAAAGTTAAAACTAATTATAAAAGAGTATAGAGGGAAGTGGCAGGACTGCAGCCCAATAACTTTGGCCTGAAGCTTTGTCTATCATACTCAGCCAATCAGTGGCGTACACAGGGGGGGGCCCAAGGGGCCCTGGCCCCCCCCGAAATGATTACATACCTAAGACCCGCCATACACTTAAAACCAAAAAAACAGTAATGACAGATGCATTCGAATTGGCTGTAAATATTTTCCATTAATTAAGTAATTAAGGAATTAATAAAGTATTATCTTATGGTGTGTATACACTTAATCACCCCAAATAAGCTCGGCCCGGATTTGCCGACAAAATTAAATTCATTCAACAATATACCGGCCCGATTGTCGGCTGGGCCCAGATTTTGCCGCTGGAATTGAATTTATTAAACACTATACCGGCCCGACTGTCGGCTGAGCCCGGATTTTGCCGATGGAATTGAATTTATTAAACACTATACCGGCCCGAGAGTAGGCTGGGCCCGGATTTTGCCGATGGAATTGAATTTATTAAACACTATACCGGCCCGACTGTCGGCTGTGTCCGGATTTTGCCGATGGAACTAAATTTATTAAACACTATACCGGCCCGACTGTCGGCTGGGCCCGGATTTTGCCGATGGAATTGAATTTATTAAACACTATACCGGCCCGACTGTCGGCTGGGCCCGGATTTTGCCGATGGAATTGAATTTATTAAACACTATACCGGCCCGACTGTCGGCTGGGCGCGGACTTTGCCGATGGAATAAATTTATTAAACACTATACAAGCCCGACTTTCGGCTGGGCCCGGATTTTGCCGATGGAACTAAATTTATTAAACACTATACCGGCCCGACTGTCGGCTGGGCCCGGATTTTGCCGACGGAATAAATTTATTAAACACTATACCGGCCCGACTGTCGGCTGGGCCCGGATTTTGCCGATGGCATTAAATTTATTAAACAATATACCGGCCCGACTGTCGGCTGGGCCCGGATTTTGCCGATGGAATTAAATTTATTAAAATTATACCGGCCCGACTGTCGGCTGGGCCCGGATTTTGCCGATGGAATTGAATTTATTAAACACTATACCGGCCCGACTGTCGGCTGGGCGCGGATTTTGCCGATGGAATAAATTTATTAAACACTATACCGGCCCGACTGTTGGCTGGGCCCTGATTTTGCCGATGGAATTAAATTTATAAAACATTATACCGGCCCGACTGTCGGCTGGGCCCGGATTTTGCCGATGGAATTAAATTTATTAAACATTATACCTGCCCGACGTTCGGCTGGGCCCGGATTTTTGTCGATGAAACTAAAACAATTAAACACTATAGCGGCCCGATTTTGGCTGGACCGAGATTTTTGCTGATGGAATTAGATTCATTGAATTAAATTAGGATGCATGAAATAAATCGGCTGATTTGCCGACTAGGCCTTGATTTTTGCCAGTGGAACTAAAAACATTAAACTTGATCGACCCGATTTCGGATGGGCCCGATTTTTTGCTAATTGAATTCAATGATGTTTTTGTGGTTTTAGTCCAGTTCAATAGCATAGGTTGCATTATAGGACAGCTTCAATTCATTACGAATCATAATGCAATGAATTGAATTTGGATTCGTAAAAATAGACTGCTCCGATTGACAGCTAGGCTCGGATTTTTTGCTATAGAATTAAGTGCATTGAATTGATTAGGATGAGTACAATGAATCGGACTGATTGCTAGTAGGCCCGATTTTGTCGATGGAAATTATGTACCAAAATAAATTGGTATGCGTTCAATAATAGATCCGATTGCCGACTCGGCCTAGGTAAAAAAGCGTTCAGAAAACATGTGATTTTAAATGTCCCATGTAATTACCCAGCGAATGAGCGAATGATTCTTTTGTTTTGCAATAGGAATTTAATTTTCTTAGAGAAGAATTCTCTTCTAGATAAAAATTTGAAATTCGTATGTGCTCCAAATCCACGTTTGCTTTTGCAGTATGGATCACGTTTTGCTTCCGAGCTTACCAAAGGAAACGGAAGATATGTGACAGTTCTGAAGAACGAACAATTTTTATGTCTCCGATTTCAAAAATTCCAAGACCGAAATCTGTTCAACATCAGGGTACAGTTTGGGTCCCGTGTCTGTCTGTCAGTCTGTCGGTCTGTCCTTCAATTTTTGCGAACCAACATATCTTAAAAGCTATTCGTCCAATTTTATTGAAATTTTGATGGTAGGTCATAAATTGCCAGGTTATAACATTGCTGATCCCGATAAGTTTAAATCTTCTGCACCTATTTATTTCTCTTCCACATTCGCACAGACATACATTTATTTACACCTATATCTTCAAAAGTACTCATCTGATTTTTATGAAATTTTAATGGTTTGTTTAAAGTAGCCCGCAGATAACCCAACAATAATTTCAACCGTCTGCGCTCTTAAAATATTGCTATATTGATACTTTATTCATGTTAAATTTACTCAATTTTCCCTCCTTTTTTAAATTAGTCAAAATTGGTTTGATTTTTACATGATTTAAAGCATCAATTTACCAAAATTTAAACAGCGCAGACAGTTAAAATTAATCTGTGAGCTTCTATCAGATAAGTTTTATAAAATCAGATGAATATTTTTTAAGATAAGGTGTAAATAAATGTATGTGTGTGCACATGTGGAAGAGAAATGGTGGCAGGTGGAGAAATGTGGTGGAGGGAAAGGGGACCAGAAGATTAGACCTTATATAGGACCAACAATGGACTTTTTATATGCTAATTAACTGCCATCCGAATTTCATTAAAATCGAAAGAGTAGTTTTTAAGAATTGTTCGCAATGATTGAGCGAGAGACAGACTAACAGCCAGAAACGGGATCAAAAATGTCAGATAACTGGAACAGATTTCTGTCTTGGAATGATTGGAATCGGAGACATAATCGTTCTTTAGAACGATCACATCACATAGTGAGGTGTTACCTCATAGGATTTTAATTTAATTAAATATGAGGTTAGAAATTGAAATTAGAGTGTTGAAAAGGGGAAGAAATTACAATTATAATAAATTATGGGGTATGCTAAACCCGCATATAAGTTAAATTAGGTTGGGCCCCCCCCGAAAAAATTTTCTGTGTACGCTACTGCAGCCAATGGCAACCGACTGATCGATAGCTGCTCAAAGCCTTTATGTGGTTTTAACCTTAATTTTTATCTGAAGTGCTTCTTCCAGTTAAGAAAATTCAAATTAATAACAATCTATGCCAAAGATAAGATTTAAATTAACATTATTATGCAGAACAAAGGTGAAAATGCTCAAATAAACCCACAGTGGATGAAAATTAATTTTTCGTTTTGATTAGATCAATTTGATTCTCAGGAAATAAGTGCATTTGTATAAGTAAGCTGAATTGCCAAAACAGTTTTCACAATTATTTTGAAAACCATAAACTGCCCCAACATAATGAGAGCAGACGATAGCGTCAAAATGATTTTAGGATAGATAAAATTAAGTAAATGTGTAAGATAAAATATTTATTAAAAAAAAAAAGAAGTAAAATCAACATTACCTGAATTGAGAACCGAAAATGACAAGAATCAGTAAGATTCAAATATAAGAATTTTTAAAATCATCATAATTTCTAGTTAGCCAGCTTGAAAATGAACCAGGGATAGTTCGAAAATGTCACAAAAGTGCCTTTTTAATTCCTTAACCCATTGAATAGGTTTGAAATGGTACGGCTTCTGGTGGATGGCTCACCAAAGAATTCAAGCACACCCTTCTGTAGGGTGGCCATTAAAAGTTTTGTCTAAAACAGGGCATTGAAATGGGGGGTAGTCAAGCTATTGCAGCCCCAGACGAAAGGGTGTGGGCAAATTTTGGAAATTTTAAGGAAAAATATGCACTCTTTAGATAACATTTTCTCTTTTGACATTAATTGGTAATTTTCACAATCAGGCCCTCTTTTAAAATCCGATTTTAAAAACGATTGAGGTTGTAGCATCTCAATAAATTTAATAGTTTTTCCTTAAAACGTGACACGTTTTAGGCTAATGATGAAAGGATATGGTTAGGTAAGGTCAAAAAGAACTAACCATAACCTACCATAATTTTCCTTAAAATTAAAACGATGATAGAAATTAATTTTAAAAAATAAGATTGAATTTATCAAGATGCTATCGAAATCGCTTTTGTAATGCAAAAAGGAACAGTTTAAAAAAAAAAAGTCCTAAGTAAGATTTACCCCTTACAATAAATATCACATTCGTCATCATTAACCCTTAGAGGCACATATAGTGCACAAACAATGAGGCACGGGCGGCGTACTTTATGCGCCAATACATTTTTCCAACCATAAATAGGTAAAATCCAGATTATCTATATTGTGTTTTTGTTCAAATAGAAGAAGAAATACGCACAAGAAACAGTTTTTAATTAACTATAAAAAAACATGTGTCATCAAGAACAATATGTCAAAAACAACCTTCCAAACTTCAACGTCAACCTTCCAACATACTTCCTGGTTTTTTTTTTTTTTTTTTTTTTTTTTTTTAACTGTACGATGGTTTTGTTATTCTGTGGGGTTTCCAAATTCCAGGTATCATTTCCCTCAAGGCATTTGATCTCATCTTCCATAGCATGAATCCATCGAACAGAATTGGCACAAGAAATAGCTTCGTCGTAAGTTTGTGGGGTGTAAATGCGTGTAAAATTTACATCTATCTCATAATCATTTAAGTAAAGGGGTAATTTTCGGTCCCTAATAGGACGTCGTGTTTCTATTTCAGTTTTCACAGGTTTCACCCGCTCTATTTCCGTTTCTTTTCCCACAAGATCATGAGATTCTTCAGAAGTAATTATATTCTGATTCCCATCAAGCGATTTAACACTACTATCACTAGACCAATCAGAATCTAGCTCACTATGCTTATCCCTTACATTAGAAGCAGTACGTACGTGACAACTTTCCTTAATAATTCCATTTACAAGAATACGATAACCAGTGTCTGTGTAACCAACTAAAATTCCTAGTTCTGCCTTGGGATTTAGTTTACTAGTTCTTTTAACTTCGGGAATGCGGACAAATACTTTGGACCCATATAATTTTAAGTGACTTACATCCGGTCGGCGGCCAAAGAACAATTCGAAAGGAGTTTTTAATTCATTTGTATTAGCCAAAAGTCTGTTTCCTAAATAGGTAGCTGCCATGACGCACTCTGGCCAGTATTTTTTATCAATGCTAGCATCTGACAGTAAACACCTGGCCCTGTCCATCACAGTTCGATTGAAACGTTCAGCCGTCCCATTCAGCTCATGAACATATGCTGGAGAGGGAGTCATCATAATTCCTTTTTGGTTACAGAAATCATAAAAACGAGAATTCAGGTATTCCGTACCTCTGTCACATCTTATGACCTTGACTGGACAATCAGTAAAATTTGACATAGTATTGACATAGTGGATAAACTTGTCTACTATTTCAGATTTGGATTTAATACAATACACTCTTGCTAATCGGCTATAATCGTCAATAAAAGTGACGAAACCAATTTCACCCTTGTGGCCAGTTGGTGAGTTAACAATGTTTACATCGGAATGAACAATTTGTAAGATTTTTGTGGCTCTAGTTCGATTATTTTGAAATGGTAGGTTACAAAACTTACTCTCTAGGCATGTATCACAGATGAAAGAACCCTTTTTTAGCTGACGAGGAATGCCTTCTAACAGCTGAGCTGAACATAGAATATTAAGGTCTCTAAAATTTACATGGCCTAGCATACGATGCCACTTTTCCGCTTCAGACATTTCTTTTACTTCCAGATTACTACTAAGTACATGAGAACAGCTAGTTTGGTGACCATGAGAAGTGTGAACATATGATGAATTACGACCACTGGTACTATTTGTGTTTGTGTAGTTACCTCCTCTAGAATAGCCACTCTGCCGGCTTCCACCCCTGTATGAGTTACGGGTAGAAGGAAAATTTTCTAAGTTAACACGGCAGTCCTTACGCACATGCCCCGCCATACCACAGCGATAACAAGTAAAAACAGGAGGAGAATTTTGTACATTGACTTGGGAATGCCGAAAATTGGCCGAATGGTTAGCTTGTGCCTTCAATGCCACATTAAACTGATCTAATTCCTTACTCTCTGCCTTACTATGGTCAAACATGATCTTTCCTTTCACATACTCAACTGTACGCTGGTCAGGGGCCAGTGCATCAAGCACATCTATAATGTGATTGTATCTGTCAGGAAGAATGAGAAGTAAGTGAGATAACTTTTCTTCACTGGAGATAACTTCCCCGGCGTCTTTCAAAGCACTAATGTGTCCTTCGAATCTACTGAAGAACTCCTGGGCTTCTTCCCCGTCCCGCATTTTTAGATTTAATAGGTTTCTTTTTGCTACGATGCGCATCATCAAAGTTTTTCTTAGGTATACAGAATCGAGAATATCAACCATACCTTTTGCCGTGGCCTCATGTGCGATTTCATCGAGTATTTTGTCGGTTACGGCACCGACCAGTACGCTTTGAACTTTAACGTCCATTGTCGCCCATGCAGTTTTTTCCGGATCCTTATCAGGTTGTTTGCTTTGTAGTACATCATACCACTCTTTTCGTTTTATGAATAACATAAATCGTAACCTAAATTTAGAGTATTCAATGCCATTAAAACGTTGAGGATACCAATTTTTATCGTCAGCCATGTTTCGCAAAAAAAAAATTACACAGAATTACACAAATAAAAAAAATAGGCCACGCACTAAATTCCTCCAAACTTCCGGAGAACCACTGAACACGAAAAACAGAAACTAAAAACCTCGCTCTGCTACCATGTTCAAATAGAAGAAGAAATACGCACAAGAAACAGTTTTTAATTAACTATAAAAAACATGTGTCATCAAGAACAATATGTCAAAAACAACCTTCCAAACTTCAACGTCAACCTTCCAACAGTTTTGGAAATGTTGAACTAAAAAGTTAATTTATTACATATTTATTTCTCAATGACATCTTTATTTATAAAAATAAAAATGACTATAAAAAATCAGTAATTGCTCCTTCAGCGTTCTGACTTAGTATCGGGCTTTCAACCTTAATTAATTATTATTAGTTGTCAAAGTCCTAAGATATCTCCTCACAACCATCATCCTAATCCGACAACTCATGCGAAACCGAAAAATATTGATCGGAAGGCATAATTTCTCTACAACACATGGTGGCATGGGTGTCGTATACAGCACACCAAGACAAATAAACACGGCAAAACAATGCAGAACGAAGCAATAATCAAAGCAAACTGTTTCATCTGTTTTAGGGGTCTCTAGTGGAAGGTTAGATAGAGTGAGGGTTTATTATTCTCGCATTGTGAATCTTTGATTTACAGAAACATTTTTACTCGTGGCGCACTCAATGCACCAGCCCATGTCTCTAAGGGTTAAATAACTGAGATTTACTTAAACACCATGTTACTGTAAACAACTGATTTAGAATCTGAAGATGGCTGGTTGAGTCATAGAAATCTGTTAATTTTTATAACAAATCCCCCTTCAAAAGCTTAAAATAACGGGACTGTCCTGGTCATAATGTGACGTATGATCACCCTACCCTTCTGGCACTCTGCCGCTCTTTTCATGTCTCAGGCCCGCCAGCCCGTTGGCATTTGTATCCATAGAGGATTCCAACAACAATTTTGTTTAAAAAAAAACAAAAAACTTTTCATGAAATCTCATTTGGTATTATTTAAAACCATCGGAGAAGTATGTTCCTGAATTGGAAGATGCATAAAATGGGTTAATAGACCCAACTACTCACGACTTAAAAATTAAAAAGAACAATATACTAATTTAATTGGAATATTTATTAAAAAAATGTTTAGTTTTAGCTAAGGATAGTATGTACATTCGAATAACTTCTTACCTAAAGCAAGGTGTCCACCTGAGACTAAATCTCGAGAGCTAGTCTCGAGATTAGTCTCCTAACCTTGTCCACTTGAGAGCAACATGAGCCCTGGTCGAGTCTCGGAGAGTCGAGTCTCCAAGACTACTCTCAGGTTTGTGTCCACCTGAGATCATCCCGCAGATTCGTCTGAGACTCGCCCAATGGAGGATCCCTGCCACACGCCATATATTGCCATTAATCATAGCCTATAAACTTGGTAAAAAAAAAAGTGATAATAAGTACTCTGCCAATTAGTGTGGCACATACCTTCCGCATGTCCTATTTTGTACAATTTAATGACTTTATGTGTTTAAAACCTATTGTTATCCAATTTATTACATTTTCTCCCATTTTTACTTTCTTATATAAAGAGAAAGTATTGTGATGGCACGAAAATTAGTTATTGAGATTTTGATGGATTTACACGTTTTGAGGTCCCCTGAGTCCAAAAAAGTGGTTTTTAAAACATATCTGTCTGTCTTCTGTGGTTTGTCTGTGCAGACGCCTGGTGCCTAAACTGCTGGGCCGATTTCGACGAAATTTGGGATACATGTTTAGAAAAATCATACCCCGAGGTGAAATCAAGAAATAATTGTAGCTCCAAACTTGAGGGTGCTACCTTCCGAAAACTCAGAAAAGACGTGAACAAAATCATGTCTCGAAAACGGTTCCGACGATTTTGATAATAAAATTCTAAAATGCAATTACAATATTATTAGGAGATATTTAAACTATTAATAATATGGTAATATGTTAAAAAATATATGGTAGTATGGTAAAATATAATAAAAAATATATTAGTAATAAATGTTTCAATTATCTAACAAATCCTTTATAAAAAAAAATAAAACCTATTTAAGCACAAATAAATTAATAATATTTATAAATATATCATACGCTGAATTAATTCCGTTAACAGGAAATAAATAATAGGTACCAATATTATAATATTCTTCTACCTGCTTAATTATTATTTTATTTCTAGGTGATTCATACAGCTATTTGCAATACATATCCCCCCCCCCGCCACAAATTCATTAATTTTCTACCTCTGATAATCACGTTTCTTAATATTCCAAAGGATTTAATTTGCTCAGTATAATTCAATGAGGAGAAACGTCTCCTCATCAGTCCACATGTTTTTCGACATTTTACAATATCAGAATTAAGAAGGGGAAAAAATAAAATAAATAAATATAATATTTAGTGGAAGGGATGTAGTTAAAGGATGGGATGTAGTGAGGTTTGTCTCGGAGACTAGTCTCAGCTATTGGAAACTGATTGGAACTCTGAGACTGAGTCTCGAGACACAGGGGAAGAGCTTGTCGACTTGTGATACTGCGAGTCTCCGAGACTTTTGCGCTAACTCTCCGAGACTAGTCTCAGCCCCATGTCCACTAGTGACTTTAGTCTCGAAAGCGAGTCTCCATATTAAAAAGTCTCAGATGGACACTTACCTTAAACAGTCATCATAACAGTTAGTACAAATCAATAAAGAAAATTAAATAAACAAACAACAGATATTTTAGGGGACAATACATAAAGGTTTTATTTTATTTTATTTTTTTCTTTCATTATTAAATCAGGTATAAATAAAAACAAAAAAATATATAACATTAACATTAATAACATATAAAGAAACATTATTTAACAAAAAAAATAAAATTATAAGATCAACAAAAAAATTAACATAAATTTAAAAAAGAAAATCAATTACATTTTGATATATCATGATTAACAAAATTGTTAATTATATTATAATATATATTTCTTTTTAATTTTCTTTCATTTTTAATTAATAAAAAGAAAAATTCAATAAAACAAAATAAATTAATACAATAAAAATAAATAAAATCATAAAATTCCACTATTAAATAGGGTAGGGAGAATAAAATCAACATGACTAAAAATTATTTTGAATATTATATCCTATATAAATCAATTTACTAATTTAGGTAAAAGATATACATTTTTTTTAACAACAAAAAATTGTTTACTATTTTTTACCGGGAAGTTATTAATATATTTTTTTTTAATTAATTATACTTTTTTCACTCTTTGTAACAATTTTTTTCTCTAATGACAATAGATTTAAATTTATATATTTATTATTTAAAATAAAAAAAATATATAATAGTAGTAAAATAAATAATAAGTTAGGAGCCAGTTCAATTCTATTACATTTTATATGATACTTAGATAATAATAAATTCAATAAATATAAAACTAAATTCATTTATGTGATGGACTAAGTTTTAAAAAATAATTGTGCTTTTAATATTACTTATAATTATATGAGAGCTGTTATTAAACTCATATTTTAACAGTAAAAACCGGTACTTCTTTAGATTATTACTCCCCCAATGTTTTTTTTAGAATATAAATTACTTTGACTAAATAACTATTAAGACAGGGATGTTTAGTCCAATGTACTTTGGGACAAAGGAATATCCCACTTCTATTTTGATAAGGGGAGTAACAGTCTAAAGAAGAACATTCCATACACCTTCTTTAAATTGTTACTCCCCTCTGTTTTTATTGTAAGGGGAGTAACAATCTAAAGAAGTGTCTAAAAACCTTCTAGTTCTAAATACCTAAATAATTTAAGTATGTTCTGATTTATTCCTTATGGCTTTTATAAAACCATTGACCATATAAAAAAAATATGGAAAAAATTTAAATTGATTTTCTTTTAAACATTTTTTTCAGTCGGAATAATTACTGATTATTTATAAAAAGATTCCAAAGAAATAAATAGCTTGTGATTAAAGATACCTTAAATTAAAAGGTCTACTTATTCAATTATTTTTTTGTTCTCTAGAAATTTAACTGTTTTTAAGTGTTAGATATGAAAATGAACTCTCTTATTTTTTCCCCCTTTTTATAACTATATACTTTACATTCAAAATAGATTGTACCCTTAGTCATACAGAGTTTAAATAAAACTTACTTTTGATTGCCATGATACTTTAATTTTAAAATGTCGAAAGACTTCATAACTGAGTTTTTAACAAGACTTAAGTGTCTATGACTAAAAGATGTAGTGAAGAGGTTATAGGCAGGTTACATCTAATTAGGTTATATTTATGTTTTTAACATTTATGTTTTTGATTTCTCGTATTATATTATTTATTATCGAGATAAACACAAATAATTTTTAAAAACAATAAAATAAAAAAGGTGATATGACAACAGTGACAGATTACAGTATTTTGACAGTACGACAATTTTATACGTGCGCATTCACAGTAGGTTTGACCTCGGAAAGACGTATGACATTAATTGCACTTCACGACTTATTTAAACTCTCTACTATTATGATTAATTTATTCCTTTTAGGATAATAAAAATTATGCTAGATTTTAAGTGGCAACTTTTTAGCACTACCTGAAATTCTCAAGCCTACAAATAGTTTATTCAGAAACACATTTTAACAATAAAAATAACCAGTATAAGCATAAGAAGGCATACAAGAACACAATAGCATTAAGAAGATATTTTTACATCAGTGAGATTATGCTGGTTGTAATTATTGTAACGATATTTGTTTCTAAATAAAATATTATTGTTGTAGGCTTGAGAATGGCAAGTGCCGAAACGTTGCTACTTAAAATCTAGCATGATTTTTTTATTATCCTAAAAGGATCCACAAATTAATCATATATATTTTACAGTTATTGAACACAGGATTTGATATCAATGTCCAATAAAGATAAGAGTTAGAATAGTAAATGAAAGAGAATCATCTCTTTTTCAAATTCTTTCTCTATCATATTCTGATATTCTCTACAAATAGCTAAACATTTACACAGAGTTTGCATTCAATCCGGGGTTTAATAACAACTGTTATAATTTATAATAGTGCAGGAGATAGCGTGCAAAAAAGTGTCTGACTAACAACAAGCTAGAATTTAGTGTATAAGTAAATCTTTTGTCGCCTTTTCAGAAAATGTGGTCAGCTAAGTTTGTCTGCGGGACATAGCTTGGCAATAGGCGTTTGAAGAAAATAAACCGCTGGAAAGTGGCCATGTCCCACCTTTTATGGTGGACAATGTGATTTTCATGATCTTGAGTACAAAATTATTTAGTAGACCAAAAATCATGTTGATGATAGATTATCTCTTGATAGGTAATGACTTTGATTTGAAGTAATATTTAAATAATTAACCTATTAAGTGACAAACTACCATCAATTTGATGTTTGGTCTAATAACTAATTCTGTACTCAGGATCATCAACTATTTTTTTTTATTCTGAATCATGAAAATCACATTGTCCACCATAAAGGGCGGGGCATGACCACTCTCCACCAATTTGTTTTATTCAAATGCCTATTGCCAAGCTATTGTTCCGCAAACGAACTTAGCCGATCACATATTCTTAAAAAGCACCAAAAGATTGACTTATACACAAAATTCTAGCTTGATGTTAGTCAAGACACTTTCCTGGACTATAAGTGAAAAGAAAAGAATTATTAAGAAAAACAGAATTAAGAATATAAATATAATCTTAGCCATACATACTTTTATTCTTAATAGATGATAAGACTAAACAGAGCTACTTAACCCAGCTAGTGTTATCATTAGTTACTAAAGGATCCGAAAGGAAAAGTCTTAGAATGTGAGAGATATATATTTTTTATCCTTCCTACATAACTCTTCGTGTCTTTTCTAATAGATAATAACCTTAACAGAGCTAGTTAAACTAGCTACTGTTATCATAAGTGAAATAGAGTGTAAAACGAAGAATTGTAGTACAAAAGAGAGATAGAACAAGACTATAATACTTCACTTTTCTTCCTACGTAACTCTTTATGTCTATCCAAATAGGTGATAACTGTACATTTAACAGGTGTTATTTACAAACCAGCAATACTTATCATCAATGATAAAAAAATAAAATAAAATAAAATAAAGAATTATAATCAGATTCCCATCTCTGTCGTACACATTTATATTGATATCAGTTGTTTCTAATTTAGGATTTTTATTTACGCGATGATGTATTCTTCTGATAAACCTTTGTGTATTATTTACTTCATAACAAGATGTATAAAGCATAATTGATATTTACATCTTCAACTTTTAGGGTTTTTTTATAAGTGTTTAGTGAGATATACTATTCAACCTTTTGATTTTAACTGTTCCTCCAGAGTTAAGTTGCACAGAGTAAATAAATTATTTAGAATAGAAAATAATAACTTTATGGGGCCGGTGTAGCCGAGGGGTTAGCGCACTCGACTCTGAAACAAGGTCTAAACCCGGGTTGTGAGTTTGAATCCCAGCGGGGTGAGACATGTTTCACACAGATGATCTCATCGATTAGATGAGTAAAGTGGCCGGATAACCCCCCGTCCAGTAATGACCTAAGCTGCTGAACGGGACTAAAACCACAAAAAAATAAAAATATAAAACAATTCTATACATTTACAGAGCAGATTTTCGACTGAAAATCATTAGCGCTGGGGAAATCAGAAAGATTATAACTCCGTATTAGACATACATATAACATACGACATAAAAATACATTTTTGTGACTTCCTTTTTCCTTAACAATTTTTTTTTTCAGCTGAAAGCAAGTTTTTCTAAAAATTACATTAACAAGTCTTATTCGATGTTAATTGACTCCTTTTGTAATTCTATAAAGAGGTTGGTGTCTTTCTGCCACGCTAATCCAAAAACCCTTATCTACAAGGACTTAGAAGAAAAAAGTTTTGAGATAATTGACTTCGAAAAATTCTTTAAATTTTGAAAACAGTAACTAAGAAGGAGATACGGTTAAAAGACGGACAAAATTAGTGAAATCTATATCATTACCTCATTTACTAAAATGTTAGGTACGCTTTTAGTGGCTTTTCATGGCAGTATAAAGTACGATGGAAAATCTATGACTTATAAAGTTACAAATATTTGGTACTTAATGAAGTTCTAGGTCTTCCCAGTGGCGACCACGTCATAGTGGGTGATACTTCATAAGAGGTGAAACATAGGAAGTATCATCCCATCCACTATAACTGGGTCACCACCGGAAGACCTAAAACTCCATTATGAAACTAACTGAGGAAGCCTACGCTCCAAAATTGGTACTTAGTCACCTATACGTATTTACTTACAACAAAATAAGTATTTTTTAAACTTATTTGAGAAATTATAGATGATATTAAACTTGAGATATTTCATACATCATTTTATGTATTCTAAACACTTACAACTCTGTTACTATTAAAAATTAATTTACTATTATTCCTTTAATGATCGCTATTTCAAAAAAATCCAAGAAGTCTCTAATGTATAAAAAAGTTAAAATTATTATTTGCTATTTAAAATTATTAGTTATTAGCAGTTCTTTTTAGATTTAATACAAATAGAGATGTTTTAGTTTTTTTTTTCCTCTAAACTTAAAATTTAAAGAATTGACACTGGCACCAATAAGACGTTATTCAGACCATTACATCAATCAAAAGTAAGCATATTTAACATACAATATTCCCGTTTCCTTTCATTATGTCCTGATTTACAAGTATATTAGTTAATATAAAGATTAGAATTAAGCCCTGTTTACATGATGATAGATTCTGTCGTGATAGAACAAACAACCATCACAATATCTTGTCTAATGAGATAGTTGTGTTCTATCACAGCAGTCAGAGTACTCACACGGCAGATTTAACAACTACCATGCTAGATACTAGATGCTGATTGGCTTATTGTTTGTTTATACTTTTATATCAAGTGATAACAGATTTAAAAGGTAGCATATGTGATAGCTTGCTTCATATTTGATATCAGATTTTGTTGTTTTCGACGATATAAATAATATTTATAAATAGATATTATCTTGTTTGCTGTATATTTATTATAATATATTTAATGCTCTATTTCTGTATCCAAGTCAGAAATGTAGGATATAAATATAACTTTGAGTACAAGACAACAAGTTTTGACATATGTTAACTCTCGCCTTGTAGACTGTACACCTCTGCGATAGTTCTATGACTAGACTGACATGATAGTTCTATCGTAGGAGAACTATCACCGTGTAAACGGCCCTTTAGTAATGCCGTAATTTAGAACAACGGGAATAGAATGGAATTAGAATAAAC
Source organism: Gerris lacustris (assembly GCA_951217055.1). NCBI lineage: Eukaryota > Metazoa > Arthropoda > Insecta > Hemiptera > Gerridae > Gerris > Gerris lacustris. Next base: position 62,067,506 of record OX578284.1, read on the forward strand.
GGGGCTTTATCAAACACTTTATAAAAATGTAATTGATAACATCTAAATTTTCAGTACATCTTTAGATTGTTACTCCCCACGTATTTTAGAAAATAAATGACTTTGACTAAATAACTATTAAGACAAAGTGATGTTTAGTCCAATGTACTTTGGGACAAAGGAATATTACTCTTCTGTTTTAATAAGGGGAGTAACAGTCTAAAGAAGAACATTCCCTACACCTTCTTCAGATTGTTACTCCCTTTGTTTTTTTATAAGGGAAGTAACAGTCTAAAGAAGAACATTCCATGCACCTTCTTCAGATTGTTACTCCCCTTTGTTTTTTTTTTATAAGGGGAGTAACAATCAAAAGAAGTGCCAAATTTTCAACATTACAAACAAGATGAGTGTTTAGAAAAGGTTTTCAAGAAGAGCACCTTCAGGCTGTCGGACAATCTTACCTAAAAAATTATGAATTGCTGAAAAAAAAATATTCATATTTTTTACATAAACAAAATGTATAACCATCTGAATTACTCCATTCAATTAAATTCACCTAAAATTTGTAATACATATAATTTCCTTTCCTAATTGGTTCTTTTAAATAAATAAATAAAAAATTACATTTTGAATACACAAATGTAATGTAATTTTTTACATCAATTCATTTTTACGTACATATCATTTAATAAAGCATCTAAATTGAAATAGTTTTTAGGTTTTTTTTTTTAGATAATAAGTCTTTTAAACATTTAAAAAGTGGGCTCTTTGAACAATAAAATTATATATTAAACTAAGAAGACTTTTTAATTATTTTTAAAATAAAAAAAAAAAAAAATCAAGCAATAAAATTCCTATATTTTTTTCAGTGTTATTTGGAAATGTGAATGTTTTAAAGTAATCTGATGTAAGAATTTTTATAAAATAAACAAAAGTGACATTTCCTAATTTTTTAAAAATTAAATTTATAAAAATTGCCTAAAATAAAAATTAAATTTGGCTAACAGATTTTTTTTCCAGTGTATTTCATACTAACACCCATGGTTATATAAATTTCATCCTAACTACAAGGGGAAAAAAGTTAAAATTACAATTTTACAATAAGAATATAAATTTAATTATATTACTTTTTTTAATCAAAAAAATATTTTAAATATTAGGTTAAAGAACAAAATAAAGAGCAACCACACTCATGGCTTTTAAACTTGTGTTCTTTTCCAATCTTTGAGTAAAAAACAAAAAAAAAAAAAATAAAGTTATATATTTTTACTTATTTTACATTTGGGTTGATAACAGCAGTAGTAAATCAATACTGAATGAAAGGAATCGGCCACTTTATCTAAAAAAATATAATCATGAGAGTACATCTCAACTCTTTGTCAATCAAATTCAGATAATGTAATCATCTTATAAACACACTCTGCTTTTAGAGAGTCCGTTTAGTTCCACAGATAGCTAATTTTAAATTAAATATTATAAAGGTTGTCCCAAAATTAACACAAGATTTGAATTCAATAGAAAACAGTTTTTAAGTCTTTAGATCAGCGGTTCTCAACCTGTGGTACACGTACCCCTTGGGGGTACGCGAAAATATGTAAGGGGTACGCGGTGAACTAAAAAGTTTTATTGTTTACTTTTCTGTCTAATAAATAAAAACTTTTTAGTAAAATTTCAATTAAAAAATCTTGTTTTTTAATTTACAGCTGCTTTTATGATGTAGCAATATTAGGAGTAGTTAGAGAACTCTTCATATAATATTAAAAAGTATTTATAAAAATAAGGAGTGTTGTTTAGGGGGTAAGCACAGTTAATCATAAAAAAAAGGGTTACGTGGGTTGAAAAAGGTTGAGAACCGCTGCTTTAGATTGTTATATTTTTATTGAATCATAAAGTACTTAGAATAGGGTTATTTATGAAATAACACATCGGGCAAATAGCCTCCACGGCTTCGCCGCCACATATGCACTCTTTGGTCTAAATTTTCCATGACCATTTTGCATAAATGTGCCTGAATTTCGAAGATGTAGCGCTTAATTACTTTCTGTAATGCACGGGTGGATGTGGACTTGTTGACATAATAACCATTGACTTCAAATAAACCCATAAAAAGAAATCTAATGGTATTAAATTACACAATTATGGGGGTTAAATTAAATAAATACATTAAATAAGTTAAATTAAATTAAATAAATTTATCGTGTTAAATCACGATCAATAATAAAAACACATTTTTGTATAACGCTCCATTTTTACTAACCCTAAACTCTCAGCTGTCAAATTTTTTTTTTTTTTTGTTTTTTTCAGGGTTGCAGACAATTTACTGCACAAATGACGGCAAATTCAAATCTTGCGTCAATTTTGGGACACCATTCATAATTAAGTTAAATATTATACTCCTATACACATACGTGTTATTAAAGGTAACTTTGAACTCTTATTTATTTTAAAATTAAGTGACAAAAAGGAAAAGTGTAGTGGACAGTGGATAAGCAAGTAAAAAAATTAATTTGAAATTAAGGTAATGAGTGAGTGAGAGCCAGCGTGGCCGTGTGGGTTAAACCACATCTGCTCGGCCAACACTGAATCATGAGTGGAACGAGACGGGGTTCGATTCCTCGCCGTGACACTCTGATTTATATGGCTCACTATTGATCACATCATACTCGCTTCGGCGGTACTATGTACAGAGGTATGATGTGTGAAGTGGCTGGAACTCTCTACCGCGGAGCGTAAAAAGGGCCTAAGTGATGGCCTAATTGCAAGGTTCCAACAAGTGGTTCGTCCTACCCGTTCTAGTAGAAAGTACTAGACTACTACTACTACTACTACTACTACTAAGGTAATCAGATAAATTGAAAATTAAGGGCACAAAACATTAAAATACCATTTTTTTACAAAGAATTGAAAAAGAACACAATTTTTTTGTTGTCAAAAAAAAAAAAGCAAATAAATAAATAAATTGACAAAATAATTAACACTTTAAAGTTTTCCCAACAAACAACTTTTCATCTAAATCTGGTTTTCTAAACATTGATTACTTATGTTATCATCTTCATATGTTTTATTCTATTACTTACAAGTATAACTTATAAAAAAAAAAAAAATAATAATAATAATAATTAACAATGATTAGAAGAATATTAAATTATTTAATAAGATAAAAAATATAAAGAAAAGTTGAATTGATAAGATAATACACAATCAACAACAACAACAACAACATTAGAATATTATGTTTATATATAAATTACATTATAAATAGTTTGTATTTAAAAAAAAAAAAAAAACAGAAAAATCAACATGAGATTTAAAAGGATTATGGTTTGTTAATCCCTTTTTATTTTTATAAAATTAAAAAGAAAAAATAATCAATAAATAAATAAAATAATTATGAGAAAAAATTATAATTAATAATAACTTTACAATAATGATTGAGAGAAAAATGAAATAATAATAATAAAAATATATTATATTTTGACTAAAAATTAGTAGGTACAAATTGGTTGCACGTATATTTTATACATAAATTAGAGGAGAAAAAAAAGAAATATATTTTAAAACTAAGGGTATAATTTAGTGATATTATGTGTTTATACCAGGTATAATTATTTAAATCATAATTTTAGCAATAGTAAATTACACGTCGAGTGCGGAAAGTAGCATTTTGCATGCGAGTGTGGAGTTTGACCCGAGCGACAGCGAGGGTAGTAAAACCACACGAGCAATGCAAAATGCCGTTTTCGTACGAGTTGCGTACCGTACTTTATCTACGATTGTTAGATTTAAATAATAAATACAGAAAAAAATAAACTTCCAGTATACAAGTTTGTATTTCTCTTTTGATAAAGATAACATTAATTCATTAGTTGTATTTTGTGCCGAATTATTTTGGGAGGTGTATTATTCTCCTCATATTCGTCATAACCATTTAAATCACTCATTGATTTTCACAAAAAAACTCGATATAAAAGTTATTTTTATTAAACAAACAGCAAATTAGTCTTGTTAAATGTAAACAAACTGGCTAATCGTGCGTAAAGCTGAAGAATTCCTCTTCTTTACCTCGCTAGTGTGGTAAAGAAGAGGAATTCTTCAGAACTATGAGACGCTCATGCGCAATGAATACAAGTACGTAAATAATCACTTTCTACGCATCTAAACAGAGATATAATGTTTATATTTCGTATCAATCGTAGATAAATATACTAACAGTCAAAAGTATTGTAACACTTATCCCTTACTACAAAATTTGACGGAGATTATATTTTATGCACATATGTGCCCGTCAAAACAGAGGCAAACGTATGTGATGTACAAATTTAGTAAATTGACTAATATTTATTAAGGGTGAGCTAGATTCTTCCGTAAAAAACCCTTCCTTTTCGAATATACTCACAGTCAAAAGTAACTCCAATATATTCTGCGGAGAGGATGTTATACACACTTAAGTGTCCAGAAAAAAAGATAATTATAGTATGTGATGTACAAATTAAATAAGATCTTTTTTAACAATAATTGAACTATATTATGTGTGGGGTAGAATCACTGAAGTAACAATCTTGATTCTATCTTGTTTTATTTCAATGATGCTAGATGATTTTTTCTCACGTTTTTTTTAAGAATTGAGCCTACCCAGAAATAACAGACTATCATTAGAGTGATGTATAATTTAGGAAGATACTTATTCAACAATAAATTATATTATGTGATGCGTTAGTGCCACATAGATGACAATTTTGTTTTATAACGAAGATGTAAGTGATTATAAACCATTAGTTAGAGACCGTTATTAAAATAAATGGATTTTAGTTAGTCCAGACGGTTAACTTAATCATTGATAAGACATTCATTATGATCTAAAAATTGATTGTGTTCACAACAGATTAAATTGTGAACATAAATTAGAGAACATAATCAAAAGCAGAGAATTAATATTATTGCCATTTTACTGCTTGTGTTCTATATTTTATTTTTTTTTAAATTTTAGAAAGGAACATTTTGAAACGTTTGTTCATTTTAGTAATTTGACTTTTTGTTCTTGTAAAATATTTTGCCATGTTAATTGCTTTTATCTCCAGTAGGGTAAAAAAGTTATGATTTTGAATTAGTTTAGAGGGACTAAAACAGGTCTTTTCATCCCTGAACTCAAAAAGTAGGGAGAAAAAGTAAAAGTAGGGCGAAAAAGTAAAATAGGGCAAAAAAGTAAAGATTGCAACTTAATTATTTTATAAATAGTAGAAAATGTATGGCTAATCTAATGAAGTTGCCGAAATCAGGTTGGCGGCACTGCGCTTTTTTGACCATGTTTATCTTTCTTTACAACATTATAACCTGCATCTAAATAACCTTCTATTTGAGTTTAATTCCAATTCTTATTTGTTTTTAATATTGAATCTCTTATATCTGCTATTAAAAGTGCTAATAATTATTGTTATTTATTAAAATATTAAATAAAATCTGTGCAATTGACGAAAATGTGTATCTTTTTTCTACTGGAGATAAAATATTGTATGTACCTTGTGAGTAAAGTGCCATTATTCCCCTCGCGATAATTATCTACCTCGGCTGCGCCTCGTGAGCTATTTAGAGTTATTCCCTCGGCTGCGCCTCGGGAATTAAAGATTCTAATTTCCTCGGCTTCGCCTCGGGTTTAGGGACCATGGTTCCTTCGGCTTCGCCTCAAGAACCAACTTTTTCGCTCAGGGAATAATGGCTTACTTTACTCCCTAGGTGCATAAATAACAATTTTAATTTAATATTTTAAATTGTTTACCTACTTATTGCTTCCGAGCTTACCGAAGGTAACGGAAGCATTGTGTTCACTTTTGAGAACGAAAAACTTTTATGTCTCCGATTTAAAAAATGTCAAGACAGAAATCTCTTTCAGACCATCAGGGAACATTTTTTTTGTCTGTCGGTCTGTGTCCACAAATTATGAAACGTGTGACGATAACTTGAGTAAATGTCGACCGATTTTGATGAAATTTGGTAGACATGTTCATTTTACCAATGCCCAGGACGAGTTCGTTGGACAACGTTATCCGTCCAAGCGTTCACGAGCAACACTCACGTAAATGTGAACTTTTGTTATTGAGGTTAATGGGCAGGATTTTCAAGTCTAGACTTGTTCAAGGTCGACCCATTCCTGTATAGAGACTTCTCAAAACGACTTCTTATAGAGGTTCTGAGTTACGTTGTGAATTGGGAAAAATATTCGTGTTATAGAGGTTGTTTAGATAATAATAGTCGCGTTAATTTAACATTATGTGTTATGGCAATCTAAAAGGGATTTGAAAATTGCACTTGTAATTGAGGTTGTCGTGTTATTGAGGGTTGTGTAAGCGAGGTTCAACTGTAAATATCATTTTTTTCTTAAAGTGGAAAATACTTTTATTTTATTTTATTTATTTATTTATTTTTATTTTGTTTGAACACACTTTATGAAAAGGAAACCATTATTATTACTCACAGTTCAAACTTGTTATAGTAATATTATCACCAGATGTCGTTGCCACTTGAGTGTGTCACTCAATTGGTGGGGTACGGAGAGTAATTCTCTACTATTACTGCCCTAATTCAGATATACTGTTAACAGAGACAAATAGAAAAATAACTATACCGTTAAAAAACAACACAAGACCTAGTCAAGTATAAAAGACAAAGGTTTGCTCTCAAAATAAGATATTTGTGATTCTATTATTTTTCCATAGCTGATATTTGAATTGGAAACAAAACAATACTTTTAAAACAAATTTTGCTAAATTTTATTTGTAAATAAGTTAGCAGTTTCAAACTAGATATTATTGCAGCTAACGTACATCCAGCAACAGCAAACATTCATTTTAACCAATTTGGCTGATTAAAATTTGGCTAACATTAGTTTATTTATGATGATTTTTTTTTTTAAAAAATGAAAGATAAGAAGTTAATTTTAATGACTTAAACGTTTATAAATTACTAAATACTTTAGTAAAATATAAATAAAATAATAATCACAATATTAAATAACACAATTAGATTATGTTGCTTCGATAACAATTGCCTCAAAGTGAATATTTAATGTTTTGAAAAAAAAAAAATCACACAGCTTCCCTGGAAATGAATCAAGAAATAAAATTTGCTGCAAAGTAAATAAATTCTCATAATTGATAAACACATTTATTATATATACCCTATTTTTAAAATATATTAATAAAAAATAATAATAATGTAACAAATAATAAACAAATAAAAATACTAATATTTTAAAAATTAGTTAATATTGATTAAATAAAGGGGTAAAATCTACGTTTAATTACATAACACCTATTATATATTTATAATATATATTTCTTTTTCTTGATAAATACTGTCGGAAAAATATTTTATTTGTATTAAAATTTATTATTATATTATAATTTTTTTATATAAATTTTAAGGATTGTAAACATTTTTTTTTTTTTTTGGGTTAGGTATTTTTATTTTTTTTTTTTAAATTTTCCATTATACTTTAGCAAAGCATTGACTTCTTAAATCTACTTGGTAAATATGGCAGGAAAAACAATTTAAAAAAAAAAATAGATTTGCTAAACAAAAAATAAAACAACAACAAAAAATAAAAAAATGCACCCCAATTAAAATAAAAATTAAATTATATTTATTAAGTTATGCCGCTTATTCAACAGCATAGCCTTTAAAATAACTACTAAATTATAATCTAGTTGATTTTTTAGTTTATTTATTATTGCACAAAACTAACAAAACAAAAAAAAATAACTCAACGAAAATAAAGGAAAAAGTACCAGTGTACAAATTGCGATCAGATTACTGTCTACCTTTTAATAATTGAAATGAAATTATTTAAATTTTATTTATATCTATATAGACTAATTGTGACTCCGTTTTAATAGTTTTTTTTTTTTTTAATCATCGTTTAAAATTTTAATAGGCAGTTATATGGATTCAAAAAACAGTCTTTGAGTATAAATTTTGAGATTTTAGAAAGACAATGCACTGATCAGATTGTACACAATTTCTATATAATTTTATTTTATATCAGTACGTAAAATTTGATTTTTTTTTTTTTTTTTATATAAACAACTTATTCATTTATTAAATTATTTTTTTATTGATCATTAATAAAAGTACTTTTTTCTAATTTTTATTATATTATTTCTATTATCGGAAATAATTAAGATTCATTTAGAATTATATCATTATTATTTATTTTTTTCTTAGCCCAAATTAAGCCAAAATGCTAGGATTTTAAACCTGAAGACGTAGATTATATTAGGTTCCATTGAACGAACCAGGTACACTATTGGGTACTTCTTTAGATTGCTACTCCCCTATGTTTTTTTTTTTTAAATATAAATGGATATAATTATCTATACATATCTTTGTCTAAATATATCTATTAAGATAAAGGGATGTTTAGTCCAATGTACTGTGGAGACAAAGGAATATCACACTCCTGTTTTTATAAGGGGAGTAACAGTCTAAAGAAGAACATTCCATACAGCTTCTTTAGATTGTTACTCCCTTCTGTTATTTTTTAAGGGGAGTAACAGTCTAAAGAAGAACATTCCATACAACTTCTTTAGATTGTTACTCCCTTCTGTTATTATTTTAAGGGGAGTAGCAGTCTAAAGCAGAACGTTCCGTACACCTTCTTTAGATTGTTACTCCCTTCTGTTATTTTTTTAAGGGGAGTAACAATCTAAAGAAGTGCCCACTACTGTTGGACAAGGAGGAGGGAATTCGACAATAGTATAGATACATCAGTGTGGAACATGTCTTACCACTCTGTTATTAAAACCATTACCAGTTATGTCATATAAGTATTAGACTAATCCACAAACACGCTATGTTAATCTATTATATCCCCAAACACAAGTATGTTAATTTATAACATTGGTTCTTCTACAACATATTATTAGATCACACAAAAACATTATTAATTTAAAATATGTTGCTAACTCAATACTAATCCTAGTCTCAAATCAAAAAAAAATTAAATTTTTATACTTTAAATTATACTGGATTTTTTTTAATATGACCTTACATAGATAAGAAGATTATCTATGTTTTTATTTAAGTGTTAAGCCATATTAATAACTCTTTGATCTAGAGTAGTTTTCATAGTTGAGAATATAAAACTGAACTAAATGAGGTCATAGATAATTAAGAGATACGATAGCATTATTTTATGCTGTAAGACATTGTTTCTTCACTTCAAACACCGTTTAGTGACCAAAGTAAAATATAACCGTCAATATTCCCAATATTAAACAATTCTCGGCTTAATTCCCGGCATGAATTATTCAGAATTAAAAAAAAAATAATAAAAATAAAATTGAAGTAAGTATGTTAATCTATAATATTGGTTCTTCTATGACATATTATTAGATCACATAAACATTAATAATTTAAACGATGTCGCTAACTCAATACCGACTCTGGTCTTAAGTCAAACAAATAAATAAAATAAGATCAGAAGATTATAAAATTAGCATTTAAATGATTAATATTTCTAATAGATTTTTTTTTAAAACAGTAATCAGATTACTGAGCTCTAGACTAATATTTATGACATTTAATAGAGGTTCACAGAACAAATTCTAATAAATGCAGTGAGGTATTGTTGCTGTAAAAATCTAATAATTGACTGAAATATTAAATAAATAATATCAGAAACAAGATATTACTACTCGAAAGATTTCCTTGAGTTTAATTTATTCTATTATTTGTAAGGCTTCAGGGTAATTACGCATCTTAAATGAATCTTAATTATGTAAATTATAATATTTTGATAATTGAATCCTCTTTCTACTGGAAAAAAAAGTACTTTTATCAGTCGAGAAGTTATTTTACAGGAATAAAGATCAACTATCATAATAATTAACAATAACAGTAACAGACTTTCAAAAGTATTATAAATAATGTTTTCTATTACTTCCGTTAAGCTTCTAAAACTGAAAAATAAATTGTGTATATTTTATAAATTTGACAGTACTTATTAAACATGTTTTTTCTTTATTATAATTATTTGTTTTGAACATAATTTATTATGTAAGGTAGGTATCTAGTATGTTAAATTCAGGAAAGATACCCAAAGGAATCAGTTTTATAGGAGTTTAGAAATATTCTACAAAGTAGGTTATAATTGTTTGTTAAGAATATTTTGTTTTTATTCAGGGAACACAGTGCGAAAGTAGGTAACAGTGATACAACCTCGGGAATGTAGATTTAAGAAGTCAAGCGTTTTGACTGATGTGCGTACAGCGGGGTATTCATCGAATGTCGGACAGGTTGTGTTTCGAGCCGAAGATGTTCTTCAGTTGAGACTCGTAATTGTGAATGTTGCGCTTCAGAATGTCGAGGCAGGGCCCGAGTAAACGTTCGAAAGCTTCGACGTCGAGAAAAGCAATTTTGGTATTAGTAACGGCGTATGCCGATGCGGCTCTCGGTTTGTGAGTGAGAAGGGCCAGTTCTCCGAAATAATCCCCTTCGTGGATCTCTTTGATTTTAACTTCACCTTGAGCGTCGTCCATTATAGTTATAGAGATAGTACCACATTCGATAAAATACATACCGTCAGCGGCGTCTCCCTGCTTTATGATCCTCTCTCCTTCCTCGTAATGCTTGGGTGCCAAAGCGTCGGCCAAATTCATCCTTTCGTAAGATTCGAGGGCTTTGAGCATCGGAACCTTGTCGATGAGGGACTCGTACATCTTCCTCTTTTTAAATGCGGATTTCAAAACGATGCGTCGGAAAGTAGCTCTGTCCATGGCCCATAAGGCCCCGGGAGAGGCGGCTTTGATAGTGGCAGCACGAGGCATGTTATAAAGCAGAGCGAGTTCTCCGAAACTTCCTTTACCCTGATAAGTGAATATAACTTTACTTTCACCGGAGGGCAAATTGATAGACGCTTCGTATAAGCCGTTCTCGATAACGTAAAAATTGTCTCCGTCGTCCCCTTGTTTAATAATAATGTCGCCTTCTTGTACTATCTTTTCGAACATAGCGTCGAGGACTTGGGACACTTCTGTGGGATCTAGAGAGCGGAACAGCAAGATGTTCTTCACACTGTCTCCCAGAGCCTTCCTTTGTTCGTCGGATTTGGGATAGATCTTGGGTTGATCGTTATCGTCGTCCTCTTCGGGATTGTAAGCTTCGGCAAATACACTCTTCCTCCGGTTACCGAATTTCATGGGCCTCGGCGGCTCTTCGTCATCGGGTATAGATTCGTCGGGAGACGGCTTGGACGCGTAACTAGGCCGATTCTCCCTTAACTTTGCAAAATAGTTGTAAGCGTGCTCGATTATATCGTCGGGCTGTTCCAATAAGTAGCTGACGGTGAAATCGAGAAGGACTCTTCTCAACTCTGGAGGCACCTTCTTCTTTATCTCGGTCGTCATCGTATTTTCCGGAATCTTCAAACTAATAAAACTACGATTTGAAAATTTGATGTGAGGTACTATAATTTAAAACGATGAAATACTGCGAATTTACCTTTATAAACGCACTCCAAAAATAAAATGTATAAAAATAATAAAAACTGGACGAACTGCGCACACTGTGGTCTCGCCCGAAATGGCGACGGTAAACACCGACTACCCGTCGATTTCACACATACACCTCCGTCAAAGTAATAAGAATAGCCTCGGAGGCTATTTTCTTTAAAAAAATAAAACTCACAATCCGAGAAAAATCTATAATTATATCGCTTTTTTCCTACCCTGCCCAAAAAAGTTTCACTTAATAACTGATAACCCGTCAATGTTGTCACTTGAAAATTAACTAAAATTGACCCAACCCAGCAGTGTTGCCACAGTATTCAAAGATATAACGACTAAAAAGACTAAATAATGCCTAATTAATTTGAATTTAAATGGTTATTTTGCATATTTTTATTACTATTTTTTAATAAAATCATATTTAATTACTATAACTATTTTAAATGCAATAATATTTCACTAGTTATATATATTATAATTAATAGCCGTATAAACTATCTAATCAATATTCAACCTTGACGTACTCCCTGGTTTGATTCTGAATGAGAATCGATCCTTTTTCAGGCCGACCATTTCTATTCCGAGAAACGCTTTAAACCAAAAAAAAAAAAATTACCTAATTGACCCTGAAATACAAAAATACATCATTTTAATTTTTCACAAAATTAACGGTATGTATTAAGAAGTTGCACCTTGAGGCAAAACATTTAGTTTAGCCCCTGAGGTATTTAAAATAGAAGATGATGGGGAGGGGGGGGGGGATAAGTTTTTTGGAAATTCAATTTAATGTCCTCTCCTCTTTGGACACAAGGCACTCCCAGGAATTATTTAAATTTAAAAAGAAAAAATCTTAAAATTAAAAGTAAGCAGTAACAAACAAGTAAGCAGTGTTCAGGGCCGGATTTAGGTATTGCGGGTCCCTAAGTACTATTTATTTTATTTAAGTTTAATTTTAAAAAAAATCTAGAAAATACACATAGGCGTCATCTCTTATCTACTGTAGAAAACAATACTCAGGCTGAAATTAGGGCATAAATTTCAGGGGGGAAAAAGATTCGCATATATAGTACGCACTCGAAATTCGGAAATAATTTTACGTTTGTGCGCATTACACAACAGAGTCCAAATTCAAATTTTGCTTCCGAGCTTACCGAAGGTAACGGAAGCTATGTGGTCGTTCTAAAGGACGAAAATATTTTATGTCTCAATTTCAAAAATTCCAAGACAGAGTCAGAAATCCGTTTCAGGCATCAGGGAACATTTTTGGTTCCGTGTCAGTCTCACAGTCTGTCACTCAATTTTTGCGAACCAACATATCTTAAAAACTACCGGTTCCATTTTAATGAAATTTGTATGGTAGGTCATAATTAGCCCATTTTGTTGGTCCCATATAAGTTTCAACCTTTAGCGCCCTTTCGTTTCTCTTCCACATGCACACAAATATATATTTATTTACACCTATATCTTCAAAAGTACTTATGTTTTTTATGAAATTTAGATGGTTTGTTAAACTTAGCCCGTAAAAATTTTGGAGTAAAAATGTACTGTATTTTAAGGCGCCACGGCAAAAAACAAAAAAATAATTATACTTTTATATATTTTCGGAACAATTTCGAGTTGGTAATGTCGAAATCGGTTACGAACCTTAAAAATCGCTTGACCAAACATTGGGTAAGGGCAGTTTTAAACCACTTAAGGGTGAAAATCGGCCTTAAAGGGGTAAATAGGGTGTTTATTTTTTGTTTTCATTTTTGTACTGATGGGTGTGTTTGTTGTAGAGACATGCGTAGGTTTCTGGAAATTGTAAAAGTTATAGTGTATTTTTAGGGAAAAATGCTGTATGCCGGGACATTTTCCGGGAAATGGGTTTATTTTCAACAGGAAATCGTCTACGGGCCAAAAGCGGTTTTTTTTAACAATCATTTTTTTTTTTGAGTAATAGATAATTTTAAATTTTTGTTTAAGGCTTTTGTAGATCCCGCAGAGGTCCATAGCCGATAACGAGAACTTTATTTTAAGTGCCCCCCCCCCCCCCCTCCCCCCTTAGGGGCGACATTGGGAATTCTTTTTTTCGCCGATCAGAAAACTGGAGATATTATGTACAGGGTGTCGTATATCGTTGAAAAGCCCTCGGTAAGAGTACAAAAGTGATGCAAAAACATTTTAAACATTTTCACGTTTCAGGCCCTTTAAGGCGAAAAAACACTTTTTACCACTTTTTTCATCTCAGGCGTTATTGGGCTTATCAGCCTTAAATGCCTATGAAATGCTGCTCCTGGCGTTTTGCTTTTAAACTCGATGGAATTTTTACTTTTTGAGATATGGTACTTTAAATTCCGAGGTACAAGATGGTACATTGTGCATAGGAGGTACGAGGTACGTACGGAGAAAAGAAAGTACTGTACTACTCTGCTTCGCATGCTCTAAAAATGTCCTTTTCAAAGGGTAAGCGCAATCCCCCTTGTTTAGTACATTCAAGGGAGGGTTTCGAGTACCTCGGCGAAATACACACGAATATTGTGTTTTTCCGAAATTTCGACTTTGCCCTTCTGAACCGTTCGCTATGTGAAGGTAGCGTCCTTGCTGGGTAGCCGCAACCAGAAGGGGGCGTTGTACCGATTTGACAGAGGTATAGTTGGAAAGGCCCATTAAAATGTACCAAATGTGTGCAAAAATATTTTCGAAAAAAATGTACTTGGTTGGTACTTTAGTACCCTTTTTACTTTTCGAGTGTTTATAGAGGGTATATGTTACCCCACTGGGGGGCTAATAGCGTCGAGGGATTTATCAGCTCGAAAATTTCCTTAGGTCAAAAGTTGTGCCAAATAACACTTGAACGCACTGTACCCTTTTCGTACTTGTACCTTTGCGGGTTCGGGTACAGAAGTACTTTTAGTAGTCGTAGGGCGCAATGTAAAAATTTTAGCTATTTACTCAAAACAAAAGTGTGTGGGTTTTATTGCCTCTGTACCCATTTTATTGAAATTTATTTGTTATTTCTACTTATTTTTGAACTTATTGTAGCAGTTTGGAAAAATCGGTCGAGCTACTTTATAGTCTATGTACTATACCGTTTTTGCATTTCATAGGATCGGGCTGAAACTCATATGGTATTTAGTACTTTATGGTAGTAAAGTGTACGTGAAAGGAAACCCTTAAATTTATTAATATACCGGGTACATGAGAGATTCAAAATTGTGTACCTCTGTTTAAGAAAAGGTAAAAATACTAGCTGGCCGGCAGTGTTTGGTATCGTTGGAAAGCCCTTAAAACGTACTTTAAAAAGGTACAAATGTTTATCTAAAAAAGTTACGTTTCAGACCCTTTTTGAACGATAAATAGTTTCTCGGGCTCTCAAAAAGTGTGTGGTTTAGATTGATTTGACAACATTGATTTACAGTTAATTTAACGTGTATACATATTTACTCCAGATAACTTTATTTAATTCAATTGGAACACCCACCGACGAAGAAGTTACACGAAAGATAAAAGACCCAAGAACCACCAAACAAGAACAAAGAAAGTAACGTACTTTAAAAAGGTACAAACGTTTATCTAAAAAAATTACGTTTCAGACCCTTTTTGAACGATAAATAGTTTCTCGGGTTCTCAAAAAGTGTGAGGTGAGTCCACTGTTGACCAAATGGTCCTAAGATTATTGTGTGACAAGATTGTCCTTTTAGAACTTAAAACAGTAATTTAAGTACCTCTTGTACTTTTGGTACAATTAACACAGTGAAAAAATGAATAGATTGCAAAATTATTTTACACTGGCTAAACCTTCTACTTACTCTTTACTGGCACTCTATTTTGAATCTAAGCTCAAAACCCGATTTGTTATTTTAACGATCGAGGTCTACTGTTCACAGAACTACCAGTAATAATATCATCACTTAGCTGTCAGTGCTCGAGATTATCTACAATATTTTTCTTAATTTTAGCGCCAAAATTTCTCATAAATTTATTGATTTATCTGCTAAAGCTGTGTCCACACCGGACACGCATCGCATTTGTAAACACGATGCGCGAGTTATATTCAAATAGAGTGCTGACTCAAGCAATACATAGAAACACTGACCAACACACACACAGTTACAGCTTAATCATGACCTTAGCACTATAATATATAAACTATATATATATATATATATATATATATATATATATATATATATATATATATATATATATATATATATATATATATATATATATATATATATATATATATATATATATATATATATATATATATATATATATATATTTTTTTTTTTTTTTTTTTTTTTTTTTTTTTTTTTTTTTTTCTTTTGGGTTTTAGTCCCGATCAACTGCCAGGGTTATTACAGGACGGGGGTTATCCGGCCACTTTACTCATCTAATTGATGAGATCATCAGTGTGAAACATGTCTTACCCCGCTGGGATTCGAACCCACAGCCGGGGTTTAGACCTTGGTTTCAGAGTCGAGTGCGCTAACCCCTCGGCTACACCGGCCCCCTTATATATATATATATATATATATATATATATATATATATATATATATATATATATATATATATATATATATATATATATATATATATATATATATATATATATATATGGAGCATATAGGATTTTTTTTTTATTTTTTTATTTTTTTTATATATATATATATTATTTAGGCCAGTCACACCCAGAACCGGGTGCCCTTCCTTATTATATTTTGTTAGTTCTCTTGCAGTAGATGCATTTTCATTTCATTTTGCCGTTGTATCTGGGGGACGGCAGTGCCCCCGCCAAGTCGAGCACAGCCGTGCCATTAATAAAATTACTTGCAAAAAGTAGTGAAATCCCAACAAAAACGCTCTAGTGTTAAAAAATAAGCCAAGTGATTTATGTCTGTCCCTCTCTCTATTCTTTTTCCCAAATCCCTCTACGCGTTTAAATTAAAAAAACATTTTCTGTCTTGACTTGGCAAATACATGCCCCAAAGAGGCAAAAATTAAAAGCAGTGTCGTATACAAATTTGTATCATCCTGGTGCTGCGACGCTCAAATAACACAATAATATTTTTTTTCCGTGGTAGGCTGTGAAATAGTAACTTTAGAGCCTAAAAAACATAGCTAAAATCCATTTTTTCATTACGTGGACTTAAAAAATCTTTTCATTACTCCTAGCTGTAAAGAAATAGTACATTATGCTTCGAGTGCGGAAAGTAGCATTTTGCATGCGAGTGTGGAGTGTGCACCCGAGCGACAGCGAGGGTGGAAAAACCACACGAGCAAAGCAAAATGCCGTTTTCGCACAAGTTGCGTACCGTACTTTATCTACGATTGTTAGATTTAAATAATAAATACAGAAACAAATAAACTTCCAGTATACAAGTTTGTATTTCTCTTTTGATAAAGATAACATTAATTCATTAGTTGTATTTTGTGCCGAATTATTTCAGGAGGCGTATTATTCTCCTCATATTCGTCATAATCATTTAAATTACTCATTGATTTTCACAAAAAACTCGATATAAAAGTTACTTTTATTAAACAAACAGCAAATTAGTCTTGTTAAATGTAAACAAACTCGCTAATCGTGCGTAAAGCTGAAGAATTCCTCTTAAAGAAGAGGAATTCTTCAGAACTATGAGACGCGCATGCGCAATGAATACAAGTACGTAAATAGTCACTTTCTAAGCATCTAAACAGAGATATAATGTTCATATTTCGTATCAATCGTAGATAAAAATCTTTTACGTCCTAGGCCCTAGGAACTAAACGATTTTTATTTTCCGGCGGGTAGTTGTCAAAACTTCCGTTAGTAGCGCTGCAGTCTTTGTTGAAATGCTTCTAGTACGATTAAAATCCGCTAGATGTCAATGGGTTTTATTTATCTTTTCTTATAGTGTAACCTCTTTTTAAGGTTTCTTTTTTTAAGCCTTAAGTATGTACTAATATTTGTTATTATTATATATTGATTAGTGATCAATATTTAATGTTTTTTCATTGTCTGCTACCTCGGAAAAAAATAGCATATGCTACGCGACTGTGAAGTGTTTTTTCTTAAAAAACTCACTTCACAGTCTAGTAACATAATATACTATTATTTGATTTACGTTTGTGGTGTGTATTTGGGAAAGAGAATAGAGAGAGGGACAGACAAACATCATGCACTTGCACTGGATAAATTAGACCTAGTAGAACTTACTCGGACAGTGGCAGACTTGGCTAAACCTATAACCTCACAACTTTTTCCGGGTTTAATTCCCCGCCGAGAAAGAAGTTTTTTTTATGATAAATTTTGATGAAACATTCAATATTTATTAAATTTATACCTACGAAAACACGAAAACTATAATAAATGGAAAACACTGGGCTAAGTAATTATAATCTCGTTTATGAGAATGCTTGTCTGAGTTGTCTCGGACCGATTTTTGTCTCTAGGAGTTGTAACGAGTCGTGTTTACTGAAGTGGAAATCTTAAAGTGTAGAATCAAGCGAAATTCGTTAGATATCTTTAATATCTCGTATAAGAGTGTGTATAAACAAAAAATAGTTCATTACGCGTCTAGTGAGGAAAGTAGCATTTTGCATGATAGTGCGGAGTTTGCACCCGAGTGATAGCGAGGGTAGTAAAACCACACGAGCGAAGCAAAATGCAGTTTCCCCACGAGTTGCGTGCCGTACTTTATCTACGATTACTTTTATTAAACAAACAGCAAATTAGTTTTGTTAAATGTAAACAAACTCTCTAATCGTGCGTGAAGGTGAAGAATTCTTCTTTTGTTACCACTCTATACTCTAGGGCGGTAAAAAAAGAGGAATTCTTCAGAACTATGAGACGCGCATGCGCAATGAATACAAGTACGTAAAGAATCACTTTCTACGCATCTAAACAGAGATACAATGTTTATATTTCGTAACAATCATAGATAAATAAATTTACGTTGCTTTTGTAGATCTATAGGTCTAGATCTAGACGGTGGGTATATTTTGGCAGCTTGCTCTTTGTTTAGTAGGAGGTGGATAGGGCCAGTTATATGATGTCTCGTGCGTCAGGTGAGGTCTAGACAGCTAGACGTGAACTTACCAACGCTATAACGTCCTTCTCTGTGTTTAGCTTTTTAAAAAAACTCCCCCATTCAGTTCGCCGCCAACTCTCGTGTTGTGAACAACTCAATTGACTATCTAGGAAAATCGTTTTTGGGTTTTATGTTGTATTATAAATCGTGTTACAATTCTGACAAGTTGTATCATTATAATTTTATTTTTTGCTTCCTCTTTCTAAAGAAGAATAATCGTAACAAGGTAAACAAAGTTTATATGATAACAATAAACGTAACAATAAAAACAAAACTGTTTTACAAAAAGTACACATTCTAATATATTATATTATTATTGTTTTTAATCTATAAAGTGAAAATTAGAACTTTAAAGCAATGGTTACGTGTTCAAACCTTTTTTATTATGCAGTTGAAAAATATCTTTAACATCACATGAATTTAAGCGATTGATGCTCAAAAGCATATATATATATATATATATATATATATATATATATATATATATATATACAAGGTGATCTAAAAGTTCGGCAACGGCTTAATATCTTCGGTTATAATTGAGATATTAAGTTCCCGTTTGCGAGTATCTTAATCATTTGTAAAAAACTACTTTATTGGTGAGTTGAGTAATAATTTTTTCCGCCATATTGGATTCAACTTTGAAATTTTAAATTGGAACACCCATAAAGTGATACATTTTTGGAAAGCCATTAAAAAAAGAAAACATTTGCCGCAAACCCGAGCTTTCTATCTACTCCTGTTCCAAAATGGTGGTCACTCAAAATTTAATTTTTTATTTTTTTTTTTTATTTTCAATAGTTTAGTTAGATATAAAAAAATTGGTCCGAGAACCTCAGACTAACTTTCTCATATAATCTCGACCCCAGATCCCAGAAAACATGAATATAAAATTAAATATTTATTGCATTAAGCTCGCTTCAATGATAAACCTACGTGATGCTTAGTTAATTTATATTATTTAAAATGTGTTTAACAGGTGGTTGTTTACTATTTGTTTTCGATTTTCAACCAAATGAGATTTATTTTCATCAATATCTCGGAAACTATGACTTGATAACGAACTAGGTTTTCTGGGATCAGGGACAGAGATTATTTGAGAAAGTTAGTCTGAGTTGTCTAGGACCGATTTTTTTATTTCTAACTAAACTATTGAGAATAAGAAAAAAAGAGTGAATTTTTTAACTTTGAGTGTCCGCCATTTTGAAACGGAAGTAGATAGAAAGCTCGGGTTTGCGGTAAATGTTTTCTTTTTTCAAGACCTTTTCAAAAAAAGTATTACTTTATGGGTGTTCCAATTTAAAATTTCAAAGTTGAATCCAATATGGCAGCAACCAATATGGCGGAAAAAATTATTACCCACCAAAAAAGTAGTTTTTTTACAAATGATTAAGAAACCCGCAAACGGGAACTTAATATCTCAATTATAACCGGAGATATTAAGCCGTTGCCGAACTTTTGGATCACCCTGTATATAATATATCATAGTGAGGATAAAAAATAAACAATAATAACTCGATATTGTCTACTAACTTAATAATTAATATGCTATAATGTCTAAGTATCACATATTTTAAATATTAAATATGTTTAGAAACCAAAAAAAAAAATCTGGAAAGACGTACTTATTTTTCAACGACCTGAAAGCTTGTGCTTGACAAAACATAACTACAAAGTTTCAAATTTTTTTTTGTTTGGTCCTTTCGAAGTTTCTTTATAGACAGACAGACAGACAAGCCCGGTAATATATGTGTAGTCAAAAGTAAAAAGGCGTTAAGCCCAAAATGTCATTTTTTTTTTTTATTCAATGTTTAAAATCAGGGAAAAATTATCTACAGAATGGTATAAAGGAGGTAATTCTAGCCTGTTTTGTTAATGAAATATCGAGCTTTAATACACAAGGGTTAAGTTTGTAAGAAGTATGTAGAGCCAAGTATAAAGGGTTTAAGTAAATTTAACGCCTTTGTACATTCTCTGATGAGATATCTGATTTTTAGTATAAAGATCATAAGTGTTATACCTACTCCAGGAGATAACGTGCAAAAAAGTGTCTGACTAATATCAAGCTAGAATTTTGTATACAAGTCAATCTTTTAGCGCCTTTTAAGACGGCCATGTCTCACCAATTATGGTGGACAATGTGATTTTCATGATCCTGAGTACAGAATTAGTTTGTAAAAAAATCAAGTCAATGTTATTTTCACACTTGATAGGTTAGTTATTCAAATATTACTAACTGGTCACCTGTCAACGGACAAACTAACATCAACATTATTTTCGGTCTACTAACTAATTCTGTACTCAGGATCAAGAAAATCACATTGTCCACCATAATTGGTGAGACATGGCCGCTCTCCACCGGTTTGTTGTTTTCAAACGCCTATTGCCAAGCTATGTACCGCAGACTAACTTAGCCTTAGCCGACCACATATTCTTAAAAGGCGCTAAAAGATTGACTTGTATACAAAATTCTAGCTTGATGTTAGTCAGACACTTTTTTGCACGCATCTCCTGGACTATTATATAATATGTTGTCTTTTACTGTCAATTTATTTAACATTTGGCGTTTTTTATTTAATTACGTATTGTGCACAGCATGCATGCTATGCTGTCACAGCATAGCACTGAAAGGTTTAATTAAAATTAATTAATTACAAAAATTAAAACGATAAATGACTTTAGGGCAACTGTACCTCGAGTAATAAAGAACGTTTTTGGGAGCTATGTATGTCAAGCAACACCATCAAGCTATTGTAATATAATCAAACTAGGTTGGTTGTTTATTAAAATATACTTAATATAGAATTGAAATAACAGTTATTCTACCTTATTAATGCTGATAATACACTATTAATGAACCAGGGCCGATTTAACTATAGGGGCACGATGGGCACGTGCCCAGGGGCGCAAGAGGTTTGGGGGCGCAACTCAAAAGGTAAGAGGGTAGCAGGGGGCACGGCTATATTTTGCAAGGGCAAAAAATATAAATGGGAATATGTTTAAAGTAAACCAAATATCCCTTATACATAACCTTAGCATATCACTTTATTGGTATATCAATAATTATATTTTTATTCCAATGTTAATAATTACGCTTGATTATTTTATATGAATATTATTTACCATAAACGATTTAATAGCAATATTAGATATACTAAACATATTATCAGAGCGCACGGCCGTGCGCTAGGCCAAGTTCCAGTAAGCATGCATTGAGCATCTTTATTTGAACCAATTCCCCCGGTTTATCTCACCTTCATATCTTTGCTTCCTCTTATGATAGGCTTTTGAAATTTGAAAAATAGATTAGGCCTAAGTAGCTTAGGACGGCTGACTATTTTGGGAGAGGGTCTGAAACTCTGCCCTTTTTTCACGGTGAGGTTTTTTGTGGATATGTATAAGTATATTATTAATAAGTAATATTTGTTATAAATCTAATTATTAAAAAATATACATATTTATGTTTGACATAAAATAACCATACATATTAGGTGTTCTCATAGAGTCAAGCATGATTCTATTCTAACATAAAAGAAGTTCATATATCGTATGTACGGATCCGCCTTAAGACAAGGCAAGATTATCAGTGGGGGTAGGGGGAAGGGATTGGGGGGGGGGGGGGGCTGGTGACGGGTGCCCAGGGCGCAGTGAACGTCTAAAACGGGCCTGTAATGAACAACATACAAATTATTATAAATCATCTTAAAATTTTACGAATTTTGGTCCAAAGGAGTTAAGTCAGTCAACATTGTTGTCCAAAGGGGTTAAGTCAGTCAACAATGTGGTCCAAAGGAGTTAAGTCAGTCAACAATGTGGTCCAAAGAAGTTAAGTCAGTCAACATTGTTGTCACAAGGAGTTAAGTCAGTCAACATTGTGGTCCAAAGGAGTTAAGTCAGTAAACAATGTGGTCCAAAGGAGTTAAGTCAGTCAACATTGTTGTCCAAAGGAGTTAAGTCAGTCAACATTGTGGTCCAAAGGAGTTAAGTCAGTCAACAATGTGGTCCAAAGGAGTTAAGTCAGTCAACAATGTGGTCCAAAGGAGTTAAGTCAGTCAACAATGTGGTCCAAAGGAGTTAAGTCAGTCAACAATGTGGTCCAAAGGAGTTAAGTCAGTCAACAATGTGGTCCAAAGGAGTTAAGTCAGTCAACAATGTGGTCCAAAGGAGTTAAGTCAGTTAACAATGTGGTCCAAAGGAGTTAAGTCAGTTAACAATCTGGTCCAAAGGAGTTAAGTCAGTCAACATTGTGGTCCAAAGGAGTTAAGTCAGTTAACAATGTGGTCCAAAGGAGTTAAGTCAGTCAACAATGTGGTCCAAAGTAGTTAAGTCAGTTAACAATCTGGTCCAAAGGAGTTAAGTCAGTAGTTTTTTCCAAACTTTTGATAATACGTAGATGTGTGATGAAGGAATAATGATCTAAGCTTGTGGATCCTACACAGTATACTTTGAACAGGATGAGGATTGCATTATATAATCTGTAAGTATTAACAATTTTTTTAAATAATTGTTCAAAGTTTCATTTTGCTCTCCTGAAAAGTTGCATTTTTGGACTTCACGCCTTTTTGGTTTTGACTAAAGACTACAATAAGGGCCCTCGTTTTGCCTAGGGACCCTAAGTATCTCTAAAACTATTTTGCTTCTCAATGTAATGTACTTTATCTACGATTGATACGAAATATAAACATTTTATCTCTGTTTAGATGCGTTGAAAGTGATTCTTTTCGTAGTTGTATTCATTGCGCATGCGCCTGCGCGTTTCATAATTCTTCTTTATATCCGCCCTAGTGCGGAAATGAAGAAGAATTCTTCACCTTATCGTACGATTAGCGTGTTTGTTTTCATTTAACAAAACTAATTTGCTGTTTGTTTAATTAAATAACTGTTTTTTTCATTATTTATTATTAAAATCCAACAATCGTAGATAACGTACGGTACGCCACTCGTGCGAAGACTGCATTTTGTTTTGCTCGTGTGATTTTACCCTCGTTATCGTTCGGGTGTAAACTCCACACTCGCATGCAAAATGCTACTTTCCGCATTATACGCGTAATGTGCTATTAAGTCTACCGTCTACTAGTGTCTGAAACTCGGATATAAATAATAGTACATTACGCGTCGAGTGCAGAAAGTAGCATTTTGCATGCGAGTGTGGAGTTTGCACCCGAGCGACAGCGAGGGTAGTAAAACCACACGAGCAAAGCAAAATGCCGTTTTCCCACGAGTTGCGTACCGTACTTTATCTACGATTGTTAGATTTAAATAATAAATACAGAAACAAATAAACTTGCTGTATGTAAGTTCGATCTCTTCTCTTGATAAAGATGGCATTAATCTTGAGTTGTATTTTTTGCCGAATTAATTATTTCTGGAGGAGTATCATTCTCTACATTTTCGTCAAAGTCACTTGATTCACTCATTGTTTTTCACTAAATACTCGATATAAACAGTTACTTTAATAAAAGAATAGCAAATTAGTTTTGTTAAATGTAAACAAACTCGCTAATCGTGCGTAAAGCTGAAGAATTCCTCTTCTTTACCGCGCTAGCGTGGTAAAGAAGAGGAATTCTTCAGAACTATGAGACGCGCATGCGGGATGAATATAAGTGCGTAAATAATCACTTTCTACGCATCTAAACAGAGATATAATGTTTATATTTCGTATCAATCGTAGATAAAATAACTTAATGTTACATTACTTTTTATTGTAAAAACCGCATACTAAAATATTCAACTTTGAACGCTGTTTCAGCTAAAACTATGAAAGGTGTAAACTAGGCATCGCGTGGCTCTATCATTGAAGCGAGCGTATTGCTATAAAATACTGAATATTGAAATTTATTAATCATGATGAATGTCATAGTTGAAGATAAGTGGATGAGGGTAGTGTGAGGTAGAGTGGGGGTACTCGGTACAAAGCTTTACTTCCTAACAAACCAACACACATCACGACTATAAGAATCTTAACCACCCGTAATAGCTTTTATATTACTAGGCATCGCGTGGCTCTATCATTGAAGCGAGCGTATTGCAATAAAATACTGAATATTGAAATTTGTTAATCATGATGAATGTCATAGTTGAAGATAAGTGGAAGAGGGTAGTGTGAGGTAGAGTGGGGGTACTCGGTACAAAGCTTTACTTCCTAAACAAACCTTCACCCAACACGACTATAACAATTTTAACCATAGCTTTTAAACTATTATTATAAATGTATCACTTCATTACTCAAATACTACTGCTTGTATCAAGTTGAAATTTTACATACTTGTTTGAATTGTACTTTAGACGATTTACATAAAGTTTTATTAAAATATCGTAAGATATCGGTAAAAACGTTGTTTTCTCTATTTTAAACGTTTAGGTTCGCTTTAATAGTTTTAGCGATCTTTATTAAGTCATAGCGGTGTCGCTGTTGGTTTTAGTAAAAAATGTTATTTGAAAAAAATGTTCGTCTCATCGAATAGGTGATGATAGAATCTTCTCCCGTCCTGAAATTCCAATTTAATTTTTGTACCTTTCGTTTACGCGAACGTTGCGCGCGAACTCTTGGACGGATCACGCTGTCCAACGAACTTAGCCTGAGTATAAGTAAGAGGAACATGTATACCAAATTTCAACTAAATCGGTCAACTTTTACTCAAGTTATCGTCGGACACGTATACGTTACACACAGACAGACAGACAGACAAGATGCATATTTCAATAAAATGTAATTAATATTTTTTCATACTTTTTCAGAAAAGTTCACTTTTCAGAAAAATAACAAAAATTGAAGAAACCATGTTCTTCAAAGAGCCATATTGACCCTTTGAGGCATATTTCCCCCTTGAAGGGCGGAATTAATTTTTTTCTTTTTGTTTTATTAAACAACGCCTTAAGTACTATAACTTTAATTTTTAACATTTTTTTCTAGTTTTAGAAATTTTAGAGCCGTTTGATCCACTTAAAATGGGACACCCTGTATATTTAAATGTATTAAATATATATAAATATTATATTAAATATACTAGGCATCGCGTGGCTCTATCATTGAAGCGAGCGTATTGCAATGAAATACTGAATATTGAAATTTGTTAATCATGATGAATAATGTCATAGTTGAAGATAAGAGGAAGAGGGTAGTGAGGGGTTATAGTGGGGGTACTCGGTACAAAGCTTTACTTCATAACAAACCTACACACAAAACGACTATAAGAATCTTAACCACCCGGAATAGCTTTTAAACTAATATTATAAATGTATCACTTCATTACTCTAATACTACTCCATGTATCAATTTGAAATTTTACATACTTGTTTCAATTGTACTTTAGACGTTGTACATGAAGTTTTATTAAGATCGTTACGTTAGAACGTAAGATATCGGTAAAAACGTTGTTTTCTCTATTTTAAACGTTTAGGTCCGCTTTAATAGTTTTAGCGATCTTTATTAAATCATAGCAGTGTCGTTGTTGGTTTTACTGAAAAATGTTATTTGAAAAAAATGTTCGTCTCATCGAGTAGGTGATGATAGAATTTTTTCCCGTCCTGAAATTCCAATTATAAATTTGAAGCTCACGTTTACGCGAGCATTGCGCGCGAACTCTTGGACGGATCACGCTGTCCAACGAACTTAGCCTGAGTATTAGTAAAAGAAAGATGTATACCAAATTTCAACTAAATCGGTCAACTTTTACTCAAGTTATCGTCGGACACGTAAACGTTACACACAGACAGACAGACAGACAGACAGACAGACAGACAGACAGACAGACAAGATGCATATTTCGTTGAATGTAAGAAGCTCGCTTACGCACGCTTCAATTATAATATGTATATTTATATTTAATGCTCCGTTTCTGTGTCTGAGGCAGACATGTTGGATATGGTTATCAGCTTATCACTTTGACCACACGTTTTGTTGTATGTTTACACTCTCTTCGTTTATATACTGTAAACTTTCACGATAGCTCTATGAAGTTGACTGACATGATAGTTCTTTCGTGGGAGAACTGTCACCTTGCAAATGAGACTATAAAATAACAATTTTTTGTTGAAGTCAATAATGTTACTTTTTGCCGATAAACCATGTTTCTTAATTTCTACTCAAGTGTCTCCGTACTGCTCAACTAAATCACGAAGAAACGAACATAAAAGTGATATATTTAAAAGTAAATAAACAATTTCACTCAAGGACCCGCATCAACATGTTACTGCGATTTGTTTCAAAAATAAAACTCATTTACGTAATTAAAAGTACACAGATAAATAAAACAAAATACATCATCAGATGATTGGGAGAACAGAAATGTTTTAAACTTTTTTTTTTAATATCTTCTATATTTTATTTCTTTTTGGCTCTTAAATCAAATAAGAGGGAAAATGAAAGAATAAAAAAAAATATATATTTATAGAAGGAAATATAAATAAACCTGAAATCGGCTGAGGCGAGCTTTTTATAATTCCCCTTCACTTGTAAATCCAACGAGAAAATATTTAATTTTAGATCCTTTTTGATTGTACAGTCAGACGCAATGTTTACGTCTAAAGAAACCCAGGTTTTTTTTGTTTTGTTTATTTTATTTGAATTATAAATTGATTTTAAATTAGGCCCTTGCACTGAGGATTAATAGTGTTTTAATTGCTTTAAATATATCAGTATTGTTATTTTAAATTTTAAATTTAACTCTGTGATTTCTGTGATTGATTAATGGGCGTTGGGTTAAATACAGTGAGATTTTTTATAACGAGAGATAGAAAATAAGTGATGTAAATGTTTTAAGTATTATTTTAGTGAGTGAATTTTCTTAAATAAGTTTTTTGTTTTTTTGAAACGAAGTTCCTTATGGCACGTTTTGGAACCCGGGAGTGAATCCGAAAAAAACGACCAAAATCACCGTCACAAAATAACCGTCACAAAATAACCGTCACAAAATCACCGTCACGCAAAATCCGTCACGAAATTTACAGATCGCGATAATTTGAGTAAAAGCTCACCGAGTTAGATGAAATTTAGTACACACGATCATTTTACCAATGCCTAGGCTGAGTTCGTCGGAAAACGTTATCCGCCCAAGCGTTCTCGCGCAGCGCTCGCGTAAACATAAGCTTTAAAAGACGGGAAAAAGTGTTATTAAGGAAGCCTGTTACTTGACTTGTTTTGATTATTTTTGTTATAGGTATATGTCAAAAATGTCACTTTGTTTTGTGAATAAAGGTGGGTTTACACGATCCAAGTAGACTTGGTCCAAGTATAGGGGAACTTGTCAAAAAAAACATTTAGAAGCAAAGTTATTTTTATCTTGAAATTATTTAACCTTTATTAGTACACACTGAGGAAATTTGTTTCTGGACAATTTTTAAATAATAAATAAATAAATATTCTTTTTTCCACCACACAAAAAAATACAATTAAGATAATACAAAAATAACTATAATAATAAACAATAAACAAAGTATTTACTACAAAACAAGGAACTAAAGAATAAACAAAGTAACCAATATTATGTGGTGAGAGTCGTCAGTAGATGTCGCAGCATCTAGAGAGAGGACTCTGTCTCTCAATTTAGTGCATATTGCATATTTATTTATTTTATTTTATTACTACGTGTCCATCTAGGCCGTCTAATCAACATGCAGTTGCTGCTTCTAAAAGAAGGGATTCCTATGTAAACCAAGAGAAGTTTTTCTGAGCTGAACTGCTTCGTTTTGAATTCAAACAAGTGCTCTCTTCGAAATTAAGATTATATCTCCAGAAGGGAGAAAAAGTGAACTTTTCTCTCTAGTTTACAGGGAGGAAAGTAATTCATTGTAACCGGCATCCATGGCCTTCAACAGGGAGTAATAAAAAATAAAGGAATCATGAACTCATGATTCATGATTCATGATGAACTCATGATCATGATTCACTCCAGTGTTACCCTACATAAAGCACAAGTAAGTTGGGTGTTAAATACACAATTCAATTTATTAACTTTTATTTTAATATCTAAATCTATAATGTCAATTTCACAATGTTACCTCCACTGATTGATTCATCAGTAAAACAAAGAAACAGGTTAAAGGTGAAATCATAATTTCTAAATGTAGATAAACTAATCCATATGTATATAAATCAGCTGGCAATTACTGTTCAATATATGACTCAGGTACCAGCTGGTTTCTTCTATCTAATTCTGGTATTGAATTTCAAATAACTACTATCTATGTCAATTTTAACGTGATTAAACTAATTTAGTGAATTGTTAATACAATATTTACCAATTTTTTGTTATTATTTGTGTTTAAAATATATATAATAATTTCAAGATAAAAATAACTTTTTATATACTACGTTTTTAAATTTTCTGTTGAATCGTATGTATGTAATGTCGTATGTAATTGTTATTGTTATATAATATATAATGTTAGTGAAACAAAGAAAAGTTCCGAATTTATTTACTTCACATAAATGACAACCATCTAGAGTCTAGAGTGCTAATCTCCTCAACACCAAATCTAAAGCGTGCCATCGATATATTTGAAATAATATAAATAATATAATCGATATTTCCTGTTCTGCTGTCATTCAATGTTTATCTATCACAAATTTGAGACCCTTCAAAATGAAGATTGCGTAAATATGGGACATGGCAAAACAAATAAAATAACTTGCGGATTTTTTCCGAACTAACTTTCCTTTCAGCAAAATTTGCTGAAAACCAATTAAATTCTGCTGAAAGATGGCTAAAAGTATGAAAATATTGCATTGTCATCGTGTTCTGAGCTAGCCTAAAAGTTTCAAATGTCTAGCTATTCGGGAAGTTATTTAGAAATCGATTGCCAGATTTGTACCGGACAAACAAACAAACAAACAAACTAACAAGAAAACAAGCTAATAAAAACGTAGTAAAAAGCATAAAATGACTAAAGTGTGCGAAATAGGACGTGAGACGTGTGGAAGCTATGTGCCACACTACTTGGCAGACTATTTTCAAGTAACTATTTTATTTTCAAGTAGTGGAAGTCGGAAGTAATACAGTTTGAGTAAGTTTTCTAAATTGCGATATTAGGAGGATTGGCATCAAACATCAAATTTATTTTTCAAATCTGATTTTCTCTCTCCTTTTATTTTATGGTTTCGAACAGAATGTATAAAATAATATATTTATGTATTCATAAAAAATTATATTTGTTATAAACAATAACGGACTTACTAGGTAATTGCCTTCTCTTTATGATTTCCTGAAAAATGAGATATCACAGTAAAAAATAATGTTTTCATCGACACGCGTCCATAAGGGTGCAATGAACCTAAGTGCGATAGAACAACCGGGGTTAAAATAATAAAATTATGAATGTATTCGTAATATATATATATATATATATATAAAGTGGAAGGAGTTGTCTGAGTCCATGACATTAGTCTCTATAACAGTGTCTCCTGCCTGACATAGATAGGATGTCATTATTAAACCTGTCATAGCTTGCTACCTATACCGCGGAACAGGAAATAGTTATTATATGGGAGATTATTAACGGCAGATATGCTTTCATAGGATCTATATTATGTACTTTCTATACATATGAATAAAATCGTTCTTTTGTCTGTACTTTTCTCGGATTGGCCAAACATTTTGCATATTCGTGTTTTATGTCAATTAAGCAAAAAGAACCCGATTTTAATGAAATTAGGTAGATCGTTATACAGGATGCATAACACAGGCTATAGCAGATATAGAATATATAAAGATGCATATTTGGAAAATGATGATTTAAGTAAAGGATATTGGGTGAAAAATCTGTAAAGGGGTGAAAGAGTATATGGGTGGTTCTCAGACTACAGGCAATTTTCATGTCCACACTCTTCAAATTGCACATAGTGCTATAATTTTATTTTATTTTTTAGATAAATTATTTCTACCATAAATATGCAAGTTAAAATTAAATTTAAATATGCTTGAACAATGTTTTTAATAATATTCGGCTATAAAAATATGTTAAGAAGTGGTAAAACTGTAATTACCATGGAAGTTCAGAAATAGGATTTTAACATTTTTTTGTTAATATATTTACCTTAAATAAGTGTATGGATAAAAGTTATAAATACATGCATTCAATAATAGTGAATAGTTAATAAAACGCAATATTTAATTTAAAAAAATTATTGTATTAATTTTCAGAGAATTTTGACTTGTGTCCTTTTGTTATTTGTCATTACCATGCTCGAAATAAAAACAAATGGTAGAGAAATTTAGTGTAAGGAATATTTTTTTTTCTCCCTCATCGAAAGTCTTTTGGCTTGCCTGCTGATAATAAAAGGCAGTGAGTTTCAGGTTATTCAACGTCGGTCTGCTTCAAAAGAAAAAAAATCAAAAGAAATCACGTGTTCTGGTATGTACCTTTTTAATTGAAATTACCATGGTTGTTTATAACACAGGTTATAATTGTTTGTGAACGATTTTGTTCCTGTGATTTATTAGCATAATACTGCCTGTTTACGTTATGTCAACAATATATTTTATAAAGACATTTTTAAAGTAAATAATTTACTTACAATTTTGAAATGTAATTACCATGTCTTTAAATAGTTGTAATTACCGTGGGTCTTATTCATTTTAAAAAAACCCGGTAGTTACAGTTTTACCACTTCTTAACATATTTTTATAGCCGAATATTATTAAAAACGTTGTTAAAGCATATTTACATTTAATTTTAACTTGCATATTTATGGTAGAAATAATTTATCTAAAAAATAAAACAAAATTATAGCACTATGTGCAATTTGAAGAGTGTGGACATGAAAATTGCCTGTAGTCTGAGAACCACCCATATTATAGAAATAGAGGCGTGAATAGTTGGTAACTCTAAACTGGTAATACCTAATTAAATATATATTGTATAACTTAAAATTTTAGTAAGAAGTATCCAGTCAGAAGATAATTCATAATTTCGAGTTCTTGCCGAAAATTTATGAACAGGACTGATAATGTGAACGGCCTACAGTCAATCCACCTTCAATCAACCCTCAGTCCTCGATGACTGGGATTTGGCCGAGCACTGAGATTGGGTTGGACGAGACCTGAGCGTGACCGGACCAAGATTAGTCCTGACCGTGACCGTAGATGTGAATCCACCTTTATTATAAAAAGGAAGCCAGAAATAATACTAAATGCAATAATGTTTATATTTCTTATCAATCGTAGATAAAATCCTTTTTCTTTTACATATCCTGATTTATTTATTTATTTTTACAACTATTTTATATACTTTAATGACAATTTTAAAGTAAGAAATAAAATATATAATTTATTTTGGCCTAATAAAGTTCATAGTATAAAAAAAAAATAAAACTTTAAAATAATTTTTTAAGAGCTGGTGATATATAATAGAGTTATATTGAAAGGTTTCAGTTTACAGTGTCACCTCTAGGTAGAGCCTATATGTGGCCCGTGTCTATAACTAATCTCTAAGGCTTCATTCCACTCATTACATTGGGGGGGGGGGGGCCGGGGGGGGCTCCCTCTTTCATTTCCTTGTTTCTTTACACTTCAGTATGGTGTCGGCTTGTAAACTGAACTTATCGTTTTTTACGTTTAGCTTACCAACTATCAACAAAATATAATTGTCAATGTAAGCTTTACCGTTTTTTTTGTTTTTTAATAATAATAATAATTATAACTTTAATTTAGTAATAATCTAGGTGATAGGTTGCATAAATGTGTCTGACAAACAAGCTATAATATTCTGTATAAGTTAATAAGTTAATCATTTGGTGGCCATTAAGAGTATGTGTTCGGCTAAGTTCGTCTGCGGGATATAGCTAGGCAATAACCTGTTAATTACAGACCGGTAGATAGCAGCCATGTCCCATCCATTTTGGCGGCCAATGAGATTTTCATGTTCTTGAGTACAAAATTAGTTAAGTAGAACCAAAGTTAAGTCGATGTTAGTTTTTCATTTTTTACTACGTTTTTATTAGCTTGCTTTCTTGTTTGTTTGTTTGTTTGTCCGGTACAAATCTGGCAATCGATTTTTAACTAACTTCCCGAATAGCTAGACATTTGAAACTTTTAGCGTAGCTCAAAACACGATGACAATGCATTATTTTAATACTTTTAGCCATCTTCAGCAGAATTTAATTGGTTTTCAGCAAATTTTGCTGTATGGAAAGTTAGTTCGGAAAAAATCCGCAAGTTATTTTATTTGTTTTGCCATATCCAATATTTACGCAATCTTCATTTTGACGGGTCTCAATTTTTTGATAGATAAACATTGAATGACAGCAAAACAGGAAATATCGATTATATTATTTATCGATTTTATTATTTCAAATATATCGATGGCACGCTTAGATTTGGTGTTGGGGAGATCCTTTGTACAAAGATTTATCCTTTCATAGGTTTAAGATCAGCTCTCTGGATGGTTGTCATTTATGTGAAGTAAATAAATTTGGAACTATTTTTTTTTCACTAACATTATATAATATATAACAATAACAATTATATTATCAACATTAAATACGATTCAACAGAAAATTTAAAAACGTAGTATATAAAAAGTTCTTTTTATCTTGAAATTATTCATCTTCAAGTCACATAGCACTCAGTGTGAACATCAAAGTGGTCTCATAGATTTCGTTACAGTTCGCTCTTTCTAACTCCTTTCCTTTTGATCCTTTCCTTTTGTTTTTGGGTCCGTATTAGCACAGGTTCTATAAAATAAATGCACAATGAACGTGAAAATTTGAAAAAAAAAAAAAAAAATAGGTCAAAAACTTTCTAATATACGAGTTCATAATTACAAAGCCAAGTATTTTCCATTTATTAGTTTTCGAGTTTTCGTATAGGTGTAGGTACATTAAATTATTATTGAACATTTCACAAAAATGTATAAAAAAAACTTCTCCTCGTCGGGAATCGAACCCGGTTTCTCTCCTTCTGCGTTTAAAACTAAAGAACTAGAATTTTTTACGTGAAAACGGCTTATATCGTTAAGATTTATATTTAAATGGACTACATTTTTAGATTTTTTTTCAATCAAAATCGTCAGAACTGTTTTCGATATTTTTTTTACGTTGTTTTGGAGCAAAATTCATTTCTCGGTTTATCCTTGGGGTATGATTTTTCTGAACACGTATGCCAAATTTCGTCAAAAGCGGCCCAGTTCTTTAGGCTTCACGCGTCGGCACATACGACAGACATACATTCTTTAAAAATAACTTTTTTTGAACTCAAGGGACCTCAAAGCGTGTAAATCCATCAAAATCTCAAATTCGAATTCTCGCGCCATCACAATACTTTCTCATTACATGGGAAAGTAAAAAAATCCTATATGCTCCATATATATATATATATATATATATATATATATATATATATATATATATATATATATATATATATATATATATATATATATATATATATATATATATATATATATTTATATATATGTAGCTGTTGACTGGACTATAATCCTGATCTTCACGTTTTTTTAAAGATCCTTATTTGGGGGT
Source organism: Gerris lacustris (assembly GCA_951217055.1). Classification (NCBI taxonomy): domain Eukaryota; kingdom Metazoa; phylum Arthropoda; class Insecta; order Hemiptera; family Gerridae; genus Gerris; species Gerris lacustris. The sequence continues at coordinate 62,101,519 of OX578284.1, forward strand.
ATATTCCCTAAATCTTCCATTCTGTTGGGCATTTAATATTAGATTAAATTCTCTGTTTTGACGTATTCTCCAACTTCCGTAAATAAATCCTTATTTAAGATTTCCTAATAATGTTTTACCTGAAGGGGGACATTTGTTATAAAAATAGATCTCCTTTTAGACCGATATGTAGGGTTGCCCGGAACTCCATTTCTAAATCTGTTGCAGCAATGTTTCATTTCTACTAAACTATTAATATCTAATACTTATAAATTTGTTTGTTTTCATTGATAGTTCTTAGGTACTATCAAGGGAATTATGATGATCTTGCCGAGACCTAAAAGGGGATTTGAAATACTGTATAATAGAAGAGTACCTTTCTTTAATTTCTTAATTTGTCATAATTAAGAAGTCGACAGATGTCCCACATATAACTTAATTTATACTCAATCACTTATAGACCAGTCATTTTAGGTTTTTGAAAAAAAAAGTGTCATACAAGCAAGAGACTTTGTACAAATTATCTGTAGGGCACCCTGATTGAAATTCTATAAAGTCCCCGAAAAAAAAAGTTGTGCTCAAGCCGCCATCTTGGAAAAATAGCGGCCAAAATTCAATTTTTGGCTTCTACTAGCTTAATTAGCTAGAAAAAAAAGTACAAGTAAAAATTTTTTATTATGTAATTATCTATAAATTTGATTCTCATAGTTTTTTCTCTCTGACCAACCGTAGAGGCACAAAATTACCATTTATATCTCAGCGCGCGTAATTTTCTTGCGCTCAGTGCCCAGCGATTGCATGTTGTCAGCGCCGAGTTACCACGCCTGGACTAGGTTATAGGTGTAGTTGTGAGGTTACAAGTTATTAATAATTGTTTACTATTATAGAGTACCTGTATTAAGGGTTGATTTGGCCTGTATTAATGGTAATTTTGTGCCTCTACGGTTGGTCAGAGAGAAAAAAACTAAGAGAATCAAATTTATAGATAATTACATAATAAACAATTTTTACTTGAACTTTTTTTTCTAAACCTAATAATTAAGCCAGTAGAAGCAAAAAATTGAATTTTGGCCGCTATTTTCCAAGATGGCGGCTTGAGCACAACTTTTTTTTTTCGGGGACTTTATAGGATTTCAATCAGGATGCCCCCGTGATAATTTGTACAAAGTCTCTTGCTTGTATGACGCATTTTTGTAAACAGCCCCTTTTTTGCTAAAAATGACTGGACTATTAAATTTTTATATTTTATTACTACAACTACAATACACTATAGCTTTAAGCAATAAAGATTGATAATTAGTGGCTTGAAAAATGACATGGTGCAAGCAACTATCCAGTGATAGTACTTACAGAATTAGGACAAATTTATTTTATGTATGATATGTTCCAGATTGACAGATAAATGTCAAAATGCCAAGTTAAGTTTTTGAAAATAGAAAACAGAGTTGGTTTTGATGTGAGAAAATAAAAAGTTTATCAAAAAGGAACACTGTTCTTAATTCTTAATCTCAATTCTCTCAAGAATCTGAACAGATATAAAGAAATTAATAAATTAAGTTATATCATGAAATAAAATAGACTGCCAATTGGTGTGGCACATAGCTTCCTCGCATCCTATAATGTACTTCATTGATTTTATGCTTTGACAAGCCAATATTGTGTAATTTGTTGAATCGTTTTCCCCTTTTTTACTTTCTCATATAAAGAGAAAGTATTGTGATGGCGCGAAAATTCGATTTTGAGATTTTGATGGATTTACACGTTTTGAGGTCCCCTGAGTCCAAAAAAGTGGTTTTTAAAAAATGTCTGTTCGTCGTCTGTCGTCTGTCTGTCGTCTGTGCAGACGCCTGGAGCCTAAACTACTGGGCCGATTTTGACGAAATGTGGCATATATGTTCAGAAAAATCATACCCCGAGGCGAAATTGAGAAATGAATTTTAGCACTAAATTTGAGGGCGCTACCCCCCCTAAAACTTTGAAAAACCGTGAAAAAAAGTATTTCTCGAAAACGGTTCCGACGATTTTGATTAAAAAATTCTACAATGTAGCCCATTTAAATACGAATCTAACGATATAAGCCGTTTTCCCGGGAAAAATCTAGTTCCTGAGAAATAAGCTTAAAACGCGGACGGAGAGAGCCCGGGTTCGATTCCCCGCCCAAGAGATGTTATTTTTATGATAAATTTTGATGAAATGTCAATAATAATTAAATTTACATACGAAAACTAATAAATGGAAAACACTGGGCTAAAAAATTATGGCCTCGTATATGAGAAAGTTTGTCTGAGTTGTCTCGGACCGATTTTTTTAATATCAAAATTGTTTTAGTTTTTCACATGAATTAAAGTATCAATTTAGCAAAACTTAAAGAGTGCAGGTTGTTCAAATTAATTTGTGGCTATCTGCGGGTTACTTTCGATGGACCGTCAAAGTTTTATACAAATCAGATAAGTACTTTTGAAGCTATAGATGTAAATAAATGTATGTCTGTGTGCATGTGGAAGAGAAACAAATGAGCGCAGTAAGTTGAAGTGAAACTTATATGGGACCAATAATGAGCTAATTATGACCTACCATACAAATTTCATTAAAATCGGACGTGCAGATGTTAAGACATGTTTGGTTCGCAAAAATTGAACGACAGACAGACACGGAACCAAAAATTTCCCTGATGTCTGAAACGGATTTCTGTCTTGGAATTTTTGAATTAGGAGACATAAAATATTTTCGTTCTTCAGAACGATCACATAGGTTCTGTTACCTTCGGCAAGCTCGGAAGCAAATAAATAAAATACTTCTTGCATACGTCGCGTCAGAGAGGTTACGTAAAAGTGACAAAGGTTGCTGTGACGTCATGCGCCCTCCACGATTTTTCATCAGGTTATCTTTTCTGGCTCATAACAAACCATTGTTTACTAGGGTTCTGTGAGCATTTTATAGTTTTTTCCTCTTTTCATTCTATTAAAAGCTTTTTTAACCGTTTTTAACCTTATCATATATATTAGTAACATCATTAATAAGCCAACAAATGTATACATTATAGGTGATAAAACAAATAATTCTCACAAATAACTCAAATAAGATGTAAAATAACTTACTTACAGATGTGCTCTTTTTACTCTATTAAAAGCTTTTTTAACTGTTTTTAACCTTATCATGTATCAGTAACATCATTAATAAGCCAATAAATGTATACATTATAGATGATAAAACAAAAAATTGATTAAAAAATAATAATAAAATAAAATAGCAGTGATAAAACTCAGTCGTATATCCAATGTTATGAGCCAGCTGACCTAACAACACACACTTTTTTACGTAAGTGACGTCACACTTCCCCGGCGTATACGAGTCCGCACGACAGTGAGACATTTTCATGTTTTCGCTCTGCGTAAACTACCGTCATAAAATGAAATAAAATCGGTAATTTATTCAAGTAATTGATAGAAGTAGATGGAAGATAATTCTTATTCTTATCTCCACACTGGCACTGCCGCGGCTTGATTACAAACGACTGAATTCAAAGGCGCCGGCCTGCCTTCTACGAATTGTTAATATGCCTTTTAACTAGGTAGGCCGAGAGGACTTATAGTTGATGGCAACCTCCTGTACTTTCCCAACTCCCTGTCACATTTGTAAATCTTTTCGACTTTCTTAGGCCCTATGACGTGCGGTGGAGGGAGGCCCAACCGCTCGAGACAGACTGTGCACACCTCCTATACCTTTCTAACTCCTTGATACACCGGGTAACGTTTTTTAGTAACGCTTTTCGAGTTATGTAGCACAGCCTAAACATGAAAATGTCAAAAGATTTGGTGTGTCGTGTCTCATATTAATTATTAACTTTGATATTAATATTATCGATTATCTTATGTTTCAGATTACTATTTCAACTGATTTAAAACTACAATGGATTTAAGAAAGTTGCGAGTTATATTGGTAAAGTTAACAAGAAAGAAGGAAGCGTACTTGGTGCTCAAGACAAGCTCTTTCTGACAGAGATGTTACACCATGGCAAAGTTACGAATGACGAGAAAGAAATTGTTGTTGGGGTTTTTAGTTTTCACTACATTAGTACCTGCCTTCTACTTGTTGGTCTACAGGAATTACATTATGACCAACAGTCCGATGCTTGACGCCCAAAAGCAAAATTTACTAGTTGAAGATAATCCATCAGGTATGAACTAAATTGTATTTTTACTACGTTTTTATTAGCTTGCTTTCTTGTTTGTTTGTTTGTCCGGTAAAAATCTGGCAATCGATTTCTAACTAACCTCCCGAATAGCTAGACATTTGAAACTTTTAGCATAACTCAGAACACGATGACAATTCATTATTTTAATACTTTTAGCCATCTTTCAGCAGAATTTTATTGGTTTTCAGCAAATTTTGCTGAACGGAAAGTTAGTTCGGAAAAAATCCGCAAGTTATTTTATTTGTTTTGCCATGACCCATATTTACGCTATCTTCACTTTGAAGCGTCTCAACTTTGTGATAGATAAACATTGAATGACAGCAAAACAGGAAATATCGATTATATTATTTCAAATATATCGATGGCACACTTAAGATTTGGTGCAGGGGAGATCCGTTGTACAAAGATTTGTCCTTTTATAGGTTTAAGATCACCTCTCTAGATGGTTGTCATTTATGTAAAGTAAATAAATTCGGAACTATTTTTTTTTTTCACTAACATTATATGTTATATAACAATAATAATTTTATTATCAACATTACATACAATTCAACAGAAATTTAAAAACGTAGTATATAAAAAGTTCTTTTTATCTTGAAATTATTCTCAATTTGTGACTTGTTTTATAAGCATTGATATGTATGGATTAGGGAATAAAATAATTGGCAACATACACGCAGTTAAAAAGTGGTATTATTGGATGAAAGAAATAAAAATCGGTCCGAGACAACTCAGACTAACTTTCAAATATACGTGTTCATAATTACTTAGCCCAGTGTTTTCAATTTCCATTTTATTAGTTTCCGTGTTTTCGAATGTATACATTTAATAATTATTGAACATTTCATCAAAATTTATCTTTCATAAAAATAACCATGATAAAATTTCAAAAAAAATAACCTTCTCAGCGGGGAATCGAACCCAGCCTCTCTCCGCGTTTGCGGTTTTCTCAGGAATTAAATATGTCCTGGGAAAACGACATATATCGTTGATTCATATTTAAATGGGCTACATTTTAGATATTCTTTTTGAATTATTAATAACCGTTTTTGAAAAATAATTTTTTGTCATGTTTATTCCGAGTTTTGTTTTGGGTGGGAGGGAGGGGGGTAGCGACCCCAAATTTGGAGCTAAAATTCATTTATCAATTTGACCTCGGGGTATGATTTTTTCTGAACATGTCTGCCAAATTTCGTCAAAATCGGCCCAGTAGTTTAAACTTCTGCACAGACAACAGACAGACATTTTAAACCATTTTTTTGGACTCAGGAGACCTCAATACATATAAACCCATCAAAATCTCAAAATCAAATTTTCGAGCCATCACAATTCTTTCTCTTTATATGAGAAAGTAAAAAATCGGACGTGGGGTGTCTCGGGTCTTTCTTACGTTCTTTCCTTACCAAATAATTCCAAAATGGCGGCAGATATTAAATTGAAATGTGAAGGACATATTTATTTTTAATCGGCAAAATAGTTCCAAAATTATTTAGCGTTACATTTTCAAGGTTCAAATGTCGATATTTGTCAAAATGGTGCAGATATCAAAACGAAATACAGTGAAAATGTTTTGTGTTATAAACATGTAAAATTTGCACAAATTTCAGCTTCTTGGATAAATTTTCTAATTTTTAAGTTTTTTTTTCGCTGACGTCACAAATCTTTACTTTTCGATTTTAATGGATTTACATGTTTTGAGATCTCCGAAAATTGGTTGTTAAAATCAACTCTTCCTTGCAAGGAAATAAAAATCAACCCTAATCTTTCGGTACTAGCTGTACGTATTGGAGCTCAACTAAATAATATTGTAAACTTACTTCCACCACCTTATATTATGGCAGGAGACTTTAATGCGCATAACCCACTCTAGGGATATCCTAAAGGCGATTGTTAACACAGAAGCAACCTATTTTGATGTGCGAAATTGGACTCATTAGATGGGGCGGCCATGATGGATTCTATCTTTTAGAATTATAAATAAAGTTCTTAAATAAAGCTACTATAGGCCTGTGGGTCGGGTGGATCCAGAGACATTTTTATTTGCCTAGTGCCTAGTTGGCCCGACCTTCTCGAATCCAAAATCCAGACCTCTCATTAGCTCCCATCCACATTTTTTCAATTTTCCCACGCTGTCAAAAGTTAAAATTAATTGTAAAAAGAGTTTATGAGCATTTTGTTGATTTCTCATTTGAACCCAATCATTTACTTCGGCAATGATCTTACATCTTGATCTGTTCTTTAAAATATAACGACATCATTATTAGGTCAGAGTATTATTTAATAGCTAGAGTTTGAGTTATCATCCCTTAACTTATTAGAGGTGTAGTACATATTTCACCTCTCTGAGATTATTTGCTGTAGCAGATTGATCTCATTAGCATCTAAATAATATTAATACCATTATGTGTTTGTATATATTTTCAGATCCAACTAATGGTATGTTAAAAGTGGTACATTTAGACTTGAAGGGTGCTCCACCAAGACCTCAATATCTGACTAGATTTCTCTCCTTACTGGCACAACATGGTTCAAATGCTCTTCTTCTTGAATACGAAGATATGTTTCCTTATTGGGGCAGACTGGCCAACCTATCTGCTTCTAATGCTTACACACAGCAGCAGGTAATTAAATTTCTCTCTTTACTGGCACAGCATGGGTCAAATGGAATGTCACTTAAGTAGCTACAGATTCTGGGTGAACACTGAGTGAAGAGCTCCTAGCCAGAGTCGCACTCCTGTGTGTCAAGCAATATGAAAATATAATAAAATGTATCTGGTACTTCTTCCCTTTAAAATGCCTTCTATGGAATAACGTATCCACTCCCTAGTTTAGGTATTACTGTTGTTATCATTCCCCCCTCCCCCCCCCCCCCCCCCTTCTTAGAATATTCTTACTCTTGTTAAACTCATATTAGTTGCAGGCTGTCCTAATGCTGCCTTCTTCAGATAATCTACAAATTTTCATTAAATTAGAAATTAGTTAATTTTAACATTTTTATTTTTATCATTTTCTATCTTAGGTGAGGAAGTTTATAAGTCTAGCCAGAGATCACAATATTGAAGTAATTCCTCTTGTACAAACTTTTGGCCATTTGGAATTTGCTTTGAAACTCCCTGAGTTTAGAGATCTACGAGAACTTGATTCATTCCCTCAAGAACTTTGTCCATCGAACCAAAATTCATTGACTTTAATAGAAGAAATGATTGAGCAAGTAAGTAAATTGTGTTAATTAGTTATTATTTGAGGTAACAAAAAATAATAATATAAACCCATTACATCCCAAGTAGCACGACTTTATCCCTAGGATGTTCACAGAACCAGTCACTTGGTCCATTGAGCCATCCTGTGGAGGGTAGAATTTTTGCTTCTGGATGTCTTATGGCTGACCAGATGTCCGCTCTACTTACGTCCATGGGACTTCCTTAGCATATCCTACTGGATATGCTACGAAGTCCCATGGGCGTTTTAGGAGTTCCATGGACAGTTTTGGATGCTTAAAATGTAAATTTTTAAAATTGTGAAGAGCTGTGGCAATAGTCATATTTTGTATTAACATATACATCATCATATCGTCACATATACATCATACATCGTCATATTGTGTGTTAGCTGCGGCAGTTCCAGCATAAATACTTAATGGAACCCCTATGTGAATTGTAAGATTGAAGTTAAAGTACAAGCTATTTTATGTTATCCCAGCGAGATTTAAACCCGGTACCTCCAGTATGTCAGTCTGACACTCTATCCACTCGACTAAGAGTAATTTCCAATTTGGTGCAACTCAAAATGAATACTTAAACCTCACACCATAAATATATAACTTTTATAAATAATTTAAATATATTTCAGATTGTTTTATTATAGTTTTCACTGAAACATCATCCTTTGTGTAACGTAAATAAATCCACTTCTAATAAATTTGTTTACATTTTTTAATAAAAACAAAAGCTTTAGAAATTATAACTCATCCATAGGATACCCTTAACTCGATGTTCATAAGATACCCCCAACTGGATATCCATAGGATACCCTTCCATAGGATATCAACTCAAACCTTCGTTAGCTCTATCCATTTCCTGCATTTAGTACCTGATTCTACATTCAATTTTACACTTAATTTTCTTTCTTTAGTTTTATCCCGAGAAAGGCTTTGAAAAGGCTGACTCATAACTAAATGCTTTTAGTACCTGATTCTGCATTTAATTTTACACTTAATTTTCTTTCTTTAGTTTTATCCCGAGGAAGGCTTTGAAAAGGCTGACTCATAACTAAATGCTTTTAGTACCTGATTCTACATTCAATTTTACACTTAATTTTCTTTCTTTAGTTTTATCCCGAGAAAGGCTTTGAAAAGGCTGACTCATAACTAAATGCTTTTAGTACCTGGTTCTACATTCAATTTTACACTTAATTTTCTTTCTTTAGTTTTAACCAGAGGAAGCCTTTGAAAAGGCTGTCATAACAATAGGAAATGTTTTCACTTTTGCAATATTTCGATGCCTCCTTTGATTATTTCTCAAGCTAAAATCATAATTTATTTCAATATTAAAATTTTACAAAAATAAAATTACTGTACTGAATTAACTTTCTACTTATATTATATTTGTTTTCTAGGTAATGCAATTGCATCCATTTACTAAGTATTTGCATATTGGGTGTGATGAAGTGTTTCATTTAGCTGCCTGTGGAAGATGTAATGAAAGACAAATGTCACCTAAGTAAGTTTTTTTGATCATCAATTTTCTTTGGCGAGGGGCCCCTAAAAAGTTCCTTCAGGGGGGGGGGGGACCAATTCCCTAGCTACGCCACTGACTAGACTGTTATGTAAATATTGCATATCTATATCTATGTTATTATCATCAACATTTTTTGCTGCCTTGTTAGACAAACTAAGACATCGAAAAACTTAAATTTTATTGCTTCTTTAAAGAACAAACAATTTGTAGGTCTCCGATTTAAAAAATTCCGAGATAGAAATTCGTTTTAGACATCATGGAACATTTTTGGTTCCGTGTCTGATTGTTGGTCTGTCACTCAATTTTGCGAACCAACATAACTTAAAAACTACTCGTCCGGTTTTATTGAAATTTGGATGGTAGGTCATAATTAGCCCATTGGTGGTCCCAAGTTTCAAGCTTATGCGCCCTTCTGTTTTTCTTCCAAATGCGCACTAATATAATATATTTATTTACACCTATATCTTAAAGAGTACTTATATGATTTTTATGAAATTTTGATGGTTCGTCGAAAGTAGCCAGCAGATTAATTTCAACCGTGTGTTCTCTTTAAATTTTGCTAAATTGATACTTCAATACAGTAGAGCGTCGATTATCCGGACGTCAGTTATCCGAACGTTCAATTATCCGAACTAGCTTCATGGAAAAAAAAAAAAAAAATCAAAAGCCACCGCAAAATTAATTCCTAGAAAGAGCGGTGTTCTAAAGGGTTACCATATTTCGATGAATTCAGTTTGACGGGGCAGACATTAACATTTGTTTTCTACGAACTAACTTTTGTTTGTCTATGTAATTTGTGGAATTATTTGCAGCATTTTTCCATTTAATACCTTTCTGTTCTGTTGGTCGGTTATGTTAATGCTCTCAGTTTCAAATCATTTATTGTGAGGTATACATTTAATTAGTTAGTGGTTAGATATTTTAAGTAAAACTTACAACATGTCGACAAAAAGGAAACTGGTAGTGCTTTCATTGAAAGATAAAATGGAAATTATTATGTGGCTGAAGAAAGGTGAAAGCCAAGGCATTTGCTATCAAGTTCGGTGTTGGTAAATCAAGGATTACGGGAATAAAAAATAATTCTGATTTAATCACTTAGTCAAGATTATGTACTAGATAAATAAAACAAATATGCTTTTTGCATAAACGTGGTTGCTTATTTTTGGATCTTCCCTTTTAAATTTCTAGTGAATTTCGATTATCCGAATTTTTTATTATCCGAACCACCCCAAAAAAAACATTAGTTCGGATAATCGACGCTCTACTGTACATGTAAAACATCAAAACAATTTTTTACAGATTTAAAAAATGGGGGGAAAAATAAAATAAATTGGATAATAATATAGGTTTTAAAAGCATAAAATATAAAATCATTAAATTTTAATGAAATAGGGCACGAGGCACGAGGAAGCTATGTGCCACACTATTTGGAAGAGTATTTTTCTTTCTATTTTATTGTCCTTACCTGTCAAATTCATACTTTAATAAATCATACTTACTAAACAAATAATTTGATTAAATTCAAATGTTTATTTGTTTTAGTGATATATTTAGTGAGCATGTGATAGCAGTTGCCCAGCTTGTAAGGAGTAAATACCCAGCTGTTACACCCATTATATGGGACGACATGATAAGGAAATGGCCGGTGGATGTACAATCCAAATCTCCTTTATCTCAGTATGTCGAGCCCATGGTTTGGGCTTATACAAATGATGTATCCAGACTGGTTCAACATTATACATGGCACTGGTAAGAAACATATCATTAAAAGATGTGTTGTTTTTTTTAATACACTAGAACCTCGCTTACACAACCCTCAATAACACGACAACCTCAATTACAAGTGCAGTTTTCAAATCTCCTTGAGATTGCCATAACACATAATGTTAAATTAACCTCTATAACACGACTATTATTATCCAAACAACCTCTATAACACAAATTTTTTCCAATTCACAACATAACTCAGAACCTCTATAACAAGTCGTTTTGAGAAGTCAACCACTATAACGTGACTCTATACAGGAATGGGTCGACCTTGAACAAGTCTAGACTTGAAAACCCCGCCCTCGAACCTCGAAAACACGATTTATAGCCAAATTAACCTTGATAACACGCCCCTCAACAAAAAGAGCACCTCGATAACAAGACTGTTTCCCTAATCTCCAGGAGAAACTTCTTATCGAGGTTCTACTGTACCAACTTTTAATTAATTAAGCTTAGTATATTTGGTTAATCTCAGTTTAAAAGGAAGGGGGGGGGGAGAGAGTTAGCTCTGATGATTCTCCATCTTTAAACAATGGTTTAAATTATTTTTAAAAAGAAAATTTACAGATACACAGGGTGATCCACGATAAAATGTCATAATGAAGCTGGTGGATTCTATGATGGGTCGAAGGCAAAAAAATGTCATGTAAGCTATATGAGTATAGCTAAGTATATGCCCATTTCTCAATAGTTCTCGAGATATTGATATATTTCTTTTTTCAGTGTTTCACGAAAATTTCCAAAAAACGCATTATATCTCAAAAACTAAGATAGAGACATTGGGATAAGGAACAGTTTTAAAGAGCATAAAAATACCTCTTAGAACCGCTCATTGATTTTCAAATTATTAGCTCCTAAGCATCTTCAAAGTCCTGTTACATTTAAAATTTTTGATTTTTTTAAATTCGACCTTCTTGAGCTTTCTTCTCTTATTTGAGGGATGTTAAAAGTGTGGCAAATTCAGATAAAAACTCCTGATTTTTATAAGCTTTTAAATGGTATAGTTGAAGTTTAAGATCAACGGACTAGTTTTTGAATTATGGTGAACTGAAAGTTACCAGGATTGGAATTATTCCGACAGGATATTAACTAATTCTTGTACAAATACAAAAAAAGGTTTCCCTCATAGGAAAATTGACGCTGAACAAAAAGTTCCTATTAACATGGAAACAAAAACAAAAAAACACAATTTTTGAGCGTTTATCCTTAAAATTCTCCAATATAGTCCACGCAAATTAGTAAAAAAAACGGGGGAAATAATTTATGAAGTTTTGAAACTTTGTAAAAACACTCTTATGGGATGTAGTAGTAATAAACAGTAAAGTTCCCCCCTCTTGGAAAAAGATAAAAAAAATCCATAAGCTTATTTTTGTGAACCAACATATCTTAAAAACTACTCTTCTCATTTTAATGAAATTTAAATGGTAGGTCATCATCAGCCCATTGTTGGTCCCATATAAGTTTTAACCTTCTGCGCCTTTTTTTTTATATTCCATATGCACACAAATATACATTTCTACACAATTTGTGAGAGACACCAAGGGATGTGCCACGTAAGTGTGACACATAGGAACTGTTCCAACATCAGACATTGCGTCATTAAGATGTTGGCTCGGCATTACGCCATGTCCTACATCCCTGATGAGTCGGACGCGACGAAACGATGCAGGACATGGAGTAATGCCGAGCCAACATCTTAATGACGTAATGTCTGATGGAACAGTTCCTATGTAGCGTGCATGGCACATCCCTTGGTATCTCTCACAAATTGTGTAGCCTATTGCAGTGTGCAAACACGGTACAAAATTGCTGTTGTGAAACATTTACACCTATTACATTTCTTTACACCTATATATTTAAAAGAAAAGTACACATCTAGTTTTTATGAAATTTAGATGGTCTGTGCTCTTTAACTTTAGCTAAATAGATACTTAAATTCATGTAAATATTAATACAATTTTGACTGAATAAAAAAACGATGGAAACAATTAAAAAAATTAGACAATAAAGGCTTGTAAAAGCATAAAATCAATAAGTAAGTGATAGAATGCGGGGAAGCTATGTGCCACACCAATTGACAATCTATTTTTTTTAATGGCTTTATAATTTATTTGTTCTTTGCTTCAGGTATTCAAAAATGTTTAAAAGGATATGGGTAGCTGGAGCCTTCAAAGGAGCTACTACACCTACTTCTGTTCTGCCAAATCTTCAAGAACATTATGAAAATCACAAATCTTGGATGAAATTCATAGAAAATTCTAAAATACCAATCGCTGGGATTGTGTTAACCGGTTGGTCAAGATACGACCATTTCTCAGTGCTTTGTGAACTGTTACCAGTTTCAATACCTTCGTTACTTTTAAGTTTAAGTGCGATTAAATATTTTGGTAATTCCGATCAACTTATATTTGATCAGTGGTCAAATTCTATTTTATGTCCGTCGCATATAACTCCACAGAGTGTTAGATACGATGAGAAAATTTTAACTTATTGTCGTTTCGAAGGTACGGACTTATATTCGACAATTTTAAATTATGAATTGATCAAATCGAATGTCGATACATTTCATAAAACTTTCACAGAAACCCGAGGTTGGTTTACACCTTACAATATCCGACACAATTTCACAAGCCCGTTTCGTCTAATCGAAGATAACTCAATGTATACATTGCACCAGTTGTTAGAAAGGTTAAATCATTTTAAGAATGATACCCGTGAAGTTATGAATCAGTATTACGATAAATTCACCATCGATGAGTGGATCGAACAAAAACTCACCCCTCTCGAACAAAAATTAAACGATCTTTTGAAATTAATTGATAACTTGATGAAATCTCAAACATGGTCGAAAAGACCGATTAGCTGAAACAAGATTTTTCTTTGTATTTTATTAATTTATTTTACAGCTATTATATTTTATAGCTATTTTTTAATAATTACTTAAGATTTTTTTTTTTTTAAATTAATCCACTGTATATAAAATTTCCTTTTATTTTTTTTTTTATTTTAGCAAAAAATTCATATTTACCTGATCTGAAATAATGTTACCTCACTGGATCATGTTACTGAATGTTTTAAAGTTCCTATTTTATAATTTATTTAGTGTCAGTTTATAGTTATTTTTACAGAATGTGTGTAATGAATTTTCACCCTCAGCTTTATGGACATCTAATAAGAATAATAGAGTTTCCCCAACTCTTCCTTTATTTATGATCGAAGTGAAAACAGTATTAGACTCAAATATACACATCTATCGATTTAAATCAAATTATAATTATCATTAACTATACGGGAGACATACAGAGAAAAATAGACCCCAGCACCGGGACTTGAACCACGGGCCTCCTATGTATCAGTTACAGGCGCTCTTACCAACTGAGCTATACTGGAGAATGAATTTCTCTGTCGTTACCGATACCAAGTCCAGAATCCAAGCTTTCAATCTTTTCTACAAATCTAGCAAGCCATCTATTGCCGTGAATATTGGCTTGCTAGACTTGTAAAAAAGAAAGGATTCGGGAGTTGGTATCGGTAATAACAGAGACAAAATTCATTCTCCAGTATAGCTCAGTTGGTAAGAGCGCCTGTAACAGATATATAGGAGGCCCGTGGTTCAAGTCCCGGTGCTGGGGTCTATTTTTCTCTGTATGTCTCCCGTAGTTAATGATAATTATAATTTGATTTAAATTAAAATTTAATCTTTCCGTAGTATGAATACTACCTAAAACTTAAAAATTTGAACACCTATCGATGTGATCCTGGCACTTCTTTAGATTGTTACTCCCCTTATTAAGGAAACAGAGGGGAGTAACAATCTAAAGGAGGTATACAGAATGTTCTTCTTTAGACTATTACTCCCCTTATAATAATAGAAGTGTGATATTCCTTTGTCCCAAAGTATATTGGATTAAACATCCCTTTGTCTTAATATTTATTCAAAGTCTTTTGTAGGTATTCAAAAAAACATAGGGAAGTAAGAATCTAAAGAAGTACCGTGATCCTTGTCATTAGTTTTAGGGATTTAAAAGGTTTCTGTTCTAGTCCAGGAGATAGCGTGCAAAAAAGTGTCTGACTAACATCAAGCTAGAATTTTGTGTATAAGTAAATCTTTTGGTGCCTATTAAGAATAAGTGATCGGCTAAGTTCCTTCTGCGGGACATAGCTTGGCAATAGACATTTGAAAAAAACAAACCGGTGGAGAGCGGCCAGGTCTCACCAATTATGGTGGACAATGTGATTTTCATGATCCTGAGTACAGAATTAGTTAGTAGACCAAAAATCAAGTCGATGTTATTTTCACACTTAATAAGGTTAGTTATTCAAATATTACTAAAAAATCAACGTGGTCACCTGTCAAGGGACTAACTAACATCAAATTGATTTTCGGTCGACTAACTAATTCTGTACTCAGGATCATGAAGATCACATTGTCCACCATAATTGGTGAGACATGGCCTGTTTTTTTCAAATGCCTATTGCCAAGCATTGTCCCGCAGATGAACTTAGCCGACCACATATTCTTAAAAGGCGCTAAAAGATTGACTTGTATACAAAATTCTAGCTTGATGTTAGTCACACACTTTTTTTCACGCTATCTCCTGGACTATTCGGACCCAAAACTTGTACCTATGCTATTAGTATTAGTTATTTAACCCTTCAGTGCTCATGGGGGGTAATTTTGTATCACAACCTTCGCATGTGTGGATAAAACGTAGAGTTTTGATGGTCTAGGTAATCTTTGATTATAGTCCTAGATTTGTAACCATATCAGAGTCATTCATTTGATGTGTGTTGTAATCAGTTAATTAGGTATTGTTTATGCTTGGGATACATTTGTTTTTGTTTTTTTGTTTAAAAAAAACCCTTAGTTTTAAATTAAATTATGCTATTAAATAAAATACTGATAATTTAAGTATCATTATAGGTTCTCAGGTAATTCAATAATTTTTAAGTTTTAATTCCCCTACTTGACACTTTACTGATTTTTTCTTCCTACAATTTAAGTTTTAACATATTTTAATTTTTTTTTTGTAAATAATATAAAATTATTATCAATAAGGTAATTAAGAGTATTTTGTTTCAAGTATTAATTATTAATTAATAAACTTAGAGTTTTCCAATTTTTTGTTCCCCCCCCCCCCCCAAAAAAACACTGTGAAATTGTGTAATAAATAATTTAAAAAAAAGATCTGACGTCCTTATTTAATTTCATATTTGTAGTTCAATTGAATGAGAATTCATTGAAATTAGTTGCCCTCCCCCCCCCCCCCCCATCCCCTCCCAAAAAAAGTAAGAGTTAAGTTAAGAGATATTGAGGAAAATAAATCTGATTTAGTTTAAAATTGAAAACCAAATGTAAACAATTACCTGTTGAACACTTTTTAAAAATATTAAGTTAATAAATTAATTAAATTAGATATTATAGAATTTAAATTTAGTATCACTACAGTCAAATTATGTAAAGTTTTGACTTTTGACAGCGTGGGAAAATCTGTGGGGAGCCAATGAGAAGTCAGGATTTTGAATTCTAGAAGGTTGGGCCAACTAGACAAACAAAGATGTCACCGGCCCCACCCCTCCTACAGGCCTAGTGGCTTTATTTTTTTTCATCATTTAGGTTGGCCAATCTGAGTGTCAAAAGTCAAAACTTTAGATAATCTGACTGTATGTATATTGTATATGATTTTTTTTTAATTTTGTTTTTATAGCCAACACTAGCAAAAATTAATAATGTTATTTTGTAATTTTAGATTAAGAATTAACTTTAAGTAAAAGGCTAATTTGTATTGTAAGTGTCAGATAAATTTCCTAAAGGGTATTAGAGGCGGTTAGAAGTGTTTAGAGGCGGTTAGAGATGGTTAGAGGTGGCTCTAAATATTGGCCTGGCACGTACAATACGAATTTACTAAATAAAATTGGGAATTCATAACTATATACTAATAAATATGCATACAGTCATTGGCAGAATGAGGAAGAAAGTTGCCTTAGTTGGTAAGAGAATAAGAGAAATCTTGTAGCGACACTATGTTCTAACTAAGGAATGAACAGGACTAAAGCGGGATATAGGGGAGAGCGGCGCTGGTTGGGACACTTTTTTTTAGAGGCCGTGAGAGCCACAGTTTTACATGAACTTTTTAGCTTTTGTATGATTATCATACATAGAGATCCTAACTAACATATTCCAGACTTATAGCGACTTAAAAAAAACATTATCATACTATTTTTTATGTTTTTCCAAAACCTTCACTTTATCCAATGGGTGGCGATACATTGGACACAGGGGTGGGATACTTTGGACACACACCAAAACTCCTGATTTTGCAACTGAAATCATGAAAATAATTCATTTGAGTACTTAAATAGAAGGAATACTAAATAATTAAGAAAGTAGGCAACCAAAAGAAGAAATAAGTATGGTGTGTGTGTGATATGGGGGATGAATGGTACTAACTGTCCAACTCATCCCTCGACGCCATTTTTTTAAAACAACATAAACTACATTAGAACCCATTGTTCCATAGTAAGCAATCAAAGTGATTTGTAATCATAAATAAATCCATTACCAGATAAAAATAGTAGAGACTCCGAAGAATATTGCAGAGGGCTAGAAGGCTTCCGACGTGGATCTCAAATTTGACATTTGCTTGCCTCCAAATCGAATTAATTTTTTTAAAAATCAATGGTAATCATCAACCCATCAGACCACTTGAGGGATTGAATAGCAACTGAAGGGCTACTAACTGGTCCACCAGAGTTGCTAATCTGACCTTCTTTTCAACCAAAAACAAAAGTGTCCAATTCATCCCACTGTCACAACCAACCCCGCTCTCCCCTACACATGAGAACATGGCTGACAGATCTCAGCTCGCCACTGAGTAAAGTTTAAAAAGCCGTTCTAAATATGTGATGAACTTGGTATGGCACCAGGTTGGAACTTAGTTCCTATGTGTATAGGCAACTCAAGCCATGCATACACTACTAATATTTGCATATCTACACTATAAAATATATTAAATTTTGTAAAAATATATGAATATTACAGCAATTCTTTAGATTTTACTCCCCATATAAATAAAACAGAGGAGTAGCAATCTAAAGAAGGTGTATGGAGTGCTCTTCTTTAGACTGTTACTCTCCTTATAAAAACAGAAGTGTGATATTCCTTTGTCCCAAAGTACATTGGACTAAACATCCCTTTGTCTTAATAGTTATTAAGTCTGTCGTTTACATTAAACAAAATCATAAGGGAGTAACAATCTAAAGAAGTATTTCATTACTTTCTCAGATATTATTTCTACTCTGTTAATAAAATAGTTTTATATAAATTACTTTATATTAGTACTAAAAAAAAGTATTATTATTAATTTTTTAATGTGTCTTAGTTTTTAAATGAATATGAATTATTGTAATATTAAATTTAAAAAAAAGTTATATTACAGTGATCTCTCATATAAATTAAATGTAATTCTGGCAACTGTAAATAAAACTCTAAGTTAAAAAAATAAATAAACAAACATATTTTGTTGAAACCTGTTACAATTTTTATTCTAGTATAAAATAAGACAAAAATGGCTTCTTAAAATGAATTTTGAATAAAAATTTAATATTTCTTATTCTATTTTATTAATGAACACCCTTCTGTTAAACTTAAAATTCCGTATATTATTATTTGAGTCTGGAGTTATTAAAGGCGGGGATACACCAGAGCATTCGCCCCCGAATGAGCATGTGTTCGCCCCGTTTTGCTTAAAAATGGACAGGGCGAGCCGAACGGAAACACATGCTCATTTGGGGCAAATGCTTAAGTGTATCCCCGCCTTTATAAGAACACTTTTTTAAAAAAGGTGACATTCCATCCCTTAATTGGGATATCTTCAAACCTCGTTATCAAGTCTTGATATTTCGTTTTAGAAATCTTCTTTACCGATTAGTTGGTAAATTGTATAATTTTAATCAAGGCAAAATACCTGATGTGAGTCAATAGAGCTCAATCAACTCAGGAGTCAGTTTATTTTTTAAAGTATTCAAGGAACTTAACATCCTGTACACAAAATCAAGAAAATATAAGGTTTGTTCCAACCCCCCTATTTGTAGCGTCCTTTGTAGGTATTGTACCGCGGATCGTTCAAGAATAGTTTAGGACGGGTTTTATGCGCATGAGCTATCATTGTACTGTAATAAACATCGTCAGGTTGAAACGTGTTAATAACTTTTAATTTGCACCATGTACAACATTCAAGGAAACCTAACAGTTAGGGAACCTTCCTGTTGACATGTGTGACAAAGAACTACTCGGTATTGCCAGAGCATTGTTTGGACGGTACAGTAAATGGTTTGCAAGCAATCCTTGCCTGGGTTGGAACAGTTTGGAGTACGGTACAAAACACTGTCACAAGTCAGGTTGGAACGGCTTTTATCCATTGCGCATGCCCGTGACCATCCTGCAGACAGTACACTGCTTGGTTGGAACAAACCTATCACCAATTTAAGAGGTTTGAGAACAAGCAGGAATTTTTATAAAGAATGACTTTTTTTTGATAACTCAAAAGTAAGATCACTCAAAGAAAGTAAATTATATCTCTTGGAAACTCAATCTATCCGGGACACACTATACATACAGGGTGACTGGCGTTATATGTGAAAAAATGTAGTAGGTTGTTCTACGTCTTATGGGCCACAATAAACGATAAATAAACCATGGGTCAATCTTAACCGTTTTCCTGCAAGGTCAAATTTTATGATTTTTTTAAGATCGCATACCTTTTCTTATACCTTTCCTTATACTTATTGCTCCAAAAGTATAAAAGCTAGAACAAAATGTTTGGTATTGTTGTAAAGCTGACAAATATTCCAATAAGAAAAGTGTAATTTTAATTTCCATGCCCTCAAATTACATTACAAACAATGTATACAAATTTTATATTTAAGAAAAAAATTAAAAAATCAATTGATTTGCGATTCTATAACTTGGTAAAGAACCGAGCTTGAACTTTTCGGACTTCAGGAAAAACTTCCTTATTTACTTACGTTTCGATCGATATTAATATTATTACCCATTCATTGGGTGGAATTTTTATTAAAACTTTGCTGAAAGTAAAAAAAGGAACGTCTTTATTGTTGCAATTCTTGACTTACAGGTGAGTAAATAATTAAAAACAAGCAAGGTTGGTTTAGTATACTCATCTTTGTGTCAACAATAGCAACAATAAACATGTTTTTCTTTCACTTTCAACTAAGTTTAGTAAAAATTCTGCCTTATAAATGGGTAATAATACTAATATTGATCGAAACGTTAGTCAGTAAGGAAGTTTTTCCTGAAGTCCGAAAAGTTTGAGCTTGGTTCTTTACCAAGATATGGGACCTCGAAAATTTTTTTTAAAAATATTTTTCTTAAAAATAAATTTGTATAAAAATTTTGTCATATAATTTGAAGGCATGCAAATAAAAATTAAATTTTTCTTATAGGAAATTTTGTCAGCTTTACAACGGTGCCAAACGTTTTATTCTAGCTTTCATACTTTTGGTTCAATAAGCATTTTTATGAGCAAAGTATGTAATCTTAAAAAAAATCACGAAATTTGATTTTGTGGGAGAACAGTTAAGATTTGACCCATTGAATTTGTTTTTCTATTGTCCCTATCTATTATATACTGTTTGGTTAAGTTAATCTAGGGTGTTTAATAAAAACTTCACTTCACTATCCCAATTCGGCTATATTTCGACCATACCTGGTCATCATCAGGCCTACAACATCGAAAACATTTTTCCATATAATGGTAATTTATCTTACACACAAATTCATAAATTTACATGTGTAATGATGTTTTCGTTGTCTGCCTCCATCCTCTTCTATTAGCTAATTTTGACCTGCTACTTTAAATTGAATTTGTTTTTCTTGGATTTGACATTGAAATTGGATTTGACCTATGGTTTATATAGTGTTTTTTGTAGCCCTTGAGGCGTAGAACAACCTACTTCATTTTTTCACATTTATCGCCAGTCACCCTGTATATATTATGAAGGAATCAGGTTAAGCTCTTCTATTATCAATAGTAAGATATTACATTTTACATTGAAAGTAAATATTTATTGTTTTCTTCAATACAATACTGTGTTTATTAAAACATTGTTTGGCAAATTATAATTTTTTTAATGCAGTTAAAATATAAGCATTTTCAGTATAACTATTAAAATCACAGATAAGCTGATAAATGTGTTGCAAATAACACATACATTTGTTATATTTAGGGTACAATCAAAAATAATATATTCTTGTAAATTTAATACAGACTGAAGTAAAGAGTTTATTAAGGTATTTAATTATCATATTTTAAAAATATGTGTGTTATTGGTTTATTTTATCAAATAAATTTAATACATAGAATCCTTATGTATAATTAAATATTAAAAATAAGCCTTTTTTTAATCTTCACTTTTTGTTGTAAACCAGAAAATATCAAACATTCTTTCACACATTATGTCCTTTATTGGAAATCTTGGCTTTGCTTTAGTTTGCCATTTAATTGTTTAATATGTAAAATAGACAGGTAATTAGTGTGGTAAATAGCTTACGTAGCCACATATTTATACTCTTTTTACAATTTTTTCTTTTTTTTATCGTTTATTATTTAGCTACAACTATAAAAATTAATTATAACAAGCAGCTTGTTCGCATAAGGCATATACAGCACAGTAACATCACAGATTAAGAGATTCCGAGATTCCACCCAGTGCTGGTACTCCAATAATTTGGATTACAATAATATTAATCTCTTAGATGGTCACGGGGCCATTTTCTCTTTAGGCGTCGCCTCGGATTGCCAGGGATATGAAGAGAGGATAGGTTTTGGACAAGAGGATTAGGATGATGGATGAGCTTGGTGTGGAAGGTCTTGTAACGAGATGAGGCTAGGGTATGGACATAGGGAACATTTAGATCGTTATGTATTATACGGTTGGGCACGTAGGAGGGAGCATTACATATTTTTCGTAGGATCAAGGATTGCAGAGATTGGATCTTATATGAATTTGATGGCTTGGTCGATCCCCACGGTTCGAGTCCGTATGTCCAAATAGGTTTTATAATAAGATTATAGATGGCCAGTTTGTTAGTTAGTGATAAATTAGATCTGTTGTCCAAAAGTCTGAGTAAAATCTTGTATCGTCTTTTCATGTCCGTCCGTTTTAGTTTTGTATGTAAGTTCCAGGTGAGTCTTCGGTCTAGGTGAAGTCCTAAGTACCGCACTTGATTCGAAACTGGAAGTGGATGATTATATAAATATACTGGAGGGCAAGTAGCTCTTCACAGAGTAAACGTGACATGTACACTTTTGTCTCTGTTAAACTTGATACGCCATTTTTTGGACCAGTTCTCAATAGATTGAAGGTGCTCTTGAAGAAAATCAGAGGCATGGTTGGGATCTGGATTTACGGAAAGGACTGCTTTGTCGTCGGCAAAAGAGGATATGGATGTGGAAGGATGTTCTGGAATGTCAGCTGTATAAATACAGTATAAGATTGGACCTAAAACCTTTTTACAATTAGTACTAACTTTTGACACTCAGATTGGCCAACCTATATGAGGAAAAAAAAAGCCACTAGGCTTGTGGGAGGGGTGGAGCTAGATACATTTTTATTTGCCTAGTTGGCCCGACTTTCTCGAATTCAAAATCCAGTGTTATCATTGGCGTCCCTCCACATTATTTTGATTTTCCCGCGCTGTCAAAAGTTATTACTAATTGTAAAAATAGTATAGGACCTGTTTCATTTCGCAGTGGGCTTACACTTATTTCTAGTAAATATTAAGTGTGAGAAGAAGATTAATTTTAATCTTAAGCAGAAGAGTAAAATTAATATGGGACTAACTATGGTCTAATTATGGTCTAACTATGGTCTAATTATGACCTGATATCTAAATTTCATCAAAATCAAATGAGTTTCTTTTTAAAGTTATTGTGGTTGTAGAATTTAAGGATAACATCAGTATTTGTAATAATGAAAGCACAAAATACTGGATAATATGGAATACATTCTAAATAAAATTTAAATTCAAGGTTACTACACAGTATTATACTAGTCTTAAAATAAGTGTTTACAGACACTTCGCTACACTTTTCGCTGCAACAGGCAAGATGTTTTTTGGCCGCCTCACAGTGGCATAGAAATTCAATTTTGAAGAGGGAGGAGGAAGGATAACTATTTTTATTTTTACTAGCAGTAATGTCAATACATTTAGACTTTTTAAAGAAGAATACTTGTTAATTATAAACATGTAATTGTAAAAAGAGAGAATTATAAAATTGTCAAATACATCGACTAAATATGTATAAATTCAATACACATCTAGAACATCAAAATAATGAAGATTAAAAAGCACTTTTTTTTAAATGTTTTTTCTTCAAATTATCATGATGAAATTTATCAGCAAAAAACAAATTATTAGGTAGAATTTAATAATCTTACACATTATTTTAAATAATATTCATATATAAAACAGCATTTTATAAAATTACTAGCAAGAAACAGTATTATTTAAAATAGGTACAAAATATAAGAAGAATGTAAGGTTAAATATTACAACAATGTTATAAGTACAACATAGTAAAATATAGAATATAGATCAAATTGAATTATGAGTATGTTAAGAAAACATAGTACTTGTAATAAATAACATAAGTACAAAACACAGAACAATATTTTCAGAATATAGATAGAATTTAAGATTATCAGCATAGATCTAAGAAGTATAAGAAGAAAACATAGTATTTGTAATAGGATAAGTACAAAACACCAAAGAATAATTCGGAATATAGATAGAATTTAAAATTATCAGCATAGATCATGGATAATAGTATAGATTATACTGAAGAGTATAAGAAGTTAACATAGTATTTGTAATTAACATAAGTACAAAACACCGAAGAATACTTTCAGTGTGTCCCAAGATAGAGTATCCGAGAGGAAAAATTTTCTTATTTTGGGGTTTTCGAAAAAAAGTCATTCTTCATAAAAACTCCTCTTGTTCTTAAACCTCTAAAAAATGATAAAATGTTCTTGATTTTGTGTAAAGGGTGTTCTGTTTTTTGAAAACTTTAAAATATGACCAAGAGTAAACTACACTTATTTTTCAAACTAAAATTTAATATTTCAGAAAATTAACTAAAATTTAATAATTCATAAAATATATTATTATTTAATATTTATACTATTTTTGCAATTCTGAACCACTTTTCTAAATAATATTTTTCGATAGCATCAAAAATATGGGTAGTTTACTCTTGGTCATATTTTAAAGTTTTCAAAAAACAGAACACCCTGTACACAAAATCAAGAAAATTTTATCATTTTTAGAGGTTTAAGAACAAGCAGGAGTTTTTATGAAGAATGACTTTTTTTCGAAAACCCAAAAATAAGAAAATTTTTCCTCTCGGATACTTCATCTTGGGACACACTGTAGATCGAATTCAAGGAAAAAACACTATGTTTTTAATAATATAAGTACAAATCACAGTATTAATTAAAAGTGTTGGAAATAAATATATATATATTGTAGTAAATAAACAATACTACCTACCTATACCTAATTTTACATTAGATATTAATATTAGTACAAAAAAATAACACAATAATTATTATAAATGCAAAACAACTTAATAGCTAAATATATTTGATCAATAAAAATTAAATTGCAATTTAAATATTTTTTTTTTTTTTTACAAATACTAAAACTTGTTTCTTTGGCCCCAATTTATGTCAAGAAAGACACAATAAATAATTTGTAAACTGAACGGTATTACGTACAAGTCCATTATTAATATAGAAGTAAAACAAAAAGTAAGTAAATTCTATCATTAACATAGCCTAGAATATTCTTACAGTATATCCAATGAAGATATAAGAGAGATGTATTTGATGTTAGACATCAATATATTATATGTATTAAATACATTTTTTATGGTCCAATAAAAATATAATAAAGATTTAAAGCTCCACTTTTTAAGTAAGAGCAAAGATTTTTTTTTTAAAAAATAAATAAATAAATGTATAGCTCATTCCTTAAGAAAAAATATTTTTTGGGTTCACACAGCACTATTTTTTAAGTAAGCAATTCAAACATTTCTGTGGTATATATATCACCATTAAAAATTATTTCATTCATTTAGCTCAATCCAATACAAATACAAAATACTCTCTGTGTTCACACAGCACAATTGTTTAAGTAAGCAATTCAAACATTTCTGTGGTATATACAGCACCATTAAGAATTAATTCATTCATTTAGCTCAATCCAATACAAATACAAAATACTCTCTGTGTTCACACAGCACAATTGTTTGAGTAAGCAATTCAAACATTTCTGTGGTATATACAGCACCATTAAGAATTAATTCATTCATTTAGCTCAATCCAATACAAATACAAAATACTCTCTGTGTTCACACACCACAATTGTTTGAGTAAGCAATTCAAACATTTCTGTGGTATATACAGCACCATTAAGAATTAATTCATTCATTTAGCTCAATCCAATACAAATACAAAATACTCTCTGTGTTCACACAGCACAATTGTTTGAGTAAGCAATTCAAAATGTTCTGTGATATATACAGCACCATTAAGAATTAATTCATTCATTTAGCTCAATCCAATACAAAATACTCTCTGTGTTCACACACCACAATTGTTTGAGTAAGCAATTCAAAAAGTTCTGTGGTTCATACAAAACCATTAAGAATTAATTCATTCATTTAGCTCAATCCAATACAAATACAAAATACTCTCTGTGTTCACACAGCACAATTGTTTGAGTAAGCAATTCAAAAATTTCTGTGGTTCATACAAAACCATTAAGTGAGTGTTACGAATTAATTGATTCATACAGCTCTATCGTTTTAAATAGAGATTTTATCAATGGATCACAACCGAACCATTATTTAAGTACTTACAAAGAATGGTTTAATTAAATATATTCTGAATACATTTTTATACCTCCTTTATTACAGTAAGCACATTACGAGTTTTTACTTTTGACATTCAGATTGGCCAACCTATATAAGGAAAAAAAATAAATTTATTACAGTAAGCACATTACGAGTTTTTACTTTTGACATTCAGATTGGCCAACCTATATAAGGAAAAAAAATTAATTTATTACAGTAAGCACATTACGAGTTTTTACTTTTGACATTCAGATTGGCCAACCTATATAAGGAAAAAAAATTAATTTATTACAGTAAGCACATTACGAGTTTTTACTTTTGACATTCAGATTGGCCAACCTATATAAGGAAAAAAAATAAGGCCACTAGGCCTGGAGGAGGGATGGGGCCAGTGATATTTTTGTTTGCCTAGTTGGCCCGTCCATCTAGAATTCAAAATCCTCACCTCTCATTAGATCGTCACCACAGGTCGATTTAGTGTACCTGGGGCATCATGTATAGAAATGGAAAAACTGACAAATGTAATGCATATATAATTAAAGTGTTTCCTCTATCTTTGATAAAAATTAAATTATTTATGGATACATTTTTATTTCATACTCTTTTCTCGAAAGACCCAGATACGCTACATCGAAATCCAGGTAATCTACGACAAATACATACGCCCAAGATACGCAAAATCGACCTGTATACATGGGTGTCTCATTCATAATGGAGAACTGAAGATGGAAAATGTATTAAGGGAAAACGTATAAAACAAAGAAGTATCCATGATTGGTGCATTTTTAATAAATCTACAGATAAAACTTTAATTTTAATTTTCATCAACATTTTCAATAAGAGAAATTGTTGATGAAAATTACATCTAAAGGGTTCAAAACTACAAGTTAAAGAAGAAATTTAATTTTAATGTCATTTTTTCCATTTCTATACATGATGCCCCGGATACGCTACCTCTACCAAAAAATTACAGCTAATTTTTTTATTAATATGAAAGATATTCAAGTTTATATAGAAGCATTATTTAAGAACACTTTAAGTATTTTTGATAATTAAGAAAATTCACTTTTAAATCATAAAGACAGAATATATTTTTTTTTTTTTTTCTTCTTTTGGGTTTTAGTCCCTATCAACTGCCAGGGTTATTACAGGAAAACATAAAGAAAGAATAGTTTTATTTTTTATTACTTTTACATTAAAAGTCCAAAACATTATGTTCCTCAATCAAGAAGCAAGAAGACTGCGCCATCAAACAATTTGATAATTATAATCAGTTTATTTACTTTTATAAAAAAGGAATTCACACTAATAAATAAAATTTCTCTCCTAAAAATCCTAAATATAAGTATATTTACTTACTTCTTTCACCGTAACAAAATAAGCTTATTTGTTTACATTATAAAACACAAAGACTAGAGTCCAATTCAACATTTTAATCACTATATCCAAAACATAATTTTCTCTCAAAAACATAAATTTTACATAAAAATATACAGCAGAACCCCTCATATCCGACACCTCGGGATATCCAACTCCTTGGGATATCCGAATCCTCGGGATATCCAACTCCTTGGGATATCCGAATCCTCGGGATATCCGACTTCTCGGGATATCCGACCATCACACACACCCCTTAGTTAAAACTTAAAAAGAAGAAAACTTTAATCTGAAACGACTGAACTTCATCCTTATCAGAATATTGAGTATAAAACAATACAAGCAGCCATTTGGTTTTTTGCTATCATACTTATACTGATCGCTACACTTGGTTTCTTATTATCACGCGTGTCATTCTATATTTACAATCCATTGTTGTGCTATATCTTTATAATATAAATATAGTTGATGGATCTTTAGGTGTGAAAATTAAAACATTACTCCATTATTGTTTTGAGAGATGTTTCGACCCGTAATCCTAAGGTCATCATCAGTCTTCAGTGTAACCCCTCTCTACCAGGTAGCACTAGTGATCAAATTACGTTTTAAACAAAATAATCTCATATAAAATTTAAAAGTTTAATTAAAAGAATAGCATTTGAATTATCTATTGGTATTTTACCTTTATGACAAACGAATATAAATTCCTTTAGGACAGTTTATATATTGAATAGTGTTACGGATAATGAACAATTAGAATTAAATTGCTTTAAAGGTTCTCACTGTGAAATTTTTTGTTTATTAGAATATATTATATCAATTGAATTTTTTATTGTTAAACATTGGATTGTAGTTAATGTTTGTAAACTTAATTTTAAATTTTTATAATTAAAGTAACTGTTATAATTATTGACGCTCTCTTATAGAGATAGAGATTAATTTCCATCGTACAGCTGGATTGTAAGTATTACCATTAACACTAATCATATAATCAAAAATGTTATTGTTAATTTTCATCAAATTAGAGTATGCAAGCATAGGACATTAATGTAACTGATTATTTTGTCATTTTAGAAATAAAGACTGATGATGACCTTAAGATTACGGGTCGAAACGTCTCTTAAAACAATAATGGAGTAATGTTTTAATTTTCACACCTAAAGATCCATCAACTATATTTATATTATAAATACAAAGATGCTGACTTCAACATATTCAGCTATATCTTTAGTGAATATGGCGGCTCAACTGATCAAAACCGGGTTCAGTACATTACTGTAGATGTTAAAAATTCTTTAACGGCTTGACAAAAATGATTCCGTTCTAATACTAGCTTCAGAGTTAGGAGTTGGTGTAACAACAATTATTAAAGATTGGAAAAAGGGTCTGAAAGACTTTGATGATTATTTATGGACAGGATTAGTATGTATATTTTATTATAAATACGTAGACTAGAGTACATAAAAAAATGTTTACACTGAAATATTCGTTAAACCTCCAGTAACCACCTCTAATCACCTCTAAACACCTCTTTGGTCCTCGGATTATCCTAATTTTTTGTGTTGCGACCATGCTCTGGTCCTTTAGTTGAAGGATATGAGAGGTTCTACTTTATATGTCTTTTTTAATTGCACGCACACCAAAATTTATAATATATCATAAGGTTAGAATAATAATATAATAATATAATATGGTTAATAAATTGGAATCCTAAAAATATTTAATAAGAGAACCAATCTAGAAGATTGGTTTTCAATAATCATTAAAAAAAAATATACATGAATTAAATATATATTAATGTTGTAGTTATATAAAATATATTTATATATATAGTCTCTTTTTTAATATTAATTATTGTTATAATTGACATGCAAAAATATATTAAAAAAATAAATTTCTTTTTTGACATTAAAAAATATATAAATTATGATACTTTGTACTAAATTAAAAACTTTTAAATCACAAAACACATTTTTTAAATCCAAACTTGTAAAATTATATTTTTTTTCTGTTTTAAGGGAAAAATTAAAATAAAGCTAAAAAAAAACAAAAAAACAAGATAACATTTAAACTGAATACTGGATACCAGATGATAAGAAAGTTGCAAAATTCAAAAAACTCTTTTAAGAATGTGGTAAAATGATTTTTTTCACTTCCTTTTGGTCGTCCTCAGTTAGACTTGTACTATCTTTACAGACCACGATGACTTTTATTCCAGATGATTTAATTTCTCTAAAACAATGTATTAATACAAAAATAAATTATCAATTTTTAATAATTTACAAAAAAAAAATGTATACTAAAGTATTCTCACAACTAGAATTAGTGCGTTGACAGCACGGGAAAAACTAGCAAATGGAGTGACGAGCCAATGAGAGCTCGAGATTTTCCCGGACGAAAGGTCGGGCCAACTAGGCAAAGATAAATGTCTCTAGTGGAGGAGAGAGGGCCTCTGGATAACCGTATAAGAAGGCTTCGTAGTGGCTTTATTTTTTCCCCCAGAGAGGTTGGCCAATCTGTGTGTCACTCAATTTCCCGCGCTGTCAACGCACTAATTCTAGTTGTGAGAATACTGTAATAAAAAGATTGATTGACAGGTGAAATAATACATGCATATTAAAGTAACATATAGAAAAAAATATATATATGAGAGGAGGAGCTGAGTTGAGTTAATTAGATTAAATTTAGTCTAATTTTAATTTAATTTAATCTAAGTTCAATCTACACCGGGACTCAATGTTGTAGAGGTTGAATATCCACTAAGCCACAACATGTCCCCGGAGCTTATTGTGGGTCTACGCAATACAAGATTTGAGTCCCATGAAAAAAGGATTCTTTGAAAAAATGTGCATCATCGAATTGGGGCAGCCCCACAACAAAGACGCAAAACATTAAGTCCTGGTGTGGACTAAGCTTGAGATTATTTTCAGAAGTGATTGTGAGTAAGAACGAGTCAGGAAAATGGATTTATATCTGCTGATTAAGTCTTTGGCTATTCCGAGATGCACTTCTAAACAAGTGACAGATTGCAAGAGGTTTCTTAATGATCTGATAAGACAGAATGCTGTCCACCTAGTATGGGTTCCAGGACATAGTGGGATAGAAGGGAATGAACTGGCAGATCAACTGTCCAGGCTGGGTTCCAGTGTAATTCCTTCTGTCCCTGAACCAGTGTTAGGTATATCTTTAAACAACCGCTTTAAACAAGTCTTTGTTAATAGATTTTCAAAGAACCTGGGAAACTGCTCCCGGAATGAGACAGTCCAAGTTGTTTATTTCAGGACCATCTCATAAAGTTACTAAAACACTATTGGCCCTTAACAGGGGCACTTGTCATCTTATGACTGGATTTATAACCGGTCACTGGCGTCTCAACAGACACTTGCAGCTGCTAGGCTTGGTTGAAAGTCCCACCTGTCGGCTGTGTGGAGAGCAAGATGAAACTCCTATTCACCTACTAAGCTGCTGCCCAGCGTTGGCTCGTCTTAGATGGCAAACCTTTGCAATGCCAATTCTTCCCTTAGAAGAGTTTAAGGGACTGCCTCTGAACAGACTGCAGCTTTTTGTGAGTCTGTCAGTCTGCTCAGACTATAGAAGAATCAGGGAGAGAATTCTTCACTACCCCGGGTTTGCTCAATGGACCCACCCAAGTGGTCTATGTCTCTGGGTTTTAAACCCCCCAGAAAAAAAATAAAAAAATAAAAATAAAAAATAATAATAATAATGAGAATAAAACTGACAAACTTACTCTGGAAATTTAACAATGTCGCCTTTCTTATCGAAGCATATAATTTTATCTACTTTCTTCATATCTGTACTTAAATCAATGTAGCCAACCTTAAACAAA
This sequence comes from Gerris lacustris, assembly GCA_951217055.1. Lineage (NCBI taxonomy): Eukaryota > Metazoa > Arthropoda > Insecta > Hemiptera > Gerridae > Gerris > Gerris lacustris. The sequence continues at coordinate 62,132,359 of OX578284.1, forward strand.
TTTTTCCCGAATTTCTCCGCCAATTCTTTTTCTATCTTATTTTTATATTCCTCTGAGAAATCTTTTTTCTAAAAAATACATAAAAACAAATTAATAGCATTTAATAAAATTAGATTTAAAATAAAAATAATAATTGGGAAACCTCAAATGTCAATGTGATGTTCAATATAAAAAAGAAATATTTGAAATTCAACAAGCTGCCAAAATGAAATATAGTCCAAGAGGAAGCGTGCATAGAAGTTGACACTTTCCTTCAAGGGACCAGAAGAAGGTGGTCACTGGTCAAAATAGGCAGATGGTCACAATTTGCAGACGAAAATGTGCAGGAAGTATTGCGTTTCTGAAGGGTCCATGAAAAAGTGATCGCATTGACCAGGTGACCAATATGAATGGGTGGTCCTTTAGCAGGTTTTACCGTATTAATGATAAATTTATGTAAAAAGTAAATCTCTGGGCCACTGCCTCTTGAGGCGACGAAGTGAGTTGTCTGGGATGATTTGGGACGCAAGGAGTTCTACAAGAGGATTGGGGTGATTGCATAGTGATTCAGGAAACATCTGAAGTCGGGTTCATGATCCTGAGTACATAATAGGTTTATTCCAACCACCAGTTCCGAATCAGTTTCGGATTAGTCAGTGATTGACGTAATGCGCATGCGCAATCATTACTCAGTTGGGAATTGATTGGTGATTCCGTCTAGTTGGAAAGCTCCTGAACTTGAACCAAACTGTTTAATGTGGGAGGTTTTAGCACTGTTATCAGAACGACTTGTTGAGTTGATCGTTTATGTGATTTTGCGTTCCTGTGCTATCAAAAATACCTGAATTTATTAATATTAAAGATATGGATGAGTCAATAGTTGATGAAAATAAGTACCAGTCGCTTAAATCAAGGCCTGATTTAGGCTAAGGCGGCCGCCTAGGGGCTCGCACAACAAGGGGGGCCACACCGCAAAAATTTCATTTTCTAATGCTAATTAAGCTCAAAGTTAGAAGTAAAACCTACATACGCATAGAGGATATGCCAAAAACACCTGCACACATGTTAGAAATGTTTATTTAATACATGAATACACAATTTCATTTCGATTTACACAATTCACAATTTTCGGGCTTACTGTGGTGAGCCAGTTTTAGTAGACTCACGGCACACACGTATTTTTATTGATATAATCCTAAATGCTCTTTTGTTTTAAAAAACAAATATTAATCTTAGTCCAGTTAACGAAAAAAATATTGCGGAAATAAATCGGATTCTCTTCGATAAAATGGAAAATCAAAAGTCCATCTTGGAAAATAGGTCCAATTTTTTATTTTTTTTTTCAGAAATATCTCGAAAATGTCATTGTATGCACAAAAATTCATCATCGCATTCGTACAAAAACATTTTAAAAAGAAGAGTTGAATCGCAAGAAAGGAGAATAATAGGCGAGCGAAATCAAAACAAAAACAATGAAGCGGAAGGTTACATTTCTGTTCACCCAAACTCAAACTCAAACTACTAGTCCCTGCCGCCGATCGCTGCCTGCTCTGACTGGTTCCAAACCAATCCGTGATTCAATCAGAGCCTGGTTGGAACAGCCGACTAACAGTCAGAGTCAGTCAGAGTTTGAGTTTGGCTTCGTTGGAACGCCCTGTTCCTAATGCGCATGCGTCGGACAGTTTCAAACTAGTTTGAAGTGTGGTTGGAACAAACCTAATTAGTCCGAAAATCAAGATGTTAGTTAGTCACTTGCAACATGACCACTTTGATTTGAAGAAATATTTGAATAAGTAACCTAATCAAGTGACAAACGTGTATTTTAAACAGGATTAAAGAGAGCTAAAAGCTAAAATTTTATTTTTAAAACACATTTTTAAAAACAAGCTTTAATTGGTATTCTTCTCAGCAAACCATTTAATTTGATACCCATATCATGGGCGTGCTTAAAAGATAACTAGTCCGCCATCTTGTGCTGTCCGCCATATTGGGTTTAGAAAGACGTCACTTAGCTAACCATGCATTGTCATCCAAACTAAACTTGTATGCAAAATTTCAATTCAATCGGTTGAGGATAACTGCTTTAAAATTCAATTGCAAGATTTGACCCGAACATACTTACATACATACATACATACATTACAAGTTAAATAAAAGCATTTATCTACGATTGATACGAATTATAAACATTGTATCTCTGTTTAGATGCGTAGAAAGTGATTATTTACGTACTTGTATTCATTGCGCATGCGCGTCTCATTAGTTCTGAAAAATTCCTCTTCTTTACCACGCTAGCGCGGTAAAGAAGAGGAATTCTTCAGCTTTACGCATGATTAGCGAGTTTGTTTACATTTAACAAAACTAATTTGCTATTCTTTTATTAAAGTAACTGTTTATATCGAGTTTTTAGTGAATAACAATGAGTGAATCAAGTGGCTTTGACGAAAATGTAGAGAATAATTCTCCTCCAGAAATAATTAATTCGGCAAAAAATACAACTCAAGATTAATGCCATCTTTATCAAGAGAAGAGATACTAACTTACATGCAGCAAGTTTATTTTTTTCTGTATTTATTATTTAAATCTAACAATCGTAGATAAAGTACGGTACGCAACTCGTGCGAAAAAGGCATTTTGCATTACTACCCTCGCTGTCACTCGGGTGCAAACTCCAAACTCGCATGCAAAATGCTACTTTCCGCACTCGACGCGTAATGTACTATTAAAATACTTACATCCAAAGTAATTACATCGACTAGGGTGTAAAGTTTCCTTTTGACTATTCTTTCAAGGATTTCTCTGCCTTTGATAAATTCTTCATCAATGGAGTTCAACAATTCATAGTACAGATAATCTGAAATCTTTAAATAAGCTTTCACATTTTCATGACATTTTGATAGTTGTATCCTGCAACACATGTTATACAGGGTTAAAAGGAACAAAGTATAAAAAAAAATACTCATTTTCTCCATTTCATGAAAAAACAAATAAAACAAAACAAAAAAAAAACATGGAATCATGGATATTTTTTTGGGTATAGAATCCATGGATCAACATTTCAATGCCTTCCCATGAAGTGAAGAAAATCAGTATACATTTGTCTAATAGATACAGTAGATGGATCTTAAGCTGTGAAATTATAAAACATTAATCCATTTTGATTACCATTTGGTCCACTAGGAGCTCTGATAACATTTTATATAAAATCTTATAGTCCAGGAGATTGCTTACAAAAAAGTGACTGACTAACATCAAGCTAGAATTTTGTATACAAGTCAATCTTTTGGTGCATTTTAAGAATATATGGCTGGCTAAGTTCATCTGCGGGACATAGCTTTGCAATAGGCGATTGAAAAAAACAAACTGGTGGATAGCGGCCATGCCTCACCAATTATGGTGGAAAATGTGATTTTCATTATCCTGAGTACAGAATTAGTAAGTAGACCAAAAATCAAGTCGATGTTATTTTCACACTTGATAGGTTAGTTATTCAAAATTACTAAAAATCAACGTGTTCGCCTGTTAAGGGACAAACTAACATCAACTTGATTTTCGGTCTACTAACTAATTCTGTACTCAGGATCATGAAAATCACATTGTCCACCATAATTGGTGAGACCTGGCCGCTCTCCACCGGTTTTTTTTTTTTTTCAAACGCTTATTGACAAGCAATGTCCCGCAGATGAACTTAGCCGACCACATATTCTTAAAAGGCGCTAAAAGATTTACTGGTATACAAATTTCTAGCTTGATGTTAGTCAGACACTTTTTTGCACGTTATCTCCTGGACTATTACCTTTAATTAAGTGTACAGAAAAAAATCAGCCAATTAGTGTCTATTACAGGAAAAATGGCTACAAAAGAAAGATTTTTTTGTTTTTTAAACATGAATGCTACTAAAAATAGACTGCCAATTGGTGTGGCACATAGCTTCCTCGCATCCTATCCACGTACTTCATTGATTTTATGCTTTTACAAGCCATTATTGCCTAATTTGTTTAATTGTTTCCCACCTTTTTTTTAATCTGTCAAAATTATTTTGATTTTGCTTCCGAGCTTACCGAAGGTAACGGAAGCATAGTGTTCACTTTTGAGAACGAAAAACTTTTATGTCTCTGATTTTAAAAATTCTAAGACAGAAATCCGATTCACACATCAGAGAACATTTTTGGCCTTGTGTCTGTCTGAGCTAAGAGATCCCAATATTGTACAACGTAGCCACCTCTCAATATTAGCAATCCTTGAAGTGCCTGGGATCATCTGGTAGCTTTTGATGAAAGTAAACTAAAAAGCTCAATAGAGAAATTCAAAAAGTTATAATAGAGTTATATTGAACTTACTTTTCTCCACTACTGAGCTTAACTAAGTAATTTTCGTCGAACTCTAAGAGAGCATCAATTAACCTGTTAAACAAAAACATAATTAGAAATTATTTTAAATAACTTATTTAAAATAAAATAAGCAAATTTTTTTTAAGGATAAAAAACCCCAATAAATATGCCCAATATAAAAGTCAATAATATGCAAAACTAATTTCAGTAAGACCTTGATTTTTTAATGTTAATGACAATGAAGCCATAGGGGACCTCAACATGTGTAAATCCATCAAAACCTCAAAATCGAACTTTCGCACCATCAACAACACAATCGATGAAAAAGATTAAAAAAAAAAAATTGAAATTGAAATTTCATCTTCTGGAGTTCAGCCTAAAGGCGGAGAACTATCGATAGTACTATTGGACTATCAATGGTTTCTGACTATCGTTGACTATCGATGGTTTATTTTCAACTATTGATAGTCAACCGATAGTTTTTTATTTAATTTTAAACTTTAAAAAATAACCTTTTCGTAATATTTTGCTGGTCTATCTCTTTTTTTATAGAAAGAGTTTAAAAAATCTTTAATGGTTTTTGATAAATTATTCATTTTATTTTGTAAGTTAATGATACTGATTTTCCTAAGTGGGAGAGGAGAGGGTTAGGTTTAAAAAACTATCAATAGTTTTCGATAAATTATTCATTTTGTAAGTTAATGATACTGAATTTCCAAAGGGGGGGTTAAAAACTATCGAAAACTATCAATAGTTATCGATGGTCGGTGGCCGAACTATCGAAAACTATCGATAGTTCTCCGCCTCTAGTTCAGCCCTGCTTGAATGTCATAATTTTAGTTTTGAAAAAATCAAGTAATCTTGGAAATTTACAAAAAAAAAAAAAGAAGTTATTTTTCTCACTAGTAAAAGTGCTTTTTCTCTAGAAGATGTTATTTTAAAAAGTTTTTCAGAAAGAAAAACTGAGTAAGAAATACAAGATTTTAAAACTCTCCGCCAACTTTGATATACTGCATTATTTACCATTTTTTAAACAAAAATTTGTTGAAGATATTGAAAAATTTCATAAGGAGAAGTTCTTACAAAAGTGCAAAAAAAAAAAAATTGTTTACCTTCAGGCGGGAAAACTGTTAACTTAACTTCCTGGTTTTTAGGGTGTTAAGTGTTTTAACTGCCTGGCCGAGCCACAGGGAGTTATAGCAGGGAGTCATGGCATAACTCCCTGCTAATAGAGAGAATAAAAAAATAAATAAATACAGTAGAGTCACGCTAATCCGAACTAATTGGGACCGAACCCAGTTCGGATTAGCGAAAAATCGGATTAAGCGGATTTTTGTAAATTAATGTCATATTTTGACTTTAGGAGGCAATAATATCCTAATTTAAAAATAACGAATTCTAGAAAACCTTCTAGAAGTCTAATTTATCTTACAATAAATTAGACGAAGCGCTTTTCCTATGGTTCTGAAAGGAATCCCTTTCACTGGATTAGAGGGCCAGGCGGATTTTAGGATTAGGCAGATTTTAGGATTAGCGGGGTTCCGGATTAGCGGGACTCTACTGTAAATAAAATTTAAATAATAATTTTCTTCTTCATTTATTTATAAGTGAGGTCTACTGCTTACAGAACTACAAGTAATAACTATACTTACATCATTTCAATAATTTTATTAACACTGTGTTGATAGCAAATCTGATGTAGCTTCGTCCGTGTTTCAAACATTTCTTTTATATTTCTGGCAACCTTATCCCTATAAAAATAAGAAATTAGAAAAAGTCACCAGAGAATTTGTTTACATAACTTATTTACTAAAAAAAAAAAAATCTGTTCATACATAATTACTTCTTATGTACATAATTACTTTATACATAATTACATCTTATGTACATACTTACTCCATACATAATTACTTCTTATGTACATAATTACTTTAAACATAATTACTTCTTATGTACATAATTACTTTATACATAATTACATCTTATGTACATACTTACTCCATACATAATTACTTCTTATGTACATAATTACTTTAAACATAATTACTTCTTATGTACATAATTACTTCGTCCGGAGTTTTCCATTCCCTAGTCGTCTCCCATTACTGAGGTTACATTTAATTCTTAAAGAGTATTTTGTCAAAATATACAATAAAAATAATTCCTTCCCAGCAGGAAATTAAACCCAACTTCTCTCCCTTTGCAATTAAATTTATTTGTATTGATATCTGGGATTTTATCTCGGTGACTTTCTGAACATGAAGTCCGGCTCATTTTTGAGATATTTCAACCTCACGGTTCATTCTTTCTCTTACCCAGGTTGAATTGATTAAAATTTTATGCTTTTAAAAATAGTCTGCCAATTTGTGTGGCACATACCTTTCTCGCTCCTATTTCTTATGCTTTTACAACCTATTATTGTAAATTGATTTAATCCCCCCCCCCCCCCCCCTCCCGCTTTGTAAATCAAAAACTGAACGCTTTGTCTGTCAAAACTGTTTTGATTTTTAAGCAAAAATTAAAGAATTGAAATCAGACGATTGAAATTAATCTGGGGCTATCTGTGGGCTACTTTCGACAAACCATCTAAATTTCATAAAAAAAAAGATAAGTACTTTTGACGATAATAGGTGTAAATAAATGTATGTTTGAGTGCATGTGGAAGAGAAATAAATGGCACGTTCGGTCTGGTACAATCAAAATTAAGGAAGAAGTTAGAAATAGAAAAGGCGTCAAAATTAGTATTTTTATACAAGTATTTCAATGAAAATTAAAAATAGTTTTGCTTTGATCTTTAACCTTTAACTGTTTTCTCTTTTCCTCTCTGTTTGTTTGTTTCTAATAAATAATGATAATTGCCTGTGTGAAGAAAAAAAATAAATAAATAAAAAGAAGAAGATTTGATTTAGCAAATTTGTAGTTTGATTTTAATCATGATTTATTTAAAAAAAAACAGTTGATTAAAATCATGATTTTAATCACGATTAAAATCAACTCTGATTTAAATCAGCCCAATTCTGCGTATAAGTGTTAAAATAAAAAAGTCTCTCCACGTAAGAAATATTTAATAAATTCAGAGCAGCTCTCAGCCACTGTAGGGCCATCATCAGTGCTGAAAATTGGAAAATGTTAATTAAAACATAGGAAGATGGGAGTGCATCATGAGCAGAGACCTTCAAATGCCTTTTTGCCATGGCGCCATACTAAAAATGCCACATTTTTCCTATTTTTCGGTAAAAAGCCACATTTGGTTGATTTTTGGTAACATGTTACATTTTGCCTTATTTGAGCCATGTTCTGAGAAATATTCTAAGGGGTTCTGCTACTACCTCCCGAGCCTGTTGTCTCTAGGTGGGGCACCTGGTTGTCATGGTATGTGAAGTATTTTAAAGGATTCAAAACCGTGGTGAAGGAGCTGGAAGACGATTCTGGTGCGGTGTAAAAGGCAAAAGACCTTATAGACGACACGGCCCTCTTCCTGCAGCTTCTCTTTTTGGAAGCCAATTTTAAGGTAATTCCAGAAGTCATAGAGCAGCTTCAGTCTCAGATGATTCTCCTGTCGACCTCTGAGGCAAAGATGGAGGATATTGCCAAGACAAACTACCCAGAAAAGAGGATTAAGGCCAAAATACAGGCCGTCCTGACCAGGAATTGTGGCTGGGAGGAATTCAGGAGCTTGGCCGCAATTCTCGAAGAAAAGGAATCCCCGCTAAAGCTGACATAGAGAGGACATTTTCCAAATTAAAGTACATCCTCAGCAACCGTCGCCTCAACTTTTGTATGGAGAGCATAGTCGCTCACGTAAAATTATATTCTAATTAAATTAAAATTGTTGTAAATACCTGTAAATTGTAATAAAGTAGTTAATATGACTCCCTTTTACAATGGAAAGGGGGGGGGGTGGAAAGTTGAAAAATAAATGCCACATTAGCTAAAACAAATGCCACATTTGGCCCAAATAAGTGCCATATTGCCACATTTTTTAGTGCCACATTTCGTAAAAATAAAAGCTACATTTTGAAGGTCTCTGATCATGAGTGTCTTGTACCAGTTGTTACTAGGTTGGCATGACTCACTGTGCTCCCATCTTCCTATGTTTTAATTATTATTTTGTAATTTTCAGGCCCTATAGTGGCTGATAGCTGTTCTGAATTTTTTTTTTTTAGACTTTTCTTTATTTTAACACTTAATGATGACCTCCACTAACGCTTCATAGGTACGTATAAGGTCTTGGTACAATTGGTTTGCTTTGTTTTTAGGGTCCGTAGGCAAAACCAAGGACCCTTATATTTTCCTGCGTGAGTCTGTCCGTCCATCCTGTCGCCTGCTCTCAAGGCTACACCTTTCATCCGATCACTTTGAAATTTGGCATGTATGTGTTTTGTACCTACCCACATATTTTAAAAATATAGCGACTTAAAAGAAATATTTTTCAAAAAAATTAGGATAGAAAAACTTAAAGGTTAATTTTTTTTTTTTTTTTTTTGACACTGTGAGGGGTATCATATGAAAGGGTACGTCGAGCTGAATACAAAAGTATATAATTCTTTGGTTATAACTTTGATAGGGCGAGCGTAGGCAAGTTTGAAGTGGGTGTGAAACGTGTCCCCCCCCCCATCTATCTCGCTTATGTGAAGTGCAAAAAATCTGAAAAAATTCCTGAACATTCTTCGACCAAAAGTATAGATACCACTTTTTGGAAATTTCGAAAAAAATATTATTTTATTTTTTATTGACAAAATACGTTTTTTTTATAACTGGTATTTTCTATGTATTTATATGGTTGTAGTCCGGTTCAGTGGCAAAAAAATACTTTATCAGAAGTTTGTTTATGTGTTTTTAGAATATCAGACCCATAGGATAGTTCAAAGTAAGCTTTTTAGCATTTTAAAAAACACCATCAATAGGGTACTACTTAAACTATACAGTGTGGCCTACGGACCCTCGCTGTGTGCTCACTAGCACACACATGACCTGTTTATTAATCTAATATAATCTATAAGCAATTATGTTATGTTTTTTTCCCTTATTGCAAATAGCCCATTCATAAATTATCCAACCCTAGTTTCATACTAGACTCAAATTTCAGCATAACAATTCTCATAATTTTTTCTTGAAAAAAATAAATTGTAATGTTGATTTTAATTTGCTTAAATTTCATCCTTTACAGTTCCTTAGTTTTCTCTATCCTGAAATCCTATTGAAGATATCTTCTATTCACGTATATTTACATCGTTTGTACCTAAATTAGCCTTCTTCATATTCTTTAAAGTATTATGTTTTAACATTGTCATGAAGAATAAGTAAGAATTTTACCTAAAAGCAACATGTCTTGATTTTTTACCATCGTTACTTTCAATTTCTATTAACGTTGTGGAAGACAAAATTCTATCATAATTCAACTCTATTTTAACACCAAAGTGCAATGCATCTCGGAGCATATAGTCCCATCTGTCTACGTCAACTCCAGTCTCATCATTGTTAACAATCTGAAAAAAAAATATAAAAAGGATGCTAAGTTAAAACACATAAATACATAAAAATCCCGCCAAGTACTTGCCAGCAAGTTACTAAAAGGGTTTCTTCGGTCATAAGAATTCATAAATACATTATTATTATTTTACAAAAATATCTATAAAAAGTTTTACTTTTAAGATACAAGGTGTGCATATTATATTATTATCCTTTAGTATCATCGGTATGCACTTATTTGGTTATTTTAGGGGTAAAATGGCCGCCACTTTGGAAACACAAAACATTTTTGTGAACCAAATTTCAATACCTTAATGATACCCAACTTCGAATTTTTAAAATTTGAGTTTTTTTATATCAACTCCCGGAAATATCATTGGACTACAGAGATGCATATTTATGTATTTTTGCTTTATTTTTAGGATCTATCCATTAGGATAGATTAGGGGTATTGCGGGAGTGGGGGGGGGGGGGGGGGGGTACACTTTGGGTTTGTTTTAATTTTTTGGGGGTTAAAATGGCCGCCATTTTGGAAACGCGATATATATTTGTAATCTACATTTTAATACCTTTGAAATGACACCCAACTTAAAAATTACAAAAATATAAAATATTAGAATCTATTCGCAATTGATCGCGGATCGCAGAAATTTTGAGTGTTTGAAGTTTGCAATAGTTTTTCTGTTTTTTGCCAAACAAATTTAACTTGAATACCAAATTTCAAATTTATAGCTTCAGTAAGTCAGGAAATATAATCCAAGATGCGACGGACGGGTGAACTACCAAAAGCATAAGAGTTTCTAGGACTACCTCGAAACCCTAACAAATAAGTACATCAAAATAAGAGACATCAGATCACACTGATCATCAGATTGTGGAAATGACTAAAGTGGAAGGCGTGCCAATAATTGGAAGACATGTTGAATGGATAAAATCTCTTAAACTTGAATATTTCATTACTGTTCATAAGATTTTTGCTCTTAACTAGATTATGCTAATGTTAATAAGGTGGGTAATTTAATTGTTTTATATTTGATTCAAGTTGGGTTCTTTAAATTAAATTCTGAACGTTGCTGGAAGATTAGAACCAGGAACTGACTAAGTCTTACATTTCTAGGAATTAAGCGGGGAGCTATAATTATGATAACCTTTTAAAAGTTGTATTTTTGTTTTTATACATGGAATGGTAACTTTGTATGGTTAAAATTTAATTCCATATAGTAGAAGAAAGAGGAGTGTCTTCAATTCTTGACCCTTAAAGATACTTTTTACTTTCTCATACAAAGAGAAAGTATTGTGATGGTGTGAAAATTCTATTTTGATAGATGTACACGTTTTGAGGTCTCCTGAGTCCAAAAAAAGTGGTTCTTATAAATGTCTGCCGGTTGTCTGTCTGTGCAGACGTCTGCAGGATAAACTAATGAGCCGATTTTGACAAATTTGGCATACATGTTCAGAGTTTTTGGGGACACTAACCCCCAAAAACTCTGAAAAAACTTTTACAAAATTATTTCCCGAAAACGGTTCCGACGATTTTGATTAAGAAATTCTTATATGTAGTCCATTTAAATACAAATCTAACGATATAAGCCGTTCCCGGGAAAAATCTAGTTCCTGAGAAAATAGTTTTAAACACAGACAATGAGAGGCCAGATTCATTTCCCCGCCGAGGAGGAAGTTATTTTTATGATAAATTTCGATGAAATATTCAATATTAATTAAATGTATACCTACGTAAACATAAAAAATAATAAATGGAAAACACTGGGCTAAGTAATAAAATAATGATGAACTACAGTCTATGTCTATAAGATTAGAGTTGGCACAATCGAAGGCGGGAAACAACAAACGTGGAGGTAGTTTTGGGGTTATAAAAAGGGAAAATCAGTGTTGCCATGTTATTTTTTTTTGTGGAACAAGGGTAGAGAGTAGGGCATTTTTTTTTTCTAAAGTTGAATTCAAGATGGCGCGGACCAATAGAATCGTTTCCCTCTCAAAATTTTCCCGCCTTCGATTGTGCCAACTCTAATCTTATAGACTGAAGTATAAGAGAAAGTTTGTCTGAGTTGTTTCGGACCAATTTTTTATTTCTTGCAACTTATTAAAATTTAAATAACCAATTTACCTCAAAAAGGTATCTCTTATCAAGATCATCTTTTTCATCAGGTTTACCAAGGATTAAACGACCGATGAATTCAATCTCGTCATAATCAATTTTATAACTTTTAAAATTATCAATCAACTTATTTTCTTTTATCAGATATTTTAATACTTCAACTGACATTTCCTCATGCTGAAAAAAAAAAATAAATAAATAAAATAATTAGGTAATTATATAAGATGCTCTAAACTAAAACCTTACTCTAATGCTAGAAACAATATTCCAAATTACGAATGGCCACCGTGTTCTGAACCAGAAAATGGTGGCCATTTTCTCCTTACAAAATTATAAAACTTTTGAGTCAAGTGCAACTTTGTAGATTTAGAGCAGTTTCACCCTGGCGACATTTGTTGCTGTCGCATGTGAAAGCTCTCATTATGCGTCATACATTTCAGACTTTGGCGGCACATTAAAATGCTTTTGGTAATGTAACGCTTTTTGGTGTCATTTTTTTGTAACGCTTTTAGAGTTTATGTGCCAAAGTCATTACATGAAAATGTCAAAAACATAGCTGTCACACACAAAGGTGATGAAAGTCGCCAACTAAAGGCCAAAACTGGCATTAGGAATTAAAAATTAATACATACAATAAAATTAATTGTGAACACAATAGTAATAAATAATGACCCTTCAAAACCGTGTTGCATTCTGTTTATGCTTTTTATAAAAAAAAAAAATTGACAAATTTCAATAATGGCTGAAATGCATGTGTTCATGATTTCAGTAATTAGAATCCTTATTTATTTAAAACTTTATAATTTTGTAAAATTAACTTTAAATCAATTATCTTTAACTAAATAATGATAGGCTGAAATTTGAAACTAAGGGCTTTATTTGATAAAAAAAAATAAAATAAAATAGTTAGTTGAGAAAACTAGATGGTAGAATTAAATACTTCATAAATAAACAATGCAAAACTATACAAATTAAAAAAATTATATAAATTTCATAATAACTAATAAAGAACTCTGTATAACTCATTACAGCGTAACTACTTTCATCTACGATTGTTACAAAATATAAACATTGTATCTCTGTTTAGATGCGTAGAAAGTGATTATTTACGTACTTGTATTCATTGCGCATGAAGTGATTATTTACGTACTTGTATTCATTGCGCATGCACTTCTCTGTTCATAGTTCTGAAGAATTCCTCTTTTTTACCGCCCTAGGGTGGTAACAAAGAAAAATTCTTCAGCTTTACGCACGATTAGAGAGTTTGTTTACATTTGACAAAACTAATTTGCTGTTTGTTTAATAAAAGTAACAGTTTATATCGAGTTTTTAGTGAAAAACAATGAGTGATTTAAGTGATTATGACGAGAAGTGATATGAGGAGAATAATACGCCTCCCGAAATAATTAATTCAGCACTAAATACAACTAATGAATTAATGTTATCTTTATCAAAAGAGAAATACGAACTTCCATACAGGAAGTTTAATTTTTTTTTTCTGTATTTATTATTTAAATCTAACAATCGTAGATAAAGTACAGTACGCAACTCGTGCGAAAATGGCATTTTGCATTGCTCGTGTGGTTTTACCACCTTCGCTATCACTCGGGTACAAACTCCACACTCGCATGCAAAATGTTACTTTCTGCACTTGTCGCGTAATGTACTATTACACCCCTCGGTATATTTGTCTGGAACCAGTGTTCAAACGTCAACATATTATCTAGTTCTATCTACATAGAAGTGAGCCACTCAGTATAGATGTCAATCACTTCATTTACAGTAATCTATATTGATCAGGGAAAAATATGAAAAGGGTAAATGATTTTCAGTCCAGCCTTTGTAAATCAGGTCAAGTTACCTGAGTCAGATATCAAAAGAAATTATATCTTTCTATCTTACTGATGCCCCTGTTTTTAACATAGCATTAAAAAGAATTTAATTGAGATCATAATTTACCTTAAATGATGTTTTGACACCTAGATTTTCCTCCCCCACTTGTTGATCTTTTTGACTCTCTTTCAAAAATCTTTCCCACAAGTGCGAGAAGGGTCCATGACCGAGATCATGGCAAAGTGCAGCAATCTGAACGCATAGTTTATCAGCTATATCAATCTTCTCTTGCTTGTTTTCTTCAATTTTTTTCAGCATTAGACCAGCCAAGTGGTACACACTAAACAAAAAAAGAATTCATAAAAATTAAGACATTTTAGACTTAAGGTTCTACCGCCCTTTGAGGTTAGAAAAAACAGTAAAATTAAAATTTTATTGATTCTAAGCAAGATATCAAAAATCTAAGTACAGGCTTCATTCCTAATTTTATCCCTATTTCAACTTCCTCTGTTAAATAGTACAGGCGCCATTTCTATACAACGATAAAACTCATTGTATTGAAATAGTTGTAGTAGGGAGTTGAAATAGGGCTCAAATTGTGCAGAATTAAAATTAGGAATGAAGCCTGTACTTAGATTTTTTTTTATATCTTGCTTAGAATCAATAAAATTATCATTTTATTGATTTTTCTAACCTCAAAGGGCGGTAGAGCCTTAACCCTATACTTCTAACAATACGTCTCTGAGGCGACCATGCTGACTTTAGTTGATAGCTCTCGGTGCACAAGCGTGCCAGCCATTAGTCCTTCTTGGTAAGCTATCTCTGTTTAATTAACCTTCAGATTGGGTCAAAGTCGGGTCTTTGCTGTGCTTTTATATATTAGTAATTTACCACTTCCTTTAGTCTACTGTGCCTCAGGGACCCTATCGAGCCTAACCTTATCGAACTTGTTGCCTTTAATTGGCTTTTTTTATTGTTCCAAAAATTTGATTATTAAATATTATATTGCCATATTTATAAAAATGTGTACTTTATTTTTATATCTATTCATTAGATTATCATAAAATTTCAGATTTAAATGCAGCAGGTGCTAGTAAGGAAAAATGTAAACTGTATATTTTGACCTGCTCTTTTCAGGTTAAAGGTAATCATTTTCTCCCTAACGAGCACCTTTTAACCATTTTTCAAGTTTACGATTTTATCAGTATTTAAATCTTAAACGTGTATAAGTTGGTCTAATTTTAATTTACGTCTGAGAGGCGTAGTGTTAGAAATAATGGACTATTAGACAGAGTTAGTAAGGCAGGGTTAAGACTTTTCAGTTTTGTTTCATTTCAAAGCTAGAATGCGCTGTGTGTATTTTAAAGGAATTATACTCTCATAGCTCTTCGGAATTTCTTTAAATAAGAAGAAAAAAAAACATCATGAGATCTATAATTAAAATGTAATAAAAGTTTCTGCCTCTTGTCTACTACATTATTTTATTTTTTTTTTTTTTTAAATAAAAAGTTAAAACATTTTAAATTTAATTAACTTTAAAAATTATTATTTTAATTTAAATTTGAAATATTTTATCTTATAGTCCAGGAGATAGCGTGCAAAAAAGTGTCTGACTAACATCAAGCTAGAATTTTGTATACAAGTCAATCTTTTAGTGCCTTTTAAGAATATCTGGTCGGCTAAGTTCGTCTGCGGGACATAGCTTGGCAATAGGCGTTTGAAAAAAACAAACCGGTGGAGAGCGGCCATGTCTCACCAATTATGGTGGACAATGTGATTTTCAGTACAGAATTAGTTAGTAGACCACAAATCAAGTCGATGTTATTTTCACACTTAATAGGTTAGTTATTCAAATATTACTAAAAATCAACGTGGTCACCTGTCAAGGGACAAACTAACATCAACTTGATTTTCGGTCTACTAACTAATTCTGTACTGAGGATCATGAAAATCACATTGTCCACCATAATTGGTGAGACATGGCCGCTCTCCACCGGTTTGTTTTTTTCAAACGCCTATTGCCAAGCTATGTCCCGCAGATGAACTTAGCCGACCACATATTCTTAAATGGCGCTAAAAGATTGACTTGTATAGAAAATTCTAGCTTGATGTTAGTCAGACACTTTTTTGCACGCTATCTCCTGGACTATTACATTTTTTTATTAAAAAAAAATGTTTTTTTACTTTTCATTGGCATAATTTGACAATCTCTCAGAGTAACAATGTAATTTTAATTATAACTTTTAATTCTACTTTAATAAACAGTATCACTAATGTAAGTTTAATTACCATACTACTACTATTATTGCTACATCATTAATTCATCTCATAAAAAAAAAAAAAATAATAATGACTATATATTTAAAGTCCATGAGCCAAAACCGAAAATTAAGGTAATTGGTACCACACCTGGGGTGGCAAATGCTGTGTATGTTTTTTTTTGTTCATTTTCAAATCTTAAAGCTAATCCTTAGGCATTGCTATCACATATATTCTTAATCTACATACAAAAATGAACAAAAAAAACATACACAGCATTTGCCACCCCAGGTGGTACCAAAAAAGTGATTGACTCACGGACTATTAGAGAAAAGATTGCTTTTGTCTACAGTAGAGTCTTGCTAATCCGGGTTTGACGGGCCCGGACCATGTCCGGATTACCGAAAGTCCGGATTAAACGGAATCAGTTTTAAAATGTCTATAAAATAAGTTTTAGTAGGGTAAAAATATTTAAATCGAGATTTTTATCGTAAAATAATACTTCTATTAGTCTCAAAGACTGTTCTGTCACCAGTCCGAATATCAAATAAATTAAATTAAAATCAGGGCCGTACCTAGGTGCTCTTGCGTACATGGCAAACCCGTAAAAGTGCGCCCCACCGGGGGGTCTGGAATACCCCCCAGGGGAGAGGGGGTTCCGGGGGTCCCCCCAGGAAAATTTTTGGAATTTTAACGTCAGTAAAACAATTTTTTAAGCAATTCTTGCTCTAAAAGTTAAAGTAATTTTTTAATTTTCGCTACTAGAAAGTACTATTTAACACGTAAAAAAGTACCATTTAAGTATTATTTAACTCGTACAACTTTTTCGGTTCAAGGTTAAATGGTTGATATAAAAAGTTTATTTAGATAAAACATCAACTGTCATTTCACTTTTCACCACAGCAAATATGAAATTATAATTTAATTAAGTACAATACTGAACGGAATAGTACATTACGCGTCGAGTGCGGAAAGTAGCATTTTGCATGCGAGTGTAGTAAAACCACACGAGCAATGCAAAATGCCGTTTTCGCACGAGTTGCGTACCGTACTTTATCTACGATTGTTAGATTTAAATAATAAATACAGAAAAAAATAAACTTGCTGTATGTAAGTTCGTATCTCTCTCTTGATAAAGATGCCATTAATTCTTGAGTTGTATTTTTTGCCGAATTAATTATTTCTGAAGGAGTAATATTCTTTACATTTTCGTCAAAGTCACTTAATTCACTCATTGTTTTTCACTAAAAACTCGATTTAAACAGTTACTTTAATAAAAGAACAGCAAATTAGTTTTGTTAAATGTAAACAAACTCGCTAATCGTGCGTAAAGCTGAAGAATTCCTCTTCTTTACCGCACTAGCGTGGTAAAGAAGGGGAATTCTTCAGAACTATGAGACGCGCATGCGCAATGAATACAAGTACGGAAATAATCACTTTCTACGCATCTAAACAGAGATATAATGTTTATATTTCGTATCAATCGTAGATAAAAATACTTACAATATTACAAAAAGTAAGTTGATATTTACAATATTGACATCTTAACTTTATTTCTTAAGTAAAAAATACTTTTTACACAATGAGTACTTTAAATATATAATAAGTAGAATTACATTTTTTTAGGACATTTACATAATTATATTGTATTGTTATTCATAAATGTTGTTACTGAATACATACAAATGTAATTACAATTTTCAAAAAAGAATATTCCATACCTTTTTAATCATTTTATTAAAAAAAATATTCAACACTCGTTGGTTGTGAACCCTTTATTTAATTATTTTTTATATGTAAAAACTATTAAACGTTTTATTTCTTTCGTATTTTCGGTATCATAAGTGTTCTTACTGTTTAAATAATTTAAGATGGTGTTAATAAATTGAGTAATTTTCGATATGGGTGATTGCATTGAGTTTATTAATTACACGTTTTTTCACACTTTACTTGTTTAAACTAGTATTAAGAAATAAGGGTGCCGCGAGAAACAGTTAACCAAGTTGGGGTGCCACCATTAGAAAAAGGTTGAAAAACACTGCCCTAGCCGCTAGGGGCTGGGGCGGAAGCGCCTCGCGGCAACGCTAGGCCCTAACGTTGCCAATATAAACATGAATCGCACGCCACCGCACTAAGCGCAATGTCACAATGTGATTAATGTTCATCATAAAAACTCGAATCGACAGCTCACACAACCGAAATTATACCTAAGTATAAAGTTTTCATTTTGACCAATCTTACCGATCAAAAAATGTTTTTCCTCTTCTCCATTTTGCGCCCTTCTCAAACCTGCGCCCTTGGCAAGGGCCACCTTCGCCACAGCCTCGGTACGGCCCTGATTAAAATGGCAATCTATTACGCAGGTGCAGGTATAGAAGAGACTTCTAGGGAAACAAGCTATGTTCCGAAATAAAATTCGAGCAACGCCTAATCATTTCACAAAAAGTTAAGACATTGTAGACTGGCGGCTTGGCTAAATTTCACGGAACTCCGTTAAACCCCCGCTACGTGTTTCTTAAAATCCTCTCCTCATCTCATATGTAATTATATTTTCTGGAATACTCTACCTTTATATCTTCCGCCCTACATTTCTATGGAACCGAAAAAGATTTATCGATGTTCTTACTTATTCATAATTATTCTAAATCTGTTTATTTTTAACAGAAATACCGGGTATTCCTCGTGTCGAACGTTGGAATGTACACCTGTAAACTATACTAGGAACAATTTTATAAATGGTACTAGACAATAAATGCAGAAACCCCGATAATCTCAACAATTCATAAATCTGAATAACCCTAGTTCCAAATTGTACATAGTTTTTGGCCCGTCCGGATTATACGGATGTCCGGACTAGCGGGGTCCGGATTAGCGAGACTCTACTGTATTTTCAGAGGATTCAAAATAAAAATTTGTTTGTAAAAATTGTTGTAAAATTTAAGAATTGGTTGTAAGAGAACTAAATCAGGAACAGACTGAAGATAACCTTACAAAGGGTCAAAAAGTTTTGAAATTAATATGGCTTAGTGCAAATATTTTATTTTTTCACACATGTGTAAAATTTTATCCTAACTTAAACCCAAAGCACACAAGTCACATTCACCCTCCGCCATGGTTTTTGTCCACACCAGTATACCTAAATAACAAAATCATACCACCCGCCACTACTGTTCGTTACCTTGGACTACATCTGGACAAAAGGCTAACGTGGAATCCACACACTCGATTGAAACGAATTGAAACCAACAGACGCTACAAACTACTTCTAAGACTTCTTGATCATCGCACACGTCTCACATTAAAACATAGACTACAAATTTACAACTCAATTCTCAAGCCTACCTGGTCATATGGCATTGAAATCTGGGGTTCTACAAAACCTTCAAATCTTCACCGTCTGCAGTCTCTACAGTCAAAAATCTTAAGAAAACTGTCCCATCTTCCTTTCTATGTTCCAAACATCATCATCCATAAAGACCTAAAGGTATCTTTTGTGAGCGATCTTGCTAAAGATAGATATAAAAATTTCCACAACAAACTTGAACCCCATAACAACCCTCTTGTTCACGCCCTTTCCTCACCTCATATACCTTCAAACCCACCCAGAAGACTGAAAAGAACATGGCCAAGAGATCTTCTAAGAATCAACTGAAGAAAATTATAATGTACACTATCTAAACAATGTATATGCAAATACATATGCATAATAATGTTACGGAGTGCCACCACTGGGTGAACACCCGATCATGTTAAATCAAAATGCTAATTGTATTTCTCTTAACAACACTTATTAAAACAAAAAAAACAAAAAAACTTTGTAGTTGAAGTGAACAATAAACTAAAAAAAAAAAACTTAAACTCGTGTTCTTAAACTGTACGTTAAATTTTCATTATTTAGTTGAAAGATGCTTACCCAAGACTGTGCTCGAATCTCGAGTGACAAGCAGATGGATATACGAGGTGAGAAAGACCACATTGTGATATATTCCGAAGTCTTTGAAATTCTGGTGTATCCACAATAAGAACACAGAGCGGGTGCAAATCTATCTGACCATGGACAGCATCTCTTATTTCCTTCTTATCCTCCATTAACCTGGACAATCAACAAAATAAAAATCAATGAACTAACCATAGTTGAGATAATTGTACGCCTTGTTACTGCTATAATTGAAACAGATTACTTTGGTTTTTGAATGAATGCTCTAAGCCAAGGTTTCCCAATCTGTGAGCCGCGGCACACCAGTGTGAGCAAACCAGGTGGGCCCTGGGATCCAGAATAAAAAATGCTTGAGTGTCTGCAAGACAGTGAGACATTATCATGTCTCGCTTTTTGGTGTCGTTTTTTGTTAACACTTGTGTAACGCTTTTTGCTTCGCTTTTCGAGTTTATGTGCCAAAGTAAAGACATGAAAATGTAAAAAAATTCAAGCATGCAGATTCTTGAGTTTGTAAATTAGGAATTAAATCGAACATATGTTGTGCACGAAAAAAAAAGAAAGTACTTTTCTTCTTTTCCAGATTATTAACAAGTAATCTTTTAGCTTCTTCACCAATATTTATATAATAAATGCAAAAAATTATAGTGTAACAAAAATAAAAAATTATAAAGTAAAAAATAAATTTTATATAATATGTAAGTTTATTAGGAATAAAATTTAAAGGGTTATGGTGTTTGTCCGGTGGAAATAGGAGCAGTAGAACAGAAGTTGTAGTTGAAGGGGGGGGGGCGCCGCTGGGGCGAGCAAGCCACTACTGGAGTGGTAGGAAGAAGTGAAGAGCGGAAGTCGGGGCGCAGAGCCAGTTACGCTCAAGGTGAAGGTGAAGACCTAGACCCTACCTAGGCGAGCCCACGGGGGAAGGCTCTCTCTACAACCTCAACTCTAGACAACAAGTACTACCTCCTGCCTCTTTCTAACTCCCTGTTACAAGTGTAATGCTTTTTGGGGCCTTTTCTAGTAATGCTTTTGGCTTTGCGCCATAGCCAAGACATGAAAATGTCAATAAAATCTAAACTATTCACAACAAAATAATGCCTGTCTGTAAAAGTACTACTGTACACGGAACACGGTTTAGTTCAAACAGAGATTTGAAGTTGACTACAAGGATGTATCATTAAACATTTTTGTCTTTTGGATTTACTTCAACATCAAATGAACAGATACCTACACCACAGTGTGTCATCTAATGAGAACAGATATCAAATGAAGCCATAGATCTAATAAAAAATCTAAAATAAACAGCGTCTAAGTAAAATAATAAGATTTTATGGATAGCAAGGATCAGTCAAAAGTAAAATAAACAGGTCAAGTGTGTGCTAGTCAGCACACAGCGAGGGTCCTTAGGCCACACTGTATAGTGTATAACTGTAAAGTTATAACTGTATATTAACTGTAAAGTGTATAAACAGTGTTTTTTATAAAATGCCAAAAAGCTCACTTTGAACCATTCTAAGGGTCTGATATTCTCAAAACACACTCTGATAAAGTATTTTTTTTGCCACTGAACCGGACTACAACCATATAAATACATCGAAAAGACCATTATAGTTATAAAAAAACGTATTTTGTCAATAAAAAATAAAATATTATTTTTTATACCAAAAAGTGGTTTCTTTACTTTTGGTCGAAGAATGTTCAGGAATTTTTTCAGATTTTTTGCACTTCACATAAGGGGGACACGTTTCAACCCCACTTCAAACTTGCCTACGCTCGCCCTATCATAGTTATAACCAAATAATTATATATTTTTGTAATCAGCTCGACGTACCCTTTCATATGATACCCCTCACGGTGTCGAAAAAAAATAAAAAAAATGTTAACCCTTAAGTTTTTTTACCCTAATTTGTTTGAAAAATATTTTTTTTAGTCGCTATATTTTTAAAATATGTGGGTAGGTACAAGACACATACATGCCAAATTTCAAAGCGATCGGACAAAAGGTGTAGCCGTGAGAGCACGCGAGAGGACGGACGGACAGACACACGCAGGAAAATATAAGGGTCCTTGGTTTTGCCTACGGACTCTAAAAACACAATGTTGTAGTTTACCGACATTTCGGAAAATATATTTACTTCATCAGGGTAAGATTATGAATTACAGTCGATACTTTCCAAATCTTAGTTGAATAATAAGTGCCATCCTATCAAGTATTTATTAACATTTTAATAAGTGTTCCATAAAAATCATAATAACTGTTTATCATGGGTAAAAACCAAATTAGTGTAAAAAGATTGTACCCAGACCCCCCCCCCCCCCTCGGTAAGTGGGAGACCCAGAAAACCTATTGACATGGGGCCCAGGATGGCCCTGCAAAAAGTAATGTGTGTGCCATGGCTATTGGCAATTTTTTTGACATTTTTATGTTTAGGCTATGGAACATAAGTCAAAAACGTTATGTTACTTTTAGCTTAAAAACTCAGAAAAGTATAACAGGGAGTTAAAAAGCTATAGGAGGTGTGTAATCCAGTCTTCAGCTGTTGGGCCTTCCTCCACCGCACGTCATAGGGCCGATGAAAGTCGAAAAGATTTATACGTGTGACAGGGAGTTAGGAAAGTACAGGAGGTTGCCATCAACTCTCAGCCCTCTCGGCCTACCTAGTATGAAGGCATATTAACAATTCGTAGAAGGCCGTTTTTTTTTTTTTAGTGCCACGGTGTAAAAAAGTTTTGTAAACACTGCTCTAAACGCTAAAAAATGAGACACATTTTAACATTATATTTAATAATTCAGTAATTTTTAATCAGAAGGGCATAGTTTATTTATATTTATTCAATATTCCTATTCTTAGACTGGAACTGACAGTAAGGAACTGTGAGTAAGGAGGAAGCTCAGGAAGTTAGATGCAGGAAAGACCTGATATCAACAACGGATGGGATATCTTACTATCTGATAAAATTGAGTAAATTTGGGTCATACAAAAGAATGTTCCTTCATATAATTTTATTGGGTTTGTAGTCCATCAATGTTATTTGTGATTAATTCTGTAACTTTTGTCTATATCTAAAAAGTCATAATAAACAACGATAATATTCATAAAACATACAAACGATAAATCATTAATGCAAAATAACTATAGTGCATTTTTAAAAACAAAAAATAATTTCAAAAAGTAATAACAAGCAAGTGAACTTTAATTTATACACAAAGGTTAAGTTATAAAAACTAAACAAGCAATTAAATTATAATACTTTCAAGGATTTGGGCTTATAATTACTGTCCTATGTCCAATGTAGCAAGGAGCAGTGGTTGTATGGTATTCCTGCATCTGATACAATTTCTGTTGCTTGTTGCATTGATTAGTGCATCATCTAAAGCAGGTCTAGGAGATGCCTGGTGGGCTGGATTACTTTTCTAAGGCGAAGGTGTCCTTACTTGCATTTAGGGGGTTTCCATTTCCTGAAGAGCTTGAACCCATCATTACTGTACAAATTTTCTGGCTTCTTTTCAATTTTGATGGCCTCTCAGATGGATCTTAGACACCATTACTCTGATCCACACTTCTACAAGAAGACATCAGGGCCGTTAAAAACAATGGCTGGAAATCAGCAGTAGCATTACTATCTGAGTAAACAGGCCACCTCATCAAGTTCGAGGACACTAGAATATTGGCACTGGTTCATGGGTATTTTAACAGACTTTTAGGCCCTCCTCACATGGGTCAACTGATTTGCAACTCAAGTTGGAAACTAGTTGCGCACGCAACTGTTCTGTGACACGCCCCGTGTAGAAGGTAGGGGTCCGCACACGGGTCGAACTAAAACCAGACCAGTTTGCAACTGGTTGCGCGAGACCGTCCTTCCCCGTTGCAAAGTGGTTGCAGATATAAGTTCAAAGAAAAATACAGACAAGAATGAATGATCAAAGCTCCGTATACTCACTGTGTGAAAAGAGGTCACCGACTAATCTAAAATCAGTTGCACTCGTATGTGGACCTTGTTTTATTCTGGTTGCAAACTGTTGCACGTGTAACTATTTTGCAACTAGTTTCCAACTCGAGTTGCAAAACAGTCGACCCGTGTGCGGAGGGCCTTAAAAGAGGCAATGAAAACTGAAAAGAAGCCAGAAAGTTTTAACAGGGAAGGTGGGTTCAAGCTCTCTAGGAAATGGAAACCCCTAATCAACACCCTAAACACAGATAAGAACAGCAATCAACCTCCCCCTCATAGAAGTAATCCAGCTCACCAGTAATCTCCTACTGAACAACATGTATACCCTGAATACCCCCTACAGGATGCCTCCAGCATCCAGTATAGGAGGCAAAACAACGGAAAACAAATTGAACATGATGCAGTCACCACCAGAACACCTAGAAATTCATAATATAACCCTTAACCATTGATTAATAATTATTATAGAAACTGGGTGATCAGCAAATGACACTTTCTGCCACAGCATTTGAGGATGACCTGGTTTCTGGTTTTGGTTTCAGAATCCGCTGCAAAAGCTTGTACATACTTGGATTAGAGAATTTGAGAAGAGAAGGCAAAAAATCAATGTTGCAAAAACTAAAACTATGTTTCCAAAAGAAGCAAAAGAACATGAAATTTTTGTTAAAGAAGAACAGCTTAAGCAAGTTAGAAAATTTTAAGAATGGAGTAACTGTAACAGCTGATGTCAAGCAAAATGAAGAAATAGAAGTAAGGATAGCAGCCATGGGTAAACTAGTCCATGCAATAAATTGAAGATTTTTAGGTAAAGTAGAAATTAGCAAGAAAACAAAGATGGAACTAACGAAAAAGAGAGCAGGCTGCAAAGATGAGATACTTAAAAAGAGCTGCAGATAAAACTTGAAGAGACCGTATCAGAAATACCACTGGTAAGGCTAGGATTAGAAGTGCAGCCCATCTCACACTCAGTAAAAAAATCTCGTTACCTTGGCTTGGGCACTATCAAAGAATGAACAAGAAGAGATTGCCCAAGAAAGTCCTATAAGCTTATTGTGAAGGATGAAGAAAAAGAAGGAAACCAGGGGAAAAAGAAGGACAACTTGGATGGATAAAATCACATCCACTCTGATGGATCGAGGATTGTCTGTCCAACAAGCAAGGATCATGTCCAAAAAAAGAGAACATTGTAAATCCTTAAGGGCATCAGTCATCATCTACTTATATACCAACAAGTAGAAGAGGATCTGACTAAGCAAGTAAGTTAAAAACTATCCTGATGTAACTAAATTAACCACCTTTTACTGAAAAGAAAGACTAAACCTGCTCATAAAATGTGTGTGTAGGGCTAGGACACTGCATAATAGCACCCCATCCACTGTCGTTCTTTCCCGACAGACTTTCATTTTTCTTAATCGCGAAGGAAAGCACGGCATGATTGATAATCATGTTCATTACCATCCACACAACCACTTTCCTGCACTCTTTCCTGTGAGACAATCCGCTCATTCCATCCTGCAGGCTTGTCGTGTGACTACAATCTCTTCGTTGTCCATCCACATGAAATACCATAATCCTGTTTGTTTTTAAATTTTATGAGGCCAGAAGGAAAGAACGCGTGTGCGTGGTCTCTTTCCTCTCACTTTCCAAGGGAATGTTGTCTCGTCGAGGGAAAGCATGTCGTGTCATACAAACCTTTGCGATTCATTGCCTAACTGGGATAATCTTGCAAGATTATAATCCTGCCGTTCTTTCCTCTTGAACCCCATACACTGACACTCTTTCTTGACGGAATCGGCTTTCCTTACAGAAAGAACGACAGTGGATCTCTACAGTTATCTCTATCCCATCCACATGAAACTTATCGGTTGACAAGAATGGAGAGGATGGCGCGACGGGATGATCTTGTAAGATTATAATCCTGCCGTTCTTTCCTCTTGAACCCCATACACTGACACTCTTTCTTGACGGAATCGGCTTTTCTTATGGAAAGAACGACAGTGGATAAATTATTATATGATTATAAAGAATTTTATGAAATAAAAATTGAGTTGAGATGTAAACAAGCATTGATTATTACTAAGTTTCCATGACCATTCCTTCTAGTTAGTAGTTTGAAATTTGAGTATTCTCAGACCCAGGAATAGAATTTAACCACTGCTCACAACCTTCCTTTTAGTTAGTAGTTTGAATTTTGGGTATTCAAAACCCTATGGAAACAGTGATCTCAACATGTTTTGAGTTCAAGGTCACAACAGCAAATTTTTGGTTTTGTATTGAAAAAATAGCAGGAAACAGGTATTGAATTGAAAACTGAATTGAGACACTCGCAGTGGGTATGATGACCAGAGAAATGATAACCTGACAACTATATTAACTAGTCTGGGAGTTTATAGTTTTCAAAGTTGTTGTGAAAACTATTTTGAAAACTTCTCACGGAAACATTTTCGGTTAGAAACCAAAAAAGTTTTCAAAACAGTTTTGGAAACTCATAGAAACGTAGTAATTGTGCAAGATTAAAGGGGCCCATGCAGGGTGTGATTTATTGTAAAACTAAGTTGTAAAACCGAAATGAACAACTTCATATAGGTTTATGAAACCCATTATTAATTTTTATGAAGTTGTCCAACTTGGTTGTACAACAAATAGCACTGTGTATGGGCCCCTTAAGATAGCCATGTGTTCAGGTAAGTTAAACAAATAAATAGTTTATGTAAACAAACAAGTTATTCTTAATCTGCAGAGCAGACGTTAAGAGATAATATTATCAATTATTCAATAGATATAACTTCTCTTCACACCAGAGATTATATTAATTTGTCTGAAAATATTACATCTGAAAGAGGTGTTACATAAAGAGACACAATCCCTGTTATAATTAAATAGTTAATATCATTTTGTGTTAACAGTTTATTAACATAATAGGACATTAACAGTTAAAATTTCCTGTGTTCAGTAGATTTTTAAATTTGTATATCTTGAAATTAGTTTTCTCTGATATTTTACAGCCAGATGCAAGGGAAAGTTTCATAGAGTTAAGTTAAGACATCGAATTTTCAATGGGTTAATCGAAATACATTTATTAAAAAATTTAATACAATATCATCTGTACCTGAGCACCATCGAAAATCAAAGGTGATTCACAAAATAATCAATAAATAAACGGCAAGTTGCAATAACGGTAGTTTACATACCAAATAACTCGTTTCTAACACCTGCTGGTGCTGTTTAAAATTCAAGCTGCTTTTAAAGGTCGATCTACTTTCATAAATTCGCTATTACGATCTATGTACAATATGCTTATAAATAGAAGTATGGTATTACTCAAGAAACTAAAAACAAAAAGCAGGAACTTTAACTCTTTTAAAAAAACAAAACAGTACGTTTACAAACAAAATAGACGTTTAATTATAAACAATACACGTTTAAACTCTAACAGGAACCAAAAATAACAAATACCCGTAACCACAACAACTTTTATAATAGCTATATTATTTCAAATAAACAAAATCTACGAAAGACGTAAAAAATCAAGTCTCAAGCTTATGATAATCTAAAAGATCTTGAGTATAAAAGAAAAATGTATTATTAATTTTAAAAAACAAAAAAAGTTACTTAAAAAAAGTCATATTATTTTAAATTTTAAATCCTAAAATGATAACAGATAAAGTCAGCTGATTGCATAAGTCCATTTTTCAATCGATTTATAAAATATCGTTAAACCATAACTCGATACCTCGATCCCGTAGATTTTTATTTTTTATCTCTGGTCGATCCCTTATAAATTTACCGGCTACCGGCTAGATACTACAAATAGATATCGATATTTATATTAATTTTTGTAGGCTCAGCAGTATCGGAAGGTTATTTTTAATAAATATTTTAACTTCTTTTTTTTTATGTGCTTAATTTCATTAATTTTACGATCCAGTGTAACAATTTTTCATATTTATTTATCGGTGTTCTAGCTAGAGGACATTAAGGTAATCTTATTTTAATTAATGTAAAAGTTTTTTGGACTGATAAACCACCTGTTGGTATTTATTTTTCGACAGGAAATTATATTTAAAATGGGTTATATATAATAAATTAATTAAATACCGATAAATATATTTTTAATTTTTATTTGGTGGAATCCTCTTTATTGTACTTATAATATTTATGTTTTTTAAATGAATAGGAACATTTTGTTTTGTTTTTTTATTTTTGATTGTTATTGGTTATTATATAACAATAGGAAAGCTGAAAGGGCATGTAAATTACTATGTTCATGATTGTTGACTCGACTAATCTGCTCATATACTTAGTTATTAATTAAAACACTTTTATTATAACGTTTTCAAATGGTTGTTGATTTTAAGAAACAATATAATGTGTCTATATCCAAATACCATTATAAATTATAGAACTGGTATAATGGTCATGCAATTTCGCAGGTAGGTTCCTCTTAGCTCCTAGGTGCTAGCTATGAATATGAAATCTTTTTACTATTTGCCTTCTTGATTAACCCATTAGAGACATGGGCTGGCGCATTGAGTGCGCCACAAGTAAAAAAGTTTCTGTAAATCATGTATTCACAATGCGGGAATAATAAACCCTCCCTCTACCCTTCCACTAGAGACCCCTAAAACGGACGAAACATTCTGCTTTGATTATTGCTTCATTCTGCATTGTTTTGCCGTGTTTATTTGTCTTGGTGCACTGTATACACCGCCCATGCCACCATTTCCGGTATAGAGGAATTATGCCTTCCGATCAATATTTTTCGGTTTTGCATGAGTTGTCGTATTAGGATGATGTTTGTGAGGAGATATCTTAGGACTTTGATAACTAATATTAATTAATTAATTAAGGTTGAAAGCCCGATTCAGTCCTAACGCTGAAGGAGTAATTACTGATTTTTTTTATAGTAATTTTTATTTTTATATGTTTTATATTAGTTCCCAGGCCACCATAAGAAGTGAGTCGCTGATTGATAAAGTTTTCTTACCTTATGGAATCGCTTATTTATGCCTTGTCCACCGATGAATTGGGTATATGGCAACTGGGCGCTGGGCCATTTCTTTTTTTTGACATGCCAAACATGTCGTTCTGCGGGAACATTGAAAAGAGATAGATAAAGTTTTGATTTTCACAGGATCGTTTAATTAAATTATTTAAAAAAACAGTGGTACACGTGGCCACCGATACGAGTGGGCCGTTTGGTGTGTCCACTGCCCCAAACATGTCGCTCTGCTGGGACGTTGAAAAGTGAACGGCCCACTCATATCGGTGGCCACATGTACCACTGTTTTTTTTTTTAAATACTTTAATTAAACGATCCTGTGAAAATCAAAACTTTATCTATGTCTTTTCAATGTTCCCGTAGAACGGCATGTTTTGCATGTCAAAGAAAAGAAGCCATATACCCAATTCATCAGTGGACATGGTATAAATAAGCGATTCATTCCATCAGGTAAGAAAACTTTATCAATCAGCGACTCACTTCTTATGGTGGCCTGGGGATTATATCATTGAGAAATAAATATATGAAATACATTAATTGACTTTTTAGTTCAACATTCCAAAACGCAATCTAGATAATCTGGGATCATCTCTGGAACCAATTGAATCATGATATTTGGAAGAAAGAGTTTTCCTATCTACAATTTTGATTCATGACAACTGAATCAAAGATGGAAGATGGTAATTCATTACCTCTTTAAAATTCCAAGATAAGGGAATTCGAGCCCCATTTTTGAGTTAGTAGGTCAATACTTAAGAGTTTTCCTTTAGGATGTAAGTATACTTATATTAATATTAGATAATTCCAATTTCAACCCAGGGATGCGATAAGACACTAGTAGGGGGGTCAAAAGGACAAAATATCTTCTTCTGGAATATTAGCATTTAAAAATCTTTCTCAAGTAGTCAAAATGAATTACTAGCTAGGGATTCTTGCAAATTTTGGTTTTTTCTTTAACGTCACTTAACATTATTCCAAACCCCCGTCTCCAAAAAAAAAACTACTTGTCTGATTTTAATTAAATTTGTATATTAGGTCATAATTAGCTTACTTTTGTTTGCATATTTTCTCTTGAGTCCATTGTTTTCTCTTCAGCATATTCATTAAACTTGATTTTTATAAAACTTAAAAAAGATGTGATGGGATTAAAACCTTTAAACGTACTGATCCGATTTCCGGAGGAATTAGGATTTTATAAAGTGTTAAAATTCTGTAATTCACAGACAGTCAGTCCCATATTAACTTCGAGTATTTCCACAGATTTTTTTTTTATTATTTATTATTAAATATAAAAATACATATAGTACATCAAAAATTAATCAATTCTATAAGTGGTACAAATTAAAGACTGTTGCTCATCATAAAGGTAGATATCTGCACTTGAGAACTTATATATAGTCCTGAGCAGTGTACAGAAAGTTCACATAATTAATTTATTCTAATACATCATTTTTATTATTTTTTCATATGATTAATTAGTTATTTATTTATTTCTTGTCAATTGTCAGTAAATTCATTGAGTACAAACCAAATTGTTTTGAGCCAATATTAATTTAGTATTGAATAAAAAATAAATGTAATTTACGGGAAACAAAACAGGTACTAATGACCACACTTTCAACTCCAGGTGGTATCAAATTATTTTACACTCATGTGATCATTCATCTAATAATAGAATATGACAAAGCTATGTGCTACACTACAGTGTGCGATGTGACTTTTAACAGCGCGGGAAATCCAAAAATGTTGGGGTGGCGAGCTAATGAGAGATCAGAATTTTGAATTCTAGAAGGTCGGGCCAACTAGGCAAACAAAAATTTCACTGGCCCCTACCCCTCCCACAGACCTAGTGGCTTTATATTTTTCCTCATTCAGGTTGACCAATCTGAGTTTCAAAAGTAACAACTCTTAACATAAATGAGGAGCTTAGTATCAAAGACGGACAAGAGCACATTTCAAAATTTTACAGGAGAGTCGAAAAACTGTAGCTCAAATTCTACAGGTGCTAGAGCAATGATTTTTTTTCTGTAGATTCTTAATAGACTCAAAACTAGTTAGAAGTACTAAAAATGTGAATTTCTTTGATATTTTAGCTGCTAAATGGAGTTAAAAAGTGGAGTTGTCCGCTTTTGAAACAAAAACAAGGTTTTTTCTGTTTTTGAAGCTAAATGACGTTGAAAATAATGGTTAGAATAATAATATTGGATAAATAATTTTTTTCACGTTTTTCAGAGTTCTTACGGGGTAGTGCCCCCAAATTTAGAGCTAAAATTGATTTCTCGACTTCCCCTCGGGGTATCATTTTTTTAAATATGTATGACAAAATGGTAGGAGTAGGTATTCAGATGCTAAAGCCCGCAGTGCATCAAAGGAAAGAGTTAGTAAAATGCAGCCCTCTGATTGGCTGTTTCGGTTATGTCCATTTTTGAAGCAAAACGTGTGTTGACTTGTCCGTATTTGAAACAAAACTACAAATATTATTGCATTTTTAGCCCTTTTCTGGTCGTTTTTGATGCAAATTTATAAGAAACAATCAATAACTGAAATTCGGAAAAAAATGTTGAATGTCCGTCTTTGATACTAGGCTCCTCAAATACTGTAATTGGCAGATTATTTTAATATGTGGTTATAATTAAACTCTGAAATAAAAGTATTGTTGTAGAGTTGGGGGCTTCCGATCTAAACTGACCACGGAAATCCTTCAATTCAAATGAAAAGGGGGAAAAGATAGTGCCCAGTAGAGGTATAAAAAATAATAATTTTAAATGTATGTAATAATAAAAGAACACAAAGAAAGCCCAAGTACCTTGGATTATAAAAGGGGGTTTATTAACAGTTAGAATAATAATAAAGATAACATGTAATATTGGCCTGGTGTGTGTGGTGAGGTGTAGAGTTTGAGTCTGCATTTGTCAGCAAACTGGCTCGGGTGAACAGATACTGCTGGCTCTGGAGACGAATATAATATGTCCGGGCGGACATACAAGGAAGAACTGGAAATATGCAGTGGCTTGGTGAACTGGATAGTTATACAAGTGTCCGGGCGGTCATACGAGGAAGGGTTTTAACTAAGATGAAAGAATAATTTATCGGGGCGGATATCACTTCCATTTCATGTGACTGGCAAAAAAGGAACTGCTCTGGCCAGGTTGGCCAATACATAATAAATATAAAAATAAACTATACAAAGATCTGTTGGAAATATGAAGGTTCTAAACAAAGATTAGCTTACAAAGGGGGCACACACAGCTGTGCCCCGAAACAAATAAAAATATTTAATATAAAATAAAAAAATATACCTACTTTTCCTTTAACATAATAATAAAATCAAATATAAATAAATAATATATACATATAAATAAATAAAATAAACAGTGGCTTTAACAATAATTGTTATAATAATATAGTAGAACCTCGCTTACACGACCCTCAATAAAACGACAACCTCATTTACAAGTGCAATTTTCAAATCACCTTGAGATTGCCATAACACATAATGTTAAATTAACCTCTATAACACGACTATTATTATCTAAACAACCTCTATAACACGGATTTTTTCCAATTCACAACGTAACTCAGAGCCTCTATAACAACTCGTTTTGAGAAGTCAACCTCTATAACGCGACTCTATACAGGAATGGGTCGAACTTGAACAAGTCTAGACTTGAAAACCCCACCCATTAACCTCGTTAACACGTCTGATAGCCAAAATAACCTTGATAACACGACCCTCAACAAAAAGAGCACCTCGGTAACAAGACTGTTTCTCTAATCCCCTTGAGACACTTCTTATCGAGGTTCTACTGTTTAATAGTATTGTTCCTTTGACTCTCCCATTTTAAAATTCATCCCCTCTAATATTATAAAAGAATTCCATATTTTACCTCATTATTTAATTATATCATATTAACACTAACAAAAAGGAGATGAACATTAAATTAGTGTCATTACTTGTGCAATAACCATAGATATCATGGATTTTGTTTTATGAGGGAATATTGAATCATCTCATGAACTGGGTGCACTGAAATCTAGAATGACATTGACCCCTGATATCTAAGAATACAATCAGTCGTACTACTCAATCAGTTCATTTAGTAATTAGAGTCTGAAAAGCCAGTTTATAACTGGCTTTTCATCAGAATTAGCCTACTAGAAGAAATTCTTTAGGTAATTTATATTTAACACTTTTGATTGATTATACTAATATATTTAATAATTATAAATGTATAAAGGGAAATTATAGACAATAATTACCTTATGGATTTTTACATTTTGGTTTTTCTTATAAATTTATATTTTACACAGTTTCATGTAGCTACATATTTTTTATTCCTTAAAATCGTGCTCATAAAAAAAAAAATAATAATAAAAATAAAAATGAATAATTACCTTGAGATGTAAATATTATTATTAGAAATTAAAGTAATTGTACGGTTTAAACAGTCAAGTTCAATTTTTAAAAATGTTGGAAAAATAATTTATATAAAAATATTTCTTTGTTTTAGTTGGCCCCAAGTTTTCAATTAATATAATTTTCAGACTTTTTTTTTTCAATTTTATGTTTGAAAAAAAAAAAGAAAACAAAAAAAATTGTTGATGTTCCCACTGACCTTATAATTATTGTTACAGTTCAGGGCCACAGGTTCATTTAAATATAAAAAAACAATAAATATATTTGATTTAATAATTGCACAACCTCCTAAGAGATGCTAAACACTGCAGAAAATATCTATTGATTATAATTTTTAAAAAACACAATAAAGAAACTATTAAACCATCTCAAGGTTTTTATAATTGTAAAAATAATCCAGATTTTTACATTTAAGTCTTTCCTAGTAAAATATCTGTGTAAAATTTGCAATCTACCCATAAAGACTTACTCTTTATTTATTAGAACCTTGAACATATATGAGCCAAAATATTTTATCCAACCATTACATTTAAAGTTAGGCTTGTTTAAATTAAATTTAAAAAATCGGGTACTTGGTACCTCGGAACTTTTCCTCACATACGAGGCCACTATAGTGGACTTTCCTGCTCATTATCATTTTTCAAAAAAGAATTATATATTATTTTTACTTATTTTATTTCATTTATTTAATTATTTGAATTTTGGAGGTATTTTGACTGATGTAAACAAACTTAAGTATCGCACTAATTAATAATTATGTTCGCTTATAACTTTTAAACTAATAAATGGAATTTCATCAGTTTTTTTTATATATATATTTGTTCCTTATTTTTTACCGGTTCCAACGATATGCTATGTGTCAAAAACTTATTTATACTTTTGGTATAGAGATGATTAGTAATGACTTCACAAAATGGCGTAAGCTTTCGATAATTTATTCGAATCTGTTTGTTATGTTCCTTTTCCTTATCACCTGTTATCAATCCCATGTAAAATGAATGGGAGAATTTTCTCAACTTTTTAAATAATTAATTATTAAATTATTATTAATTTATAAGACTTTTCAACCTTTGATCGTTATTATACTAAGTCTATTTTAACAATGTAAGATAAGAAAACATTAAAAATTGCCGTTCTAGTGGTTTAAAAAAGTATTATTGTGAGTGTGTTTTTTTGTGGTGATACCGTCCGGGTCCGTTCTTATTTATTGTTTATTTTTTAAATCGTTTTTCTATTTTAGTTTGTATATTATGTCTTCCACCTTCTCGAGCGTTATGAAAATTTCATCTATACTTCATTTTTTTCGGAGGACAAAGTTATTCTTCGTAAAAGTATGTCAGAGTACTTAAGTAATATTATATTAATGTATTAAATTAGTTTTTTAATCAACATTTTAAACAAGTATACATGCGAGGCACTCATATCTTATATTATTATACTCGTTAATATAGATAACAAAAAATACACAAATAATAATAGTAATAACAGTCTGCTCTTTGTCTCGTCATCGACGTCTTTTTCCTAGGCTGGTCAGTGATCTATTGTATAGTATATAATTATGTTCCAACATCGGTTAAATATAATGCACATTGTAAGTAACCAGGAACAAAATATTATTAGCAAATAATCTTTTATTACCTGGCAGATTAGGTATCACTATCTTTCTACAAGTCCTGTACCCTGAGTATACTTCATTGAGTTTCAAAACTTGAGGAAAATTTATTTTCGGACACACAATATGAACACGAACACACCCTGTGAATTTTTATGGCAACAGGAAATACAAAAAATCAAGTATAAAGATTATTAACTCAAATAGCTTTTTCGATGATATGACCCTTCACACAAATACTCATTTTAAATAACTGAAACGAAAGTTTTTAATGTTTTCTTTGTTACACTCGTTAAAAAAGACTTTGTACAACAATGTTCAAAGGGTGAAAACTCTTATAAATCAATAATAATTTAATAATTAATTATTTAAAAAGTTGAGAAAATTCTCCCATTCATTTTACATGGGTTTGATAAGAGGTGATAAGAAAAAGGAACATAACAAACTGAGTTAAATTTTCGAAAGCTTTTGTGACATCACACTAATCATCTCAATTATTAACCGTCAAAGTTTCAAAATTCAAAAATCGATAACTTCAAAATGACAGCCAATATCAAAATCAAACCAAATTTCAACTTGGCCAGACCACTATAAATTTTTTAAAATTTTTGCTGACTCAGCAAACTGGGTTACATACGTACGTGTAAGAACTGATTTTTGTACCAAGTTTTAACTCTTTAGCTTTAAAACTGTGGGAAATCTTAAAAACACACAAAACGGATAATTCCGATGAAATCTCGGTTTCTGATTTTTTGGATGAAAACAATACTTTTCCTATATACCTTCGGAGAAGGTGAGGAAAAGTAAAAACTAATTGAAAATTAACTGTATTCTATGCACTTGTATAATATTTTTTTATATTATTATTTATTTTATTTATTTTTTTTTTTTTGTAGTTTACTATGCCTTTTTAAAAAAACTATTGTCCGCCCTTTATATTTTTTTAATAACTAGGCATCGCGTGGCTCTATCACTGAAGCGAGCGTATTGCAATGAAATACTGAATATTGAAATTTATTAATCATGATGAATGTCATAGTTGAAGATAAGTGGAAGAGGGTAGTGTGAGGTAGAGTGGGGGTACTCGGTACAAAGCTTTACATCCTAATCAAACCTATACACTATACAACTATAACAATCTTAACCACCCGCGGTAGCTTTTAAACAATTATTATAAATGTATCTCTTCACTACGCAAAGATTTCTGCTTGTATCAAGTTAAAATTTTGCATGCCTGTTTCAAATGTGCATTAGATGGTGTATATGAAGTTTTATTAAAATCGTTACGTTAGAACGTAAGATATCGGTAAAAAGGTTGTTTTCTCTATTATAAACATTTAGGTCCGCTTTAATAGTTTTAACGACCTTTATTAATTCATAGCGGTGTCGCTGTTGGTTTTAGTAAAAAATGTTATTTGAAAAAAATGTTCGTCTCATCGAATAGATGATGATAGAATCTTTTTCCGTCCTGAAATTCCAAGTTAATTTTTGAACCTCTTGTTTACGCGAGCGTTGCGCGCGAACTCTTGGACGGATCACGCTGTCCAACGAACTTAGCCTGAGTATTAGTAAGAGGATTATGTATACCGAATTTCAACTAAATCGGTCAACTTTTACTCAAGTTATCGTCACACGCGTAAACGTTACCGACAGACAGACAGACAGACAGACAGACAGATAAGATGCATATTTCGTTAAATGTAAGAAGCTCGCTTACGCTCGCTTCAATAATAATTATGGTCACCAATGATACTTGTTTTTTATTTAATTTTGTTTCCAAGCTTACCGAAAGTAAGGGAAGCAAAGTGATAATTTTGAAGAAATAATTTGTTGTGTGCAAACAGAAGTCTGTTTCAGACATCAGGGGATATTTTGAGTCTCGTGTTGGCCTGATGTACAACATATGTGCAAGTTCTGTATCTTAAAAACTTCTCATTTGATTTTAATGAAATTTAAATGGTGAGTCATAATTATCCACTGTTGGCCCCATGTTAATTTTAACCTTCTGTGCACAGTGATCTTTCTTTCTCTTGCACAGTTCAATACCCTGTGGGATGACAGTATTTTATTCTCTTATGGCCATTTCACATTAATTAGAAGGCTATTTTTGTGTTATTCTAATTTTATATTAATTTATTTCAGATATTTATTATGGCTTCCGTACTTGTAATTGGGAGTGGTGGACGAGAACATGCTATTTGTTGGAAACTTTCTCAATCTCCTGCTGTAAGTCTATTTTAATAATATTTTATGGTTATACATTAGGTGCTCTTTAACTTTAACCCTAGAATGCTTATCTACGTAATTTTGACGTGTATGTTTTTGAAAAAATATGGTATTGACTTCACCACTAGTTTTTTTGCGCCCATATTCAAGGTAATCTTTCCTCAGTTTGTCTGCTTTAGGCAAATGTTACTAATAGTTTTGTCTTTTTAGTTTTTGATGGTATTGATAATCACTATATTATCTATACCACCTAGTCTGTATTATTTGTCCAAAAACTGGTCAAATCTATATTGTTTATAATTTAAAAAAAAAATAGTTTTTCTTGTTCTTTCTGTTTTTATATAACTATAGAAGTTAAAAATCAATTGAAAATAAATCACTGAATGCTAATAAAAAATATCACTTTTTCATAGTGTCTATTTACATGCTTCATACTCACAAAAATCTGTGTGAACAAAAAACAGGGTTGTGTGCGTACTGGTGTGTGTAAGTGATAGGGTTTGATGTCTAACGATGTTGCACTGATGCAAACTCATGAATCTTTTTGTCTGGTGGCTGCAAAATAGATTTTTACTAATTATTTTCCTTGTTGTACGTCATATTGACATATGATAAGTAATAAAGGGTGTTTTTTAAAGATAAGTATTCTAGGGTTAATCCTGTATGTTCAGGACCATGGCCATTCCGGATTAGCGATTTTTCCGGATTATCAAACATCAACAATAGTTTTAACAGGAATACCAAAGATTAATCTCTCTCAATACAAATATAATCAATTGAAACAAGTATTTTATGTTTCTCTTGGGAATCCAAGAAACAAAAACTCGTTTCCCTATCCAGTATGGAAGCCGAATATATTGCTTTAAGCGAAGCAAGCCGAGAAATCGTCAGCTTAAAGTACCTACTTCAGGAAATCGGTTTCGGTCACATGGCTGAAAATCCTACGAAAATTATATGTAGACAATCAAAGCGCAAAACAACTTGCTAAGAACCCTGTCTTCCATAAAAGAAGCAAACATATAGATATTAAATATCACCACGTGAGGGAACTGGTCGAAAAGAAAATCATCCATCTTGAATATATACCAACTGGCGACATGTATGCCGATATTTTAACAAAAGCGGTAGAAAAGACAAAGCTAACAAAATTTTCCCTCGGGCTGGGGTTGAATGAAAAAACCTTTCAGCCAAATGGGGGTGTTTATCAGAAATGACATCATCTATCAAAATACATTATTTTGATAGATGAAATCATAATTTATTTTTGGCAGAAATTTTTTTTTTTGTTTAAAAGAAAATAATTCAATTGTTCTTAAAAAAATATTGATGTGAATATAGATGTTTATAATTTATACTTAAATAATCTGTTTTTATTAGACTTCCACACACCAACAGTTTCTACGCACATTCTGAACCTGTCAAGACGATATTAATGTATACAAAAAAATACACCTATATTTTGTCGTTCTGCCAACTCTGTCAGTCAAGGTCGATGAATCCTCCTGTAAAAGTCTGATTGCGAGCTGCCCGAGAGATACCAAATTACAGAATATGCCAAATTAAAGAGATTTTACTGTTTACAACTATAATTCTGAATGTTATCTCTTGGTACAAATAATATCTTTAGAGGATTGATTTGTAAAAAGTTTACTGTAGAGTCTCGCTAATCCGGGTTTTACGGGACCTGACCCAGTCCGGATTAAACGGAATCAGTTTTAAAATGTTTGTAAAACAAGTTTTAGACGATTAACTATTAAAATCGATGTTTTTATTGTAAAAATTACTTTTATTTGTCTCCAAAACATGATTGTACAACGTAGGTCCACTATTTAAGTTAAGAGCTGTTCTGTCACCAGTCCGAATATCAAATGAATTAAAATAAAACGACAATCTATTACGCAGGTGGCAGGTATAGAAGGGACTTCCTCAGAAGAACTTCCTGTGTTCCGATATGAAATTCGAGGAACGATAATCATTTCACAAAAAGTTGAGACATTAGACATTGGTGGCTTGGCAAAATTTCTTGGAACTGCGCTGAGCTGCCGCTATATGTTTCTTAAAACCCTCTCCCCATCTCAGTCATATAAAATTGTATTTATTGGAATACACTACCTTTGTATCTTCCACCCCTTACATTTCTATGGAACCGAAACAGATTTATCGATGTTCTTACTTATCCTAATTATTCTAAATCTGTTTATTTTTAACAAAAATACCGGGTATTCCTCGTGTTAGAACGTTGGAATATACACCTGTAAACTATACTAGGAACAATTTTATACATTTTTAATAGACAATAAATGTAGAAACTCCAATTATCTTAATTATTCATAAATCTGAACAGGCCCTGGTTCCAATTTGTACATAGTTTTTGGCCCGTCCGGATTAAACAGATGTCCGGACTAGCGGGGTCCGGATAAACGAGACTCTACTGTATTTATCACAATAAATGCCAACGTTCTAATGAGAATTCTTAAGAGAAAACTATTTGTAATTATAAAAATTTAATAACTCCAGTAATTTTGATAACTTTTTTTTTTTTAATTGTATTTGTGTTTGGTTGTTGTTTTAGGTATGTAAAATTTACGCTGCTCCTGGAAGCAATGGTATAAGTCAGTTACCAAAAGCTGAAAATGTTAAGCTTGATTTAAATAATTTTACTGTAAGTAGGTGTTTAGTTTTAATTAAAATTGTCTGCCTTTATTTTAGATTAGTTATTTCATTTAATTTTAAATTGGTGTCTTTAATTTTCTGTTTAATCATTACATAATTTTATAATTATTTAAAGATCTACGAATCATAACAAACATTTATTTTATTTGGAATAAATGTGGTTGCCTTGGCAATGTTTTATAAACAAACTATAAAGTAATAGTCATTCTTGAGAATCATAGAGAACTTTTCATATATTATAGAATCTAATTTTCCTTTTGAATTGAAAGAGTTAAGTTTTTAGTTTTTCATCTATCTAATTTAATCATCTACCAAAGCCAGATCTGGTATTTCAAGTGTTCTCTCTCATTATTATTATTATTATTATTATTATTTGTTTTTTCTCACAGCTTTCAATTAAGCTTTACTTACTTTATTTATCTTCTGACTTATACCTTTGGGGCCCCACCTTTCTTTCTAAAACTTTACATTTTTATTTTATAATTCAGAATCTTTTATATCCATCAAGTTGTTTATACTAAGAAAGTTAATTATTTGTAATTATTTATTACTATCTCACTTGAACTTTGTAATCATACACCTCATTTAATATTATTTATAATATATTATTTGAAACTGACCGACAACTTTATGCACACAGATTATTCTTATTATTTAGCTTCCTTTTCTTTTTTTATATTCTAGAACCACTATCTTTACTACCTTTATCTATCTTTTCCAGTTTTCATATCATTTACAAAATAGTCGTGTGCAGGAGTTTTCGGTTAGGAGGCAATTTGCTGTGTCACATCGTTTGGTGTAAAATCTCAATACATATTTTTATAACCAAATCTTTATATAATATATACTTATTGTTTATGACGTTAATTTATCATTCGGATTTTTTATTATTTTAATTTTAACTTTAATTTTTACTATTATTCTTTTTTCTTGGTATTTTCTGAACTGCTACCATCGGCAGGTAAGAGGAGTTGAACTCTATTATTCTTTTCACCTATATTTTCTATTGCAGAGTTTATCTAGTTGGGCGAAGGATAATAATATCAGCGTAGTTATTGTCGGCCCTGAAGATCCCCTTGCTAAAGGTTTAGGAGACAGTCTGGCTAAAGCAGGTGTGCCATGTTTTGGTCCAACATCCCTGGCTGCCAGAATAGAATCAGATAAAGGTTGGGCTAAAGATTTTATGGAAAGACACCAAATACCCACTGCTAGGTACAAAGTTTTCTCTTCACCACAGCCAGCTAAAGACTTCATTAACAGGTAAATATTTAGTGTTAGCTTTCAAAATTGAATTGTGGTTTATGAAGTTTTGAATTACCCTTATATATATTTATTTTTAATCACTCATGAGTTTTCTTATAAAACTGGAGTTGGAACTGGCAGTTTTATTAGAAAACTCACAGTATAATGACTATTTTCTCTTTGGAGAGAATTTTTTTAAATATTTATAACTTTTGATGACAAAATGCGGATTAGTTTGAGTGATAAAGGTAGTTCTATGAAGTTCTAAATGCTTAGAAATATACAAAAATTAAGTAGGAGAGATTTTGGGATGTTATAAAAGCATATTAAGCTTGATAATGACCCAAGTGGGGTTGAAATATCGCAAATTGATATAAAAACTTAGTTTTTTATCTATACCCTTGAGCAGATTGCTGAGTGATTAAGAATTGTGGTTTGATATTTGTATAAATTGCTTTTTTTAAATCCTCGTATATGAAGTAATTGATTGAGTCGAAATTCGGTTTTAATATAATAATGGTTTTATGTGTTTCAATAGTCTCTGGAGCCAAAAATTTTTAAAATACGTCATTCTGTGCTATGATTCTGTGCTGGTACATAAAAATCTATATGAAGGTAGCCATAAACGACAAGGAAATGCTTTAGGTTTGGCCTGAACAGTCCTTGCAGGAATTCCTGTTTGTGTGTGAAGGTGACTCCAGTCCTCAAAATCCAGGACAAAAAAAACAAACTTGTGGCAGGAGGTA
This sequence comes from Gerris lacustris, assembly GCA_951217055.1. Classification (NCBI taxonomy): domain Eukaryota; kingdom Metazoa; phylum Arthropoda; class Insecta; order Hemiptera; family Gerridae; genus Gerris; species Gerris lacustris. The sequence goes on from OX578284.1 coordinate 62,174,152, forward strand.
TGCAATCAGAAGGTATTGAGTTGACATCAGTCGGCCTCAAGGAATTTTGGAGTTTGTGTTAAGAAAGGCAAGGGTTTGGTAGATATAGGAAATGCCGGAGACTTTTTCCTTGAGGATTTCCTCTGGGAAATTCTTCCATGTGTGTGGGCGAGGGTTTTGTAGAGGAAATTCTCAAGGAAATACTCCTTGAGGATTTCCTCTTTCTGTATGACCACCTTTAGTTGTTTTCCTTGGGAAAAAATGTGTAATCAATCACATGTTGAAACACTGAATATATTTTAAAAAAAATAATACAAATAAGATATTACAGGATTTAAAGTATCATTAAGGTGAAGATAGACATGCCTGTAGCTTGCACAAAAACATATCAGCCTCTTGCACGAGCCAGCTACTAAAGGTCGACCAAGAAATCATGAACACGGGAGAAACTGAAAGCTTAGCTTCTTTTAAAGTCGGAACTTCTGAGTATTGCCGAAGTCAGTTCAGTCGGGTGCTAAGACAATACCCATTTCTAGTTTGTATGACATGCGCAGTTATGTCAAATCTCACGGATAACAAGAGGAAGGTTTCCAATCTGTTAGGTTTCCTGTTTTGTTTGTTTTTATACAGTACGAATTATAGTCACAACTGTCCTAAACGATTTTTGTACGATCCACAAATCCACGGGATGATGCAAATGCAAAGGACGCTACAAATAACGGGGTTGGAACAAACCTAATATGTATTTGTTATTATAAAAATGATTGCTCTCCATGACAATTAATCAAAATAATATTTGCGAATTTCTAGTTTGTTTTTCCCCATTATATTTTTATGAGTGATTTCTTATCAGGTACAGTGTTGCCTGTTACAAATATTAAAAAATATAGAAGTTATCAAAACTTAAATTATTAATAACAAAAGAACAACACTGTGTCTTTTGACAGTGGTCTATTTGATTAAAAACTGACTATACATGACACCAAAACAATGACACTAGCGCACTCCTCAGATTTCCATGACTTCTTGGTCATGTGTATTTGTTAAATGGCACACCTATAGCTGGCAAGCAAGTAGATTGCACGAAATTTGATTTTTTGGCATGCATTGTGCAAGCGGTGTGGTGGGGGCTGCAAACCGCATGCCAAATGACAGCTACCGGCATGGGGGGCCATTTCAGTAGTTACTAAGCTTCCAACAATTGTGGACGAGATTATTACGTATTTATTGTTTTGTTAGAATTTTATTATTGTTAGAGTTTTATTGTTATAGAATTTATTCCGTTTCTTAAAAAAAGCTACTTTTTTTTGTGTGTGTTTATATAGTGAATTTTTTGCAAGTAATATTCTGCAAGCAAACAACTACTCGCTCCGTACCTTCAACTAATCCAATCTTTTACCCAAATATTTCTTCTTCTTCTGTCCTTTTTTTGTCTTAAGCCGGGTTTACTCGATCCAAGTATACTTGGACCAAGTCAGTTGTCTACTTCCCTAATTTGACGGTCTGGGTATCTCATCCCAATCTCAAGGCATGTGTTTTCGAAATGTAGAAAAGGTAATTAGACTAAATACTGAGAGTAAGACTGGTCGAAAGGATATATTTAGTAGATTAGATACAATAATTTCAGAGTCCCCTCTCACTTCACACAGGCCCACAATATCCCACTCTTTCTTTTTAACTTCTTCAATCAGTTCCATGACTCTATAATCATCTCTCAATGTCCGGCAATTGCAAGTATAAATATTTGTTTCTTTTTTATCATCACCGTTATTTTTTAATTTAGAGCTTTTTGCTTTCTTCTTTTTTAATTGCTATGGTTTATTTATTATTGTAGTGGAGTTTGCCCGCTGACTTCTCCAGTGTTATTTGAACTCACATCTTTTAACTGGTGATTATCGAAAAAATTCGAGAGTTTTGTTTGAATAGCGTTTGTAGGATTGCATTTTTTCCTTATCTGTTGCTCTGTTGCTTCTTTTAGAGTTATATTATCATCGCCAGGGGATTCTAGTATTCTTTTGTTTCGCCTATTTTGGTAATGATCATTCCTTGGAATATTACAATAATTTTATGATACATATTTATTATGATACAATTAATATGATACAATAATTTATACTAGAGTATGAAACATTGTCAACAACTCCTAGACTCAGACTGGCGCTAGGGGGGAGAAAGCATGGGAGACAACTGAACCGCCACACTAGCGCTCCGAGCGGCCACCCAAGCAATCACCTGTCCCCTGACTTTATTATTATATAAACAGCATGTGTTAAAGAAAGTATTGTTAAGATTTGGTTAGACTGATTATTTTACTAACCAACTTTTCATTATCAATAATAAATATGCTCTGATTTACAGTGTGGATTATGATGCGTTGGTAGTGAAAGCTAGCGGACTTGCAGCAGGTAAAGGAGTCGTGGTTGCAGCAAATAAAGCTGAAGCATGTGAAGCAGTAGACACTATATTTACTAAGTTTCCTCAAGCAGCCCAAACTGTTGTTGTAGAGGAGTTATTACAAGGAGAAGAAATTTCGGTTTGTTCTTTACCACTATTACTGTTTACCTTTATATTATCCGGCATAATTAACTGTCTATTTTAAAGCTTAACTATTATACTAATCCATGAAAAAATAGTCTGCAAATTACTGTGGCACATAGCTTCCTCGCTACTATTTCTATTTTTATGTTTTTTTTTTAACCTATTATTGTCGAATTGATGTTTTTCCCCCGTTTTTTAAAATCTGTCAAAATTGTTTTGATTTTTTTACCTGAATTTAGCAAAATTTAAGGAGCACAAGCGGTTGAAATTAATCTTGGTTTATCTACGGGCTACTTTCGACTAACCGTCCAAATTTTATTAAAATCAGATGATCATTTTTGAAGATTTAGGTGTAAATAAATGTATGTTTGTGCTCATGTGGAAGTTGAAGAAAGTCGAAACTTGTATGGGACTAACAATGGGCTAATTGTGACGTAACATCCGAATTTCATTAAAATCGGACGTGTAGTTTTCAAGATATGGTCGTTCGCAAAAATTGACAGACAGACACGGAACCAAAAATGCTCCCTGATGTCTGAAACAGATTTCTATCTTGGAATTTTTTAAATCGGAGATAATATTTTCTTTCTTCAAAATGATCACATAGCTTCTGTTACCTTCAGTAAGCTCAGAAGCAAAATATTTGAAATTCAATGGTACTTGGTGTCTCTCACTCACCCAAAATTGTCAATGGTACTTCTTTAGATTGTTACTTCCCTATGTTTTGAATATGTTATGAATATAAATTAATATAATTATTTAAACACTCCTTCGTCCAAATAGCTATTAAGAAAAAGGGATGTTTAGTCCAATGTACTTTGGGACAAAGGAATATCATACTTCTGTTTTTATAAGAGGAGTAACAGTCTAAAGAAGTGCAAAATCAACCCTTTGACCCTTTGATGTTAATTGAATTTTATTAATACTCAGGATCTCTAAAAGCAAACTTTATTACAATAAGATATTTTATAGTTACAACTGAATGAAAACTTTTACCTTCAGTAAGCTCAGAAGCAAAATATTTGAAATTAGTGATACTTCTTTAGATTGTTACTTCCCATACGTAAAATGATTGTGATCATTTTACACAATAATATATTTTATCAATAAAACCGAAGTTCCAGAATATTATGTCGACAGTTCCAAAAAAAAAAAAACTTCCTCCAAATTCATTTAACCCATTCAACGCGTTTTCCAATTCAGGAATGTTCATGTTGAAATTATAATAAATGAGATTACACGATTTAAAAGTGGTTCTTTTAAAAAAATTTTTGTTGGGACCCTCTGTGGATACACATGCCAGGGGCCTGGTGGAACCCTGTAAGAGGATTCTGCCCCAGTCATGAGGAAAAGAGCGGTACAGTCCATTAGGGTGTGCTTGGATCCACTAGGGATCCAATTGGCAGCAGTCTTAGCACGGCATGGAACCTCAGTGGATCCAATGCCAGCAGTCTTATCTCGGCATGGAACCTCAGTGGATCCAATGCCAGCAGTCTTAGCTCGGCATGGAACCTCAGTGGATCCAATGCCAGCAGTCTTAGCACGGCATGGAACCTCAGTGGATCCAATTCCAGCAGTCTTAGCACGGCTTGGAACCACAGTGTATCCAATGCCAGCAGTCTTAGCACGGCATGGAACCACAGTGGATCCAAACGCGTTCATTGGGTTTGTTGAGTTGCATTGGGGGTCCTTCCTTGTATTTTTTTATTTTTTTTGTCTTAGTCAGTGTTTGTTTGTTAAATAATATTTTTTGTTGCAGGTATTGTCATTTAGTGATGGTAAAACTGTTTATGAAATGTTACCAGCTCAAGATCATAAGAGGATATTCGATGGTGATAAAGGACCTAACACTGGAGGCATGGGTGCTTACTGCCCTTGCCTTCTTATCACATGTGAACAACTTCAGTGGGTTAAAACTCACATACTCCAGAAAACCGTTGACGGAATGGCCAAAGAAAATCTCCCATTTGTCGGTAAATTATTTATGAGTTGATAAAAAGTTATAACAAAAGTCTTGTATCCTGAGTGACTTTAAGGACTATATATATATATAATTGTCATATTAAATTTAATTAAATATTAATGGACTCTTTAAATTTATTAATATAATAATAATCAAAGGACCTTCAATACCAGTTTGATTAAAAGAATCATCCACCGAAACATAATCTTTACGTACATAAAGTGAACTCAAGGTATCTTCACACAAGAGTGAGGTGGAGATTAATAATTAGGTAGAATACACACACTAATAGGTGTGAAAGGGTTGACAAATTTTCTAAAGAAGCTTGCAACATATTTGGTATATTCTAGGGTCGATCTCAGACCCTCAGTCGATGAGAAGAGAACTGGAAGCGGCCAATTAGTGCTAAACCTCTGTCTTGCCGACCGGAGCGCAGGACATTCCGTAATTAAGTGTCGAATCGTGACATCTGCTTCACCGCATTTAAGACACCTAGGCCTCGGGTCCCCTAGCAGAATATGCGTATGGGTGAGGCGGGTGGGCCCAGATGCAATTCGCTGTATTTTGCTGGTATCTTTCCTGGTGATATCTTGAGGCCAGGTGATTGGCTCAATGTGAGGCAGGACTTCAGCTAGAGGAGTCTGGACCTACCGCCATCTCACTTCCCATGATAATCCTACTTGCTAATCAAGCATAGATAATCCTCCAGCCTAACAGAGAGGAAAGTGGCATCTGAGGAAATAGCATTCCTAGCAGTTATATCTGCTGCCTCGTTGCCTTCAATTCCTATATGGCTAGGGACCCAAAGTATTCTGATTCTATTTCCCTGTGAACGGGCTTGTCTCAGGGAGTCCAAAGTTGAAATTACCAGGGGTAATAATCAGAATTAGGGGGTCCGAGGAAAAAGTGTCCTGTAACGCTGCAATTCCGCTGGCCGAGTCAGAACAGATTACCCAAGAACCCTCCTGCCTGGACAGGATGAAGGAGACGGCCCTTCTTATATTCACCTTTTTATTCTTCTCCCTCATCACTCTTCTATGTTGACTTCTTTAGTTCATTGTGACTCCTAGAGCTATAATTTCTTCTGCTAATAAGGTTTGCATGAGAAAATAGTAAGCATGAAAAGAAATTTCTTCTTCCATTTGAAAAATCTGACTAACATATAATTGTATAATCATCCATTAACAGCCTGAGGAGGTCTTTACAACTGTATATTTAATGTACGGGTACGACATGGGGTTAGTCTGTAGAGCTCCATCAGCTCTATAGCCCTTATGATTGGCATTTGTAACTGAAAAGATCTGAAGGGCCCCACGGGTGGTCACTGAGTGTGGGGCCCTCTAGCCTAAGTCAGGATTCGAAACCAGAACAATGAGTCAAGCATCAAACAAAGTAGCAATGAGCTACCTGCAACATTTTTTTACATATTTCAATATTGTGGCTCTATTAAATAGCACTCTCTCAATATTTTTGAGTTTTTAAGATACATTTAATTGAATTTTGTCTGTTTAGGTGTTCTTTATGCTGGTCTCATGATGTCTAGAGATGGACCCAGAGTTCTTGAATTCAACTGCAGGTTCGGTGATCCTGAAACTCAAGTTATACTTCCTCTCCTTGATAGTGACCTCTTTGAAATCATGATGGTACATTTTAACGCTAAGTCAAATGCATTTGAAGTACGGTTTAATGGGATAGCGTTTTTTATTATTTGTTTGTTTATTTATTGTGCAGGCTTGCTGTAAAGGTAGTTTATCAACATTAGGCAGCTTACAATGGAAGAAGGATAAAACAGCTGTTGGTGTTGTTATGTCCAGTAAAGGCTATCCGGAGAGTTCAAGCAAAGGAGATGTTATTACAGGTGAGTTCTAATAATTTCAAAGATATTATACTGTAGAATAGGCTTGTATTGAATTAGACAAAACATAATTCTGATCCGACAAATTATTCTTAAGTTAAAATAAAAAAATGGAGTCAGTCAAACTCTTGAAGCTAGTTTAGAAATTGTTGAATGTCTAAAATATTGAAAATCCATTGAAAGCCAATTTTGGCAAATAATTAGTAAAATGTTAATTAACTTTAACTATAAATTTAATTGCTTTGTATGAATGGAAGTAGCATTAAATAAAGTCAATGACACATTAAGATGAAAATGCACATGCTAATAAAAAAGCATGCTAGTGGTGAGTTACTAGCATGACAGTAGCTAGCATGCTGTAAAAGTGTGTACATTTGCTAGTGAAACCGCATGCTTTTATCATCCACACGATCGGTCAGTTGCGAGCTACGAGCACAAGCCACTCTTTATCAGTTCCCCAACCCCTTGACTCGTGCGACTGGCAAGATAAAAATTAAACCCCAGGCGATTTACCTGCTTGCTTTTCACTTACATGCTTTTTATGTATACACATCCTAGTAGCTCTCCTACGGGAGCTACTTGTCTGCTTTCGTGTGTTGTTAGCATGTGTATTGAGAGCTAGCGGGGCCAAGGGGTTCTAGGTGCTCGCCCAGTTATCAATAAAATGAGGCAACTAGAGGTCGTGGGTTCGATCTCGTGCCAAGATACTCTGAATTGCATCTTTGAATTGTGGACCTCTCACTCCTACCCCACTCTTTGATGTGTTCTGATTGATATGGGTCCGATCCGTGTCTGATGATGTGATTTGTATCTATGGTTCGAGGACGGAGCAGGGCGAGGGACACCCCCTATGGAGCACTCTTTGATGTGGTCCGATTAATGTGGGTCCGATCCGTGTCTGATGATGTGATTTGTATCTATGGTTCGAGGACGGAGCAGGGCAAGGGACACCCCCTATGGAGCACTCTTTGATGTGGTCCGATTGATGTGGGTCCGATCCGTGTCTGATGATGTGATTTGTATCTATGGTTCGAGGACGGAGCAGGGCGAGGGACTCCCCCTATGGAGCACTCTTTGATGTGTTCTGATTGATGTGGGTCCGATCCCTGTCTGATGATGTGATTTGTATCTATGGTTCGAGGACGGAGCAGGGCAAGGGACACCCCCTATGGAGCACTCTTTGATGTGGTCCGATTGATGTGGGTCCGATCTGTGTCTGATGATGTGATTTGTATCTATGGTTCGAGGACGGAGCAGGGCAAGGGACACCCCCTATGGAGCACTCTTTGATCTGGTCCGATTGATGTGGGTCCGATCCGTGTCTGATGATGTGATTTGTATCTATGGTTCGAGGACGGAGCAGGGCAAGGGACACCCCCTATGGAGCACTCTTTGATGTGGTCCGATTGATGTGGGTCCGATCCGTGTCTGATGATGTGATTTGTATCTATGGTTTGAGGACGGAGCAGGGCGAGGGACAACCCCTATGGGGCACTCTTACCCCACTCTTTGATGTGGTCCGATTGATGTGGGTCCGATCCGTGTCATGAGATGTTATTTGTATCTATGGTTCAATGACAGAGCAGGGAGAGGGACACCCCATATGGGGACCCTTCCCCCACGCTTTGACGCACGCTTATATAGCTTACTAATGACCACACCATACTTGCTTCGGCGGTACAATGTACAAATGTATGATGTGTGAAGTAGCTGGAACTCTCCACCATGGGGCGGCGTAAATTGGGCCTAAAAGATGGCCTAATTGCTAGGTTTGAACAAGTGGTTCGTCCTACCCGTCTAGTAGGAAGTACTAGACTACTACTAGCATGTTTATTTCCACCTTCAACCTCTGGTTGCCTCAAAACTTTGTGATGAGTGATTCTGAGTTATCTATGGTGTTAACCAGGGATATTCTCACCATACTAATTAGTTTACATTTGACTCACAGTCCTGTTAAAATTGTACAACCTAGTGTAGACTTGAAGAACTCCACAGTTAGACCGTTCTCATCTAGAGCTCTGTGGCTCTCAGATCCTCAATGACTTGTATGACCTCCTAGAGCTCTGTGGCTCTCAGATCCTCAATGACTTGTATGACCTCCTAGAGCTCTGTGGCTCTCAGATCCTCAATGACATGTATGACCTCCTAGAGCTCTGTGGCTCTCAGATCCTCAATGACTTGTATGACCTCCTAGAGCTCTGTGGCTCTCAGATCCTCAATGACATGTATGACCTCCTAGAGCTCTGTGGCTCTCAGATCCTCAATGACTTGTATGACCTCCTAGAGCTCTGTGGCTCTCAGATCCTCAATGACTTCTATGGTCTCCTCCCTTCCTCTTCTGATAACTTTTCTCCTCCTCTAAAGTTTACTGTCCCTTCCCTTGTTCATACTTGTATGTTTAGGAGCCATTGAAAAATGTTTAGATCATTTTTTTAAAATTGGGCTTCTTATTCCTTCCTTATCTTTTTTACTAATATTGGTTTGTGGTTGGAAACCTCTCATAATAGCTTCTAGCTTTGTCTAGAACAACTTAGTTGTTGGATAATCAAGCTCAGCTCTTGCATTCTTTTTTAATTTATTTAGATCTCTTTAAACTCTTGGATGATGTCTGATTTACTCTTCTCCTGGCTTCTATGTCATTTTAACCAATTTATTTTATGTCTGATATCATTTGCTTAATAAAATGTCGTTATATGTTATAAACAATTTTGTTATAATTTTTTTATTTTATTTTTTTCACAGGATTATCTCAAGTTAATAGAATGGGTGACATGATTGTATTTCATTCTGGCGTCGCTTTAAATGAAAAAAATGAAATGGTTACCAACGGTGGAAGAGTTTTGATTTCCGTTTCACTATCAACTTCTCTTATTCAAGCAGCAGCCAAGGCTACTAAAGCATGCCGCACATTAATATCATTCCCTGGTGCTCATTTCAGAAATGATATCGCTCATAAGGCCATACCAAGGTAATACATTTGTTTATGATGTTTACTAATTAATTAATGGTTGTTTTTTTTGTACCGATCAACATTAGGTTGTTATTGGATCTACTCAATGAGATCATAAGTGTGAAACATATTTCACATATCTGGGATTTGAACTCATCACAAGTGCTTAGACCTAGGTTTTAGAGGCAAGTGTTCTTCACAGCCCAATTTTATAGAAATTAAACTGCAAAGTATATTAAGGATTTCACCAACATTTAAAAGACATCACCAATAACAAAACAAACACAGCGATATCAGAACATGCTCACAACACCAAACACACAGTAGACATAGATAAATATAATATTTTACACACTGAAAAACACTACAATTAACGTCTTACTCTTGAAATGCTGTACATAAAATCAAACAGGAACAATATCAACACAAAACAAGACACTAATAAACTAAGTAACATATATACCAATATTATCTCCAATATATACAAACGAAGAAATTAACTTTTTTAAATTTTTTTATAACCGCACCGTACCACACGTCAAACCTATAGTCATGTTTTTTATATTTTTAAGTTTTGGACATTAAACAGGACTCTGAATTTATTACTTTATTACCTTATTTTTTCTTCATGTAGATCCCTTAAAAAATCCCCACCATATGTTCTAGCCTTCGTTGTCTCATGTCTTTCATTTCCACTCACTTGTCCACTCCCATCCAAACTGTCCGGACATTATGTCCAAGTTTTTTTAATTTTTGTCATATTATGTTTATATTTAAACCTCAACCTAAACATTTTTTAATTTTAATTTAATTTCTAAATTCTTAGATCTTCACCACTTGGTAAGAACCTATTGTCACACTCTTTTTGTTATTTTCTGTGCATATTTGTTGTTTTTCTTAATTTACTTGTCTATCTTTGTATTTGTATCTAATATTTGTAGATTATCACTGAAGAAGCTCAGGTTCCCTGGGCGAAAGCTTTGATGTAATTAAAAAATTTATTGAAAAAGGACTTTTATTCCAAATAAATACCCTCTTCTGAGTTAGAAATTCGAAGTCCACTATACCTTTCAACAATTTGAATATATTAAGGATATTTTAGTGAACAGAATTTGTGATTTTCAATTGCCTTTTATAATAAATTCCTACCCTCGTAATGTATTGTTAGAGGCTTTTAGCTTCCAACTTTCCTAGTAACTGTATTTCTTTCCTCACATTGGTTAGCTATGGCATTTTTGTTTCCGAGCTTAGGGAAGGTAACGGAAGTTATGTGATTTTTTTGAAGAATGGAAATATTTTATGTCTTTGAGTTATAAAATACCAAGACAGAAATCTATTTCAGACATCAGGGAAAATTTTTGGTTTTGTGTGTGTCTGCCGCTCCATTTTTGCGAACCAACATGAATTGGAAATTACTCTTCCAATTTTAATGAAATTTAGGTGGTTGGTTATAATTAGTCAATTGTTCGTCCCATATAAGTTTTAATCTTCTGTGCCCATGACCATTTATTTCTCTTCCGGAAACACACAAATACACATTTATTTACACTTATATCTTCAAAACTACTCATCTAATTTTTTTTTAGAAATTTGGACGGTTTGTCAAAAGTAGCCTGCATATAGCCCTAGATTAATTTTAACCATCTGTGCTCTTCAATTTTTACTAAATTGATACTTAAATTTGTGTAAAAAAAAATCAAAACAATTTGACAGATATAAAAAAAGGGGTGATTGGTTTTAACACCTAGTTTCCTGAACACCGCAAGGTAGAAGAGGATCCGAATAAGTAAGTAGTAGCATAAAATCATTAAAGTATACAAAATAGGTTGCAAGAAAGCTAATTTCGTCCCCAGGGACGAAATTAGGACCCGTAATAAATTAGGATAAGTAAAATAAAATAATATTTTATTTAAGTATTTATAAGCTTATTTTTTATTGGTTAGTATATATAATAGTAATTACTGATACAAAAAAAAGAACTCTTTTTTATTTAACATTATTAACTTTCATCAGAAACACAAATCACAGAGAAACGGTTTACTTTCTGGTGTTGGTGTGCACATTTCGTGGCCCCTTTTAAAACATTTTGAGCTCTTAATTCATTTCTCTCCTTGCTTGTTTTCTGAAAACTTTGTAGTGCAAAATGGACATTCGAATGGAACATGAAAATTAGGAAACCCTTGGGGGGACGGATTTAAACATGGCGGCTTATGGCAAGCAACCAACTCAACCGAGAGCCAGGAAAATGGTTGCATAGCAAAATGGAAGCTTTCAACTAATTATATTCATAGAATATATTTTGGTGACTCACCTTGAAATACCTGAACAAGACTTGAAGTTTCACCAATTTTACAGCCACGAAAGACTAGAAATATTTTGAAAACTTGTAAAAAAAATGAATAGCGTTATCAACCTTACAGTGATGCTGGCGTCCAACTAACACCAAATGAAGAGTTTCATCCATAAATTAACAAAGTGCAGCTCATTGTCTCCAAAGTGGGGAAGGGGGCGGATTTAGGTAAGGGGTCGGTATTTGGGCACTTTACCTTATGAGCAGTTGTTATTTATAAGTTAGTTTCTTATGACAGCAAAAAAATACTATTTCAATTTTTTTCCCCCAATTTGGAATGTACCAATTAACACCAATTTTACTATATACCTATTTATTTCTTTGATCTTTTTAGGTGGTCTCTTGGCACATATGGTGGACTGACTTATTGTGCAAGCGGAGTAGATATAGATGCAGGTGCCGACCTAGTTGATAAGATTAAAACTAAAGCAGAGTCGACTTCAACCAAAGCCACTCTGTCATCTCTCGGTGGATTTGGAGCTCTTTATTCACCTAAATTAGCCGGCTTTAAAGATCCCATTCTTGTCTCTGGCACTGACGGTGTTGGAACTAAATTGAAGGTACTTCAAAGTTTACTTAAGATTAAGTATGACTATAATTCTATATTATTTGTCTTGTTACTTTAATATTTGTTGTGGACAAATCAAGTCCAAGTTTTAGAGCTTATTTCATTAGAGGAATGTTTCCCAACCTTTATTTAGCGACAGTAAATTTGACGCTCTATACAACTATTAATTGTCAAGTATCATATTAATACTATCATAATTGTATATCAGTAAATTACTAAGGAATTAGCTTAAAATGGCGTTTATTTTGGAAAACTAGTCAGAAGTCAGGAATCCCGATACAGCTTCTGATTTATTTCTACGTTCTTATTAGCTTGCTTTCTTGTTGTTTGTTTGTTTGTCCGGTACAAATCTGGCAATCGATTTCTAACTAACTTCCCAAATAGCTAGACATTTGAAACTTTTAGCATAGCTCAGAACACGATGACAATGCATTATTTTAATACTTTTAGCCATCTTTCAGCAGAATTTAATTGGTTTTCAGCAAATTTTTCTGTATGGAAAGTTAGTTCGGAAAAAATCCGCAAGTTATTTTATTTGTTTTGACATATCCCTTAGTATTTGCAATCTTCATTTTGACGGGTCTCAAATTTGTGATAGATAAACATTGAATGACAGCAAAACAGGGAATATCGATTATATTATTTATCGATTATATTATTTCAAATATATTGATGGGACGCTTTAGATTTGGTGTTGGGGAGATCCGTTGTACAAAGATTTGTCCTTTTATAGGTTTAAGATCAGCTCTCTAGATGGTTGTCATTTATGTGAAGTAAATAAATTCGGAACTATTTTTTTCACTATCATTATATTATCAACATTACATACGATTCAACAGAAAATTTAAAAACGTAGTATATAAAAAGTTCTTTTTATCTTGAAATTATTTATTAGTATTAATTGATATTTTTTCTTAATTATGACATTATTATTAGATGAATGGTGATCCCTCAATAGTTAATAAGTTGTTTGTAGTGGGTCCTTAGGGATGTAGGTATTAAACAAAACTCTGCTATCTTATCATTACGCTGCTATATTTCGACTTACACTTAAGTCATTATCAAGCATCTACAACATATTTATTACAATAATGTCAACATATTACTCCTCTAATAGTCTTTACAACTATTATTTTCCATTAATAATGACCTTTTGGAAAAATAACAATTCTTACCTATTTCATTAGCTAAAATAAGTCTTTTTTCTTATCAAAAATCGTCAAATATAAAAAGTGCCTATACAGCTAGTCTCGTCACTTACATAAAGGAAACCCACCTCTTAAGTGTAAGTCTAAATATAGCAGCATAATGATGAGATAGGAGAGTTTTGTTTAATACCTACATCCCTAAGGACCCACTACCAACAACAAAATATGACATTATTGGTCTCATAAAATGTATCATGTCAATTTGTTCTGAAGTTACTTTGAGTGTAGTAATTTTCACACGACTAGTTAAGGTTTATCGAGACTTTCCATGAAATTTTGTGGCACACCAATGTGCCGGAGCACATGGGTTGGAAGCTTGTGTTTATGGTTCTTAACCCTTTGACTGCGGGACCTTTTCCTTAGGGTCTATCCAGGTGATCTGCAAAAAAAAAAAGAGGTCTGCAAACCAGCATAGCAGGAGTAAACGAGTGAAATGATGTTGGGTCTATCTCTGAGGCAGCCACACAACTAAAGAACCCATTCGAAGAAGTTCCATTATCCCCTCTCTCGAATAACGCACGCCTTTCCAACCATGCAGTATCACCAAGTGATACCTCCCGCCCAGTGGCGTAACTATGGGCCCGCGCAGGCCCGCATTGCGGGGGGGGCCCCTAGTACCAGGGGGCCCCCTAATCCAGAAATAACTGGAATTTCTACCCTTGTACCAACGTTGAGGGGGCCCCCAATCCTGAACGCAAGAGGTTTTTTTTTTTTTTTGCTCATCGATTTTCTTTGGCGAGGGGCCCCCAAAAATTTCTTGCGGGGGGGCCCCCAATGGTCTAGCTACGCCACTGCTCCCGCCACTCAGTTTAAAATGCTAGATATCACCTGGTTATACCTCCGCAGTCAAAGGGTTAAAGATTGCTAAAGTTTTAGGTTTATTGTTATTAAATTTGTTGTATTTTACAACTATCTTATATAAATAAATTTCTACACACTGTTAAAACTAAAACCAAACTGCTCTTCTTTTATTCAAATTTTTTTTTATACAACTCAATGTGTCAAACTATTTGGAAGTGTATTCTTCATGTTGACTTCAAATTCAAAATGAAAAAAACAATATACATAATAGTCCAGGCAAATTAGTAAAAAAAACAGCAAATGGAGGAAATAATTTATAAAGTTTTGAAACTTTGTGAAAACACTTTTAAGGGGTGTAGTAGTAAGAAACAGCAAAGTTCCCCCCTCTTAAGGGGGCACGTCCTCCCCTCCCCCTCCTTAAAGTCCAAAATTAACTTATTTTTCACTTTTTATGCAAAACGGTTTAATTTTTGAAAAGAAGTGTTATTACCAAAATTATTTCTCACATAATTCTGCACAAAAAAGGTCCTATGCATGTTTGAAGTGGGACATACCGTTTTCGAGATATTGTAGTTGGATAGAGATAAAACGCATTTTTGTGAACCAAGATATCTTAATAACAACATATCCGATTTTAATGAACTGGGATGGTAGGTTATACTTAGCCCATTGTTGATCCCATAAAAGTTTCAACCTTCTGTGCCCATTATTTTATCCTCCACATGCGCACAAACATACATTTATTTAGACCTATATCTTCAAAAGTACTCAACAGATTATTATGAAATTTGGATGGTTTGTCGAAAGTAGCCCGCAGACAGCCTCACATTAATTTCAACCGTCTGCGCTTTTTACATTTTCTCTAAATTGGTTCCCTTTTTGTCTGTCTGTTGATCAATTTTTTGTGTGTCTGTTATGAATTAAAGTATCAATTTATCAAAATCAAAGACGGTTTAAATTAATGTGAGGCTATCTGCGGGCTACTTTCAACAAACCATCCAAATTTTATAATAATCTGTTGAGTACTTTTGAAGATATTGGTCTAAATAAATGTATGTTTGTGCGCATGAGGAGGATAAAATAATGGGCGCAGAAGGTTGAAACTTTTATGGGATCAACAATGGGCTAAGTATAACCTACCATCCCAGTTTCATTAAAATCGGATATGTTGTTATTAAGATATCTTCGTTCGCAAAAATGCGTTTTATCTCTATCCAACTACAATATCTCGAAAACGGTATGTCCCACTTCAAACATGCATAGGACCTTTTTTGTGCAGAATTATGTGAGAAATAATTTTGGTAATAACACTTCTTTTCAAAAATTAAACCGTTTTGCGTAAAAAGTGAAAAATAAATTAATTTTGGACTTTAAGGAGGGGGGAGGGGAGGACGCGCCCCCTCAAGAGGGGGGAACCTTGCTGTTTCTTACTACTACACCCAGGGCTGGATTTACGCAGGGGCCATCGGGGCCCGGGCCCCTGGCGGCAAATTTTCGAAAGTGGCAAAAGGCGGCAGAAAGAAAAACAAAACAAAAATCATAAAACCTATTTTTTTTTTTTATTTTGGACACTACAATATGACTCTTGTGAACATAAAGTATAATATTTATTTATTTACTAATTGAAATTTTATATACTAATTAGACAGTTGTGTATGTACTGAGCGCAAGTGCAGGTCAGTAGGCATAAGTTTTTATTTATTAGTGTTTAAGTGGATTTTAGTTTTTGGGCATAGAGCCGCGGAGAGTGAATTATAACTCATCGCCGCTAGTTATTCACGTACGTACAGCAGTTAGAACTACAGTTTAGGCCAACTTTACTCTATTTTTATAAACGTAATCTTTAAAGGTAAAAACGGACATCAAACTATGTTTTTAAACAATTTAAAGAATTCCCAGCAGTCAGCAGTTTATAATATAAAATATAATTATAAACATTACATAATTATTATTAAAAACACTTTTCTTTTGATTTCTTGAGTACAGTCATTTTAGGTTTTCTGATCCAAAAAATTCGGAGCTTTAATATTTTTTTTGATCACTTCATTTTGACGTTCTGAAAGACATTGAAAATCGGCAACGAGATCTTGGGTCGCGTCAATAGACATTCAAGGGCAAAGGTCAACAAATTCGGTATTTTGCTAATATCTCACTTCCTATGGCTCCGACACCAATCAAGGTGGTTATCAAAATTAAAGGTAACAAAATTTCCCACAAAAAAAACTCATTAATTTTTTTACGTACAATGGACGGTTTACGGAATATAGGGCGAAGAATATCTATGCATATCTAGTATCCGTCGCCGCACCACTTTTTACGTATTTTTATGAATATCTCGCTACCTAAGGCTCGGAGACAAATTAAGATGATTATTAAAAAAAAAAGATAATTAAATTTCCCACAGAAAAGCTATCTTTCATTTTTTAAGTACAACGAACGGTTTAGCAAAAACCTACCTTATCATAACTTAAGTAGTGTTTGTTTTTGCAAGACTTTTGCGTATTTATGTAAATATCTCGCTTCCATAGCTCGGAGACCAATTGACGATAAGATCAAAATTGAAGATTATAAAATTTCACACATGAACCTTTAGGGTAATAAAGTGCTCCAAAGTTTCCGCACAAGGCGTAAAAAAATATATATATATTATACAGGATGATCTAAAAGTTCGGCAACGGCTTAATATCTTCGGTTATAATTTAGATATTAAGTTCCCGTTTGCGGGTATCTTAATCATTTGTAAAAAACTACTTTTTTGGTGGGTAATCATTTTTTCCGCCATATTGGTTGCCGCCATAGTGGATTCAACTTTGAAATTTTAAATTGGAACACCCATAAAGTGATACATTTTTGGAAAGCCCTTAAAAAAAGAAAACATTTGCCGTAAACCCGAGCTTTCTATCTACTCCCGTTCCAAAATGGCGGACACTCAAAGTATAAAAAAATTACTCTTTTTGTTATTTTCAATAGTTTAGTAAGGTATAAAAAATCGGTCCAAGACAACTCAGACTAACATTCTCATAGAATCTCGGTCCCAGATCCCATAAAATATGATAATAAAATTAAATATTTATTGCATTAAGCTCGCTTCGATGATAAACCTACGTGAAGCTTAGTAAATTTGTATTATTTAAAATGTGTACAACAGGTGGTTGTTTACTTTTTGTTTTTGATTTTCAACGAAATCAGATTTATTTTCATCAATATCTCGGAAACTATGACTTGATAACTAACTATGTTCCCTGAGATCTGGGACCGAGATTCTATGAGAATGTTAGTCTGAGTTGTCTTGGACCGATTTTTTATATATCTTACTAAACTATTGAAAATAACAAAAAGAGTAATTTTTTTATACTTTGAGTGTCCGCCATTTTGGAACGGGAGTCGATAGAAAGCTCGGGTTTGCGGCAAATGTTTTCTATTTTTAAGGGCTTTCCAAAAATGTATCACTTTATGGGTGTTCCAATTTAAAATTTCAAAGTTGAATCCAATATGGCGGCAACCAATATGGCGGAAAAAATGATTACCCACCAAAAAAGTAGTTTTTTACAAATGATTAAGATACCCGCAAACGGGAACTTAATATCTCAATTATAACCGAAGATATTAAGCCGTTGCCGAACTTTTGGATCACCCGTATATATTGCATAAATTTTGTCTGATTTATTTGAAGATGATGCTCCTACGGATGCGGCAATAGAAGCAAAATTGGTTGGAAAGTATGGCAACAATATTATTATATTATAACAACGAAACAAAAAAAATAACAATGATTAGCTTCCTCGATACTCATGCGACTATTCTTTCTAATGCTTGGTACGAAAATAAAAAACTGAAATCCAGAAGAAGAATGTCCACGAATAGTTGAAGCTGATGAAACAATTATAAGAGAAGAATTATAAGAGTATCGCTGATGTTAACACTGAATCGTAATAACAATATTCTTGCCATACTTTTCAATCAATTTTGCTTGTATAGTCGCATCGGTAGGAGCATTATCTCCAAGCAAACCCTTCAGCTCCGCCAACGGAATTGACAGTTATCTATGTAATAAAATTTTTTTTTACGTCTTGTGCGGAAACTTTGGAGCACTTTATTATCCTAAAGGTTCGTTCTACGTAAATAATAAACAAATTTTTAATATGTGAAATTTTATAATCTTCAATTTTGATCTTTTCGTCAATTAGTCTCCTAGCTAGAGGAAGCGAGATATTTACAAAAATACGTAAAAAGTCGTGCTTTTCAGAACGACAAAATGAAGTGATAAAAAAAAAAAAAAATTGAAGTTGCGAATTTTTTGGAATAGAAGCTATATTTATGACTAAAATAACTGGACTATGACTTGAATTTAAAAATGTCATAAATGATTTTCCTACTCCTAATGTTTAAAAGCAAGATGTAAGAAATTACAATAAACAAATTTTTTAAAAATCCAAACAAATTTTAAAATGTCAATAATACCAAAAGAAAGGCTGAGTTCGTTGGCCAGAATTTTCGGAGTCCATTTAGGGGTCAAATTTTGACAATTTAGGGTCAAAAATATCATAAAAACGTGTTTTACCCCCCTCTTGTATGAAATATGAGGGGGGGGGGGGCGTCAATTTTTCTTGGGCCCCTGGCCACTAAATATGTTAATCCAGCTCTGACTACACCCCTTAAAAGTGTTTTCACAAAGTTTATAAACTTTATGAATTATTTCCCCTATTATTCCTTATTTTCCTGGACTATAATCTAAATACCTAAAAAATCCCTAAAAACGTAACAAAATGAATTGATGCCCAAGACCCCTTAGCTTAAGTTTTGATGTAATCAAATATATTTTCTCTAAAGCCAAGACTCACCACACACTACTGACTTTTGATCAGCTGATAGTTTAGTCTGATTGGGTTCATCTGTGCACACCAGACTAATTTAACCTTTGATTGGCTGTTTGTGCGCAGACTCCAATATAATCGGCTTTCGGCTTAATATAGATTGCTTTCACGGATTGGTTAATTAATGAACCAATTAAACTATCGGACAATCAAAAAGTCTTTAAAGTGCCGTGAGTCTAAGACTTTAATATTTTTCTACTATTTGAATTTTTAGGTAGCATTTGCTGTCGATAAACATTCTACAGTTGGTCAAGATCTGGTAGCTATGTGTGTTAATGATATTCTCTGTCATGGAGCTCAACCACTTTTCTTCCTCGATTATTTTGCAACTGGGAAATTAAATGTAAATCAAGCGAGTGAAGTTATTAGCGGTATTAGTTCTGCTTGTGCTCTTTCTGGAGCTTCTCTTGTTGGTAAGTTGAAAGATTTGCTGATTAAAATATGAGAGTAATTAAAATATGAGAGTAATTAAAATATGAGAGTAATTAAAATATGAGAGTAATTAAAATATGAGAGTAATTAAAATATGAGAGTAATTAAAATATGAGAGTAATTAAAATATGAGAGTAATTAAAATATGAGAGTAATTAAAATATGAGAGTAATTAAAATATGAGAGTAATTAAAATCATGCAAATAAAATAATAAGGCTAAGTAGTGAGGTTTGTTTCCTATTGGCCCCACTATCAATAATAATAATGCTTATCTCCAATAGGGACGAAAAGTAACTTTTCAGGGCTAGTTTATAGGTAATAATGTTGGTATTTTCATCCCCGTTCTTAAAAACGTGGAAATAATGTGAAAACAGGGAAATAATGTAAAAACGGGATTATAATCCACGTTCGCCAACCTAATTATTTTGTAAATAGTAGAGAATGAATGGCAAATATAGTGAATTGATTGAAATCAGGTTTGCAACACTGCTTTAAAACTCTCAGCTGTATTGCGAGTCATTCTACGATGCTTTGTTTACTTTTGTTTAGCTTCCGTAGAACTTTTTGTATGCCTTTAAAAGTGATTATTAAATTGTTTTAAATAATTTATATTGTTTTATTTTTGCATTTAATTCGTTGAATAAAGAAATACAAATGTTTTCTTTATTGATTAAATCTTATACAGCGCTTTTTCTGGAGATAAAATTTTGTATGTACCTCGAGAATAATGCATTATTATTCCCTTGGTATAATTATCTCCCTCGGCTACGCCTCGGGAGCTAATTGACATTAAACCCTTGGCTTCGCCTTGGGAATTAAAATACCTAATACCCTCGGCTTCGCCTCGGGATTTACTTGCCTTGATTCCTTCGGCTTTGCCTCAGGAATCAACTCAGTCACGCGGGAAATAATATCTTACATTATTCCCTAGGTGCATAAATAAATATTATTTCCACAATACAACAGAACAGAGCTAGTATGGAAATAATGTATGGGAATAATTACAAAAAACATAAATACAAAACAAATAAACAGGTCAAGTGTGTACTAATCAGCACACAGCGAGGGTCCGTAGGCCACACTGTATAGTGTTTATTTAACTGTAAAGTTTATAAACAGTGTTTTTTTAAAATGCTAAAAAGCTTACTTTGAACTATTCTAAGGGTCTGATATTCTCAAAACACATAAATAAACAAACTTCCGATAAAGTATTTTTTTTTGCCACTGAACCGGACTACAACCATATAAATACATCGAAAAAACCATAATTATAAAAAAGCGTATTTTTTCGATAAAAAATAAAATAATATTTTTTTCTAAATTTCCAAAAAGTGGTATCTTTACTTTTGGTCGAAGAATATTCAGGATTTTTTTTAGATTTTTTGCACTTCACATAAGCGAGATAGAGGGGGGGGGGACATGTTTCACACCCGCTTCAAACACGCCTACGCTCGCCCTATCAAAGTTATAACCAAAGAATTATATATTTTTGTAATCAGCTCGACGTACCCTTTCATATGATACCCCTCACGGAGTCAAAAAAAAAAAAATTAACCCTTAAGTTTTTTTACCCTAATTTTTTTTGAAAAATATTTTTTTTAAGTCGCTACATTTTTAAAATATGTGGGTCGGTACAAGACACATACATGCCAAATTTCAAAATGATCGGACGAAAGGTGTAGCCGTGAGAGCATGCGACAGGACGGACGGACAGACACACGCAGGAAAATATAAGGGTCCTTGGTTTTGCCTACGGACCCTAAAAATGATATGTACAAACTGTTAAGTAATTCTAATTAATAGTTTTGTTCCAATTTTGTAGCCCAAATTAAATATTTTAAATATGTTTCTTTCCTTTTAGGGAAGGGATTCATAGTTTCATAATTTTCAGGTTTAGCCACTTAGCACTTTTATATAGTACTAAAATCAAGGATCTTATATAAAGCGGATGTAATGTTAAGAAGGGGTTTAAGGCAAAAAAGTGACCCCATGAAGGTAAGAGAAATTGGAGAAAAAATCATACTGCGCATGCTCCACGACCTTTGAACTGGGACAAATTACCTTTTTTAACAGGTTATAACCTGACACTTATAAACAAATTCTTGGTAACCTATAACCAAGAGGAAGGTAATTTGTCCCATTGGAGCTAATATTTTACATATCTTCATGGGGTCACTTTTTTGCCTCAACCCTCTATCCCCTTTATATAAGATCCTTGACTAAAATACTCTTATATGGTCATAAGAGTAAAACAATTGTTCCTCTTTAGTACTATTCTATTAAAAGGATAGTACATATGTCCTCTATCGTATTAAATCTATTTAAAATACAATTTCTAATAATAATTATTTTTTTATTACTGCTGCTAAGCTGAATTTTTATATTAAGAGTTTGTAATTGTTGATCAGGTGGTGAAACAGCTGAGATGCCCGGACTATATGAAGAGGGTGAATATGACTTGGCTGGGTTCGCTGTGGGTGCAGTGGAATCTGGTCAACAACTGCCTCTTAAAGTAAACAAAGGAGATCTTATCTTCGCTCTGCCATCCTCCGGAGTCCATAGCAATGGCTTTAGTCTCGTCAGGAAAGTCATGTCTACTACTGGCTTGTCTTACACAGATAAGGCACCGTTCTCACATTTAAAATTAGGTAATTTGAAATTATTTATCTTTGTTCAGGATGTGGGGACCAATACTTGCACTTTGGTATTTCCAAAACATCCATATTTAGAGGCTTCCATCTGAATATGGTCCAAATTTGATAATTTCTGATAAAGTTAGCAATTACAATTATTTCTAGTGTTGGGACATCGATGTCGATGTATCGAAAACATCGATGTATCGGACTTTAAAAAATCGATGTTTAACATCGATGTTGATGTTTCGATGTATCGGTCAACATCGATGTTTTCCTGAAACATCAAAAAGACCGACGTTATCGATACATCGCAGTCTAAAAAACGGACGACAACGAAAATCAGTTTTTTTTTTGCTCTTCAGCTTGGAGGACCCATGTCGATGTATCGAAAACATCGATGTTTTGGCTGACATCGATGTTAGTTCTTTCGATGTCGATGTATCGAAAACATCGATGTTTTGGCTGACATCGATGTTAGTTCTTTCGATGTCGATGTATCGAAAACATCGATGTTTTGGCTGACATCGATGTTAGTTCTTTCGATGTCGATGTATCGAAAACATCGATGTTTTGGCTGACATCGATGTTAGTTCTTTCGATGTCGATGTATCGAAAACATCGATGTTTTGGCTGACATCGATGTTAGTTCTTTCGATGTCGATGTATCGAAAACATCGATGTTTTGGCTGACATCGATGTTAGTTCTTTCGATGTCGATGTATCGAAAACATCGATGTTTTGGCTGACATCGATGTTAGTTCTTTCGATGTCGATGTATCGAAAACATCGATGTTTTGGCTGACATCGATGTTAGTTCTTTCGATGTCGATGTATCGAAAACATCGATGTTTTGGCTGACATCGATGTTAGTTCTTTCGATGTCGATGTATCGAAAACATCGATGTTTTGGCTGACATCGATGTTAGTTCTTTCGATGTCGATGTATCGAAAACATCGATGTTTTGGCTGACATCGATGTTAGTTCTTTCGATGTCGATGTATCGAAAACATCGATGTTTTGGCTGACATCGATGTTAGTTCTTTCGATGTCGATGTATCGAAAACATCGATGTTTTGGCTGACATCGATGTTAGTTCTTTCGATGTCGATGTATCGAAAACATCGATGTTTTGGCTGACATCGATGTTAGTTCTTTCGATGTCGATGTATCGAAAACATCGATGTTTTGGCTGACATCGATGTTAGTTCTTTCGATGTCGATGTATCGAAAACATCGATGTTTTGGCTGACATCGATGTTAGTTCTTTCGATGTCGATGTATCGAAAACATCGATGTTTGCCTATCGATGTCCCAACCTTAATTATTTCTCTCTTGCTCAATTAATTAAACTGCTTTTGATTGGCTGTCAGTTTTTATTTTCTCTTACTTTTTACTTTCTCATATAAAAAGAAAGTAATGTGATGGCACAAAAATTTGATTTTTCTCATATAAAGGGAAAGTAATGTGATGGCCCGAAAATTCGATTTTAAGATTTTGATGGATTTACATGTTTTTGAGGTCTCCTGAGTGGTTTTTAAAAAAATGTCTGTCTGTCATCTAGTGTCTGTCTGTACAGACGCCTGGGTCCTAAACTGCTGGGCTGATTTTGATCAAATTTAGCATACATGATCCACAAAATCATATCCCAAAGCGAAATTGAGAAATGAATTTTAGCTCCAAATTTGATGGCACTAGCCCCTAAAAACTCTGAATAAATGTGAAAAAAAAATATTTCTCGACGATTTTGATTAAAAAATTCTAAAATGTAGCTCATTTAAATACAAATCTAACGATATAAACCGTTTTCCCGGACAAAATCTAGTTCTTGATGAAATAGCTTTAAACACGAATGGAGAGAGGCTGGGTTCGATTCCCCACCTAGGAGAAGTTATTTTTATGATACATTTTGATGAAATGTTCAATAATAATAAAATGTACCTACGAAAACTAATAAATGTACTGAGAAAGTTTGTCTGAGTTGTCTCGGACCAATTTTTAATTATTATATAAGTTTTGTTTTACTTGCTTTACAATCTAATTTTACCTCATTGTATACCTTAAGGCTCTACCGCTCTTTGAGGTTAGGAAAAACAGTAAAATTAAAATTATACTGGTTCTAAGCAAGATATCAAAAATCTAATCACAGGCTTCATTCCTAATTTTAATTCTGCACAATTTGAGCCCTATTTCAACTTCCTATGATAAATAGTACAGGTGCCATTTCAGTACAACGATAAAACTCGTATTGAAATGGCACCTGTACTATTTATCATAGGAAGTTGAAATAGGGCTCAAATTGTGCAGAATTAAAATTAGGAATGAAGCCTGTGATTAGATGTTTGATATCTTGCTTAGAACCAGTATAATTTTAATTTTACTGTTTTTCCTAACCTCAAAGAGCGGTAGAGCCTTAAGTTCAAGTGTGTTACTTTGTTTGTACATTATTGCTGCATTAAAACAGCTGAAACCAGTCAATTGTTTCAATTACTATGATTGTGTGTGAAGTCGTTGTTTGGTTATTGAACTTCACCTCTTTCATGATAAACTGTTTTTGTTCAGGTGAAGAGTTATTGAAACCTACCAGGATATATGTAAAGGAATTGCTGCCAGTGATTCGTGACGGTTCTATTAAAGCTTTGGCCCATATTACTGGTGGTGGATTAACAGAAAATATTCCCAGAGTTTTACCTAAGGACTTAAAAGCTTCTATAGACGCTACCAAATGGACCATACCACCTGTCTTTCCTTGGCTTGCTGCTAATGGTATGTTAGTCGTATTATATATATTTCACAAATTCCTAATTTTATTTAACCCTTTCATTGCTAAGGTTTTGACAAAAACAGGAGTGAGAATTTAATTTGCATTTATAATAATTTAAATGCAGAAAGGCTGATAAGTATACTCAGTATATACTACTGCATACAGGGTGTTTGGTTGAAGATGTAACAAACGAAGAGGGCAGATTCCACCCATCTTTTTATTTATTTATTTATTCCATTTATTACAGTTAATTGCCTTATAATTATAAATATCTTCTAACATAATACACATAATTTGACAGTAAATCAGCTTTTCCAAGCTGTGGACCCTAAGATTAGGGTAAAATGAATTGCCTTAATTCTAATAAATTATATAACATTTCTCCTATGAATATATAAATTAAAATACAATCACTTTAATCAACAAAAAAGAATAAAAACTTCTGTATAAATGTTTAATACTTTTTCAACAAACACGCCTACTACATCTTATATAATTTTACCTGCGCATACTTCTTTCTTTCATATTATCTTTATAATTTTTTTTTTTTTTTTTTTTTTTTTTTTTTTTTTTTTTTTTTTAAGTATTTGATATATTATTATATTTTATTTTATTAGTTTTATTTTAATTGATTAATATTATTATTATTATTTATTTTATTTTATTGTTTAAATACTTTGAATTACATTTTTCTTTGCCTCACTCACAATTATTAAGCCATACTTGGGTGTATACGGATTTCATCCTCTTCCACTCATTCCTGTCGTGGGCTACTCTTTGCCAGGTTGCTCCCCCGCAAGATTTTTTCATTTCTTCATCCCATGCTAGTTGCGGCCTGCCTCTTCTTCTCTTTACTTCTCTTGGGTACCAGTGTATCATGGTTTTTGTCCACCTTTGATCATTACTTCGCGCCACGTGTCCTGCCCATCTCCACTTTCTTTCTGTTACTGTCTGTCCTATGTCTTCAAGTCCTGTCCGTTCTCTCACCCACTCGTTCCTCTTCCTATCTTTCAGCGATACCTTCATCATGCTTCTTTCCATTCTTCTCTGTGTCACTCTCAGCTTGTTTATTGTGCTTTTCTTTAGGGTCCACGTCTCTGCTCCGTACGTTATTACCGGCAGTACGCACATATTCCATAGCTTTTTCTTATCTTGCATCTTAACGTCTGATCTAAATAAGTGCCTGTATTTGTTATAAGCTTGCCATCCTTGTGCTATTCTGCGACTAGTTTCTCTTTCTTGGTCGTCTTTATGGCAGCTTATTAAAGTGCCTAAATAAACGTATTCCTTTACTACTTCGAACTCTTCTGTGTCGACACGTATTTTAGGTTCATCTATTTCTAGATTAATACCCATTATCTTCGTTTTAGTATTGTTCAGCTGTAGCCCTACCTCCTTGACGACCGCCACTAGATCGCTTATCATTCTTTTTGCCTCGCTTAAATTCTTTGCTATCAGCACGATATCGTCCATGAACTTAAGAATGTTGAGCCACTTGCCGTTGACGTTTACTCCTAGTCCATCCCATTCTAGTTGGTTGCAGGCTAATTCTAGGACGTGAATAAATAACTTGCCTGATGGTATGTCTCCTTGCCTCACGCCTCTATCCACTTTTATTTTCTTTCTGACCTCATCAATTTTAACGTCCATTGTCGCTCCCTGGTATATGAATTTTAACAAGTTAATATATTGCGTTTCTACACCGGCTTTCTCGACGCTCTCGATTATGTAATTTCTATGTAACGAGTCGAAGGCTTTCTGAAAATCAACAAATACCAGTACCAGCGGAAACTCGTATTCCTTAGTTATTCTTAATAGTTGTTTAATTACAAACACGTTATCTAGTGTTGATAAGTTTTTGCGACCCCCGGTTTGAGTTATACTCAAGTCATTGTCTATCTTTCCTTCTATCCTCTTGGTGATGATTTTCATTAGAACTTTATACAGCACTGATAGTAAACTAATTGGTCTGTAGTTGTCTACGTTGTATTTATCTCCTTTTTTAAATAATAAGATTAGGGTTGATTCCAACCATTCCTCTGGTATTTTGCCATACTTTATGCATAAGTTGCAAATATGAGTCATTGCATTCGCTACAGTTTCTCCTCCTGCTTTTAGTTCATCTGTTGTAATTTCATCTTTTCCGCTTGCCTTTCCTCTTTTCATGTTCTTAATTGCCCAATTTACTTCTTCTTTTATTATTTCAGGCACTTGCGTGTCTATCATATTTTGCTTTTTTCCCCTGTCATCTCTTTTATTACTATTCGATCCCTCCTTGCTTTTATATAGTTCGCTGAAATATTCGCTAATAATATCTATTATCAATTCATTCCCTCTCCTCAAAATACCTTCTTTGTCTTTCATTGCTACTATTTTCTCTTTACCTACTGATTGGGTCTTCCAATACTTCCTTATACTACCTCCGTTCTCTAATATCCCTTCTAATTCTTTTATCTTCTTACTATCACTCCATGACTTTAACTTATGTCTAATTAGCTTAGAAATCTCGCTAAACTCTATTTTATCTCTTCCACTTCTCTTTAGTCCTCTTCTCTTTTTAAACAGCTTTTTTATCTCTTTCGGTATTTGGCTTTTCCTATTGGTATTATTTTCTCTTTCTAAGTTCTTATTTCTGACCTCTTTTATCCCTTTAACCAAAATCTTTTTGCACGATTCTAAATCGGATTCTTCAATTAATGTCCCTAATTCCTCCTTTAACAATTTCTCATAACAATCTAAATTTATCTCTTTGAACTCTATTGGCCGGTATCTCTTATTTTTTTGTTTTCTTATCTTGCATTGATTTTTCCCTAGATTTATCATACATTTAAGAGCTATATGGTCACTTCCGATGTTAATTTGTTGCTCTGTCTCGACATCCTGTACTATATTTTTCTTATCAGTAATAATAAAATCGATTTCATTCCGAGTAAGTCCATCAGGGCTTACCCACGTCCATTTCTTCCTATCAGGCTTACAGAAGTAACTATTCATTATATACATTCTATTACTTTCTATAAATTCTAAGAGTGTGGTACCCCTTGCGTTCCTTATACCGTAACCATAGTTACCCAAACATTCGAAGTCTACTCCCTTTCCAATTTTAGAATTAAGATCTCCCATAATTACAGTGTATTTGCATTTATCATGTTCTAAGGCTTCCTGGAGTAGATTGTAGAAGGCTTCCACGTCTGACTCCTCTGCGTTGCTGGTCGGAGCGTAGACTTGAAGTATCTGGAATCTTCCACCTCCTTGAGTCTTGTCTAATTTCCAAATTAGTTTAGAGATTCGGTGGCTGTACGGTTTATATGAAGTGATTAGTTTTACTCTTTTTTTTGTTGACTAGGAAACCAGTACCTCCGTTGGGACCTTCTCCATTCAAGTAAATTTCTAAATTGCTTCCTAGGTCTATAAGGGATTCTTTATCTCTTCTGATCTCACTCAGTCCAATGATGTCCCATTCGATATTTTTAATCTCTTCCATTAGCTCTCTTAACTTATTGTCGTCTCTTAAGGTTCGACAATTATATGTATATAATGCGTAGTTGAGCGACTTTCTACTTAAATCCGGTTCTCTCGATCTTTTTGAAAATAATTTATCTACACCTAAATCGTGCGCAGGGTTCTTTGTTTGCTATATCTTGTCGGTTCTGGTAGTTCCTGGGTTTTGATTATCTAGTTCTATTTCAGTTCGATTATCCGTTTTATCCACATCGGAGATAGCTGTATCGGAACTTCTAAAATAGTTAGACATTTCTCTTTGTTTCAACCCTTTATTAACTTTTCTTTTCGGTTGGTTTTCTCGACGTTGAATTTGAGTTTCAACTGATGTTGGAGAGCAATCTAGAGGTCTTTTTGCTCGTTCATATTTAGGTCTCACCATGTCCCCTTCGTGAATTATCAGCTTGTCGTAACGAATCACTGCAAACTTGCCTTGCTTCCTCGCCTCTATCATCTCGGGTATAAGGGATTTTCTAATTTCCCTGACATTAGGTGGGTAGTCTTCGTCTATGTGTATGAATGACCCTTTCAACGTTTTTTTTCCCCTCATAATTTGAATTTTCTTCTTATAAGTGTTCAGTTTCAAAATTATTGGCCTATTATTATTAGAAGGATTGCCTAATCTTTTAACGAAGTCAATATCTCCTTCGTCTAGTATAATATTTAGAGAATCTTTTATAAATTTTTGAACTAATATTTCTAAACTATACATATTTTCTTGTCCTGGTTCCTCGATACCGTAAATAATTAGGTTATTCTTTCTTACTTCTCTTTCCAAAAAATTTATTCTCGATTCTTGTTGTTTTACAATCAATCTATGCTCTTCAAGTTGGTGTTTTTGTTCATTGAATTTTTTACATAATGTTTGGTTCATTTCTTCTTTTATTTCATTTTTAAAACTAGTTAAAAGTTGAATCATTTTATCTTCATCCATACTTTTCCTTTATTTGTTGATCAATAATCAATATATTCTTGTTTTGATGGCTGGATTACCGTTCAACTAGGTAACGGATTAGTAGATTAGGTTGTTTATACTCGTAATCTTATCGCTAATCCCCACCCATAAGACGTCTTCCCCTCTACACTTGAGATTATATACAAAACTCTTCTAAAACTATTTAAATACTTAAAATGCTTACGCTTGCTATGCTACTCCTACTGGTGCGATTAAGTTCATACTTCGCCGACCTATAGTTAGTATCACTATCTTCCTCTATGCCAAATTTCGTATCACAACACTTATTTTAACTTTACTAAATTAAGATTTACATAGAGACCGATGTCACACCTTCCGTAGTCCACGGGCAACTCCTAACTGCATTTATAATAATTTAAATGCAGAAAGGCTGATAAGTATACTCAGTATATACTACTGCATACAGGGTGTTTGGTTGAAGATGTAACAAACGAAGAGGGCAGATTCCACCCATCATTTGCAACAAAAAACACTATATATACCATGGGTCAATTATCAATAGTTTCGCCACAATATTTTTTTTTTTTTTTTTTTTTTTTTTTTTTTTGTTATTTTCCTAGGGACAACCATTTTAGTCTAAAAAAATTGATCACTGCTCCTAAAATAATGATGATAGAACTGAAATAAAGGTATCGTTGAAATGAGGAGAAAATTTGAGTTTAGAAAAAGTCTATTTTATACGTCTTTAAGGGGCAAAACATATGCCTAAAGATTATTTTATTGTTAATTTAAAAAAAAAAATTAAAAATTATTTTTGCTTGAGCCTGTAAATATGCTAAAATGGCATCGAAGATGTAGACCAAACATCCTGTATACTCAAATATACAGTTTCCAATGAAATACAAATGTCTGGAATGATTAATAAGAAGAAGACCTAAAACCACAAATTATATACATCTCCTAGGCTTCTAATTACTGACATTTTAAATTCTACATAAACATGTTTTACATGTGTGTTAAAATTTACGCGTATTAGAAAATTTTTCTTCTGAGCTTACCGACGGAAGCTATGTGAGCGTTCTGAAGAACAAAAATATTTGATGTCTCCTATTTTAAAAATTCCAAGACAGAAATCCATTTCATACATATGGGATCATTTTTGGTTCCATGTCTGTCTGTCGGTCTGTCACTCAATTTGTGCGAACCCATATCTACGTGTTCGATTTTAATGAAATTTGGATGGTTGCTCATAATTAGTTTATTGTTGGTCCCATGTAAGTTTCAACCTCCTGCGTTTATTTGTTTCTCTTCCACATGCGCACTAACATACATTTATTTACACCTATTGCTTTAAAAGTGCTTATCTGATTTTTATGAAACTTGTATGGTTTATTGAAAGTAACCCGCAGATAGCCCCAGATTAATTTGAAGTCTCTGCGCTCTTTAAATTTTGCTAAATTGATACTTAAATTCAAGTAAAAAATCTAAGCAATTTTGACAGATTAACAAAACGGGGGAAACAATTAAATAAATTAGACAATAATGGTTTGTAAAAGCATCAAATCAATAAAGTACGTGATAGGATGCGAGGAAGCTATGTGCCACACCAATTGGCAGTCTATTTTACATTTTATTATAACTCTTGCTAATTCAGCTTAAGTTTTTTAGTGTGTGTGTTAATTTAAGAGTTTTTTTTTATTTTCAGGTAAAATTAGAGAAATTGAGATGCTAAAAACATTTAATTGTGGAATCGGCATGGTTATTATTACTGATCCTTCAAAGAAAGATGCGGTTTTATCTAGAGTGCCTGACAGTGTTCTTATTGGCAAGGTTGAATCTAAATCAGGTATGGATTTCATTTTCTTGTAAATTCAGATTAAACGTTCAAATACTTAACTTTATTTTTTGCCACCTCTCTAAAGAAAGCTTATGTAGTAAGACATACTGTTAGATCAAGTTATTTTAATACTTTTATCGTTCAATAAATACATTTTTTGAAGTAAATAAGTTCTTAACCTTTCAGTGCTTACGCAGGACAATTTTGTATCACAAGATGAGCACACTTTTGTCAATATTTTATTAATAAAAAAAAAATTATATTTAATATTAATGTTTTAGTCACTTTTATTGTTATTAAATTTAAATAATTTTGAATTATAATTTTCATTAAAAAGTTGTTTTTAAATTTTTATTGGAAAAATTTGACAATTGACAATCTCTCATAGAGTAATAATGTATTTTTAATTTTTAACTTCTATTTCTACTATAATAAATAGAATCACTAAATGCATCACTAATTAATAAAACAGAAACGGGCTGAAGATGACCTTACGAAGGGTCAAAACGTTTTGAAATGAATATGGCTTAAAGCGTATATTTTATTTTTTTACACACCTGTAAAATTCCATCCTAACTCAACTTATCACAGAATTCTTTTAACACAAAAAAACATTTTTTGTCCCCTCAGTTTTGTGTCCAACAGTTTTGACTGTAAAATGATTATCAATGAAATAATAAAAAGTATTTTGTTTTAAGTATTAGTTATTAATAAAACTCAGAGTTTTACAATTTTGTTGAATTCAGACCCCGAAAATAAGAAAAATTTAAGCTGGAGTATTTTTATTTCCCATAACTCGTAAGAAATAAAGTGTATGTACTGAAGGGAAAAAATTGAGGTATTTTAAAACCATACCTGGGGAATTAAATTATTAATCTATTTTGAAAGAAGAAGCGAGAAAGAGTGATAAAAAACCCATTCATAAAAATAAAAATCCATTCATTAAAATAATTCCCTTCATAAAAA
Source organism: Gerris lacustris (assembly GCA_951217055.1). Taxonomy (NCBI): domain Eukaryota; kingdom Metazoa; phylum Arthropoda; class Insecta; order Hemiptera; family Gerridae; genus Gerris; species Gerris lacustris. The sequence goes on from OX578284.1 coordinate 62,206,289, forward strand.
TAAAATTTAAAAAGTTTATACATCCAACAATGGACCGCCGAACCAAAAAAAAAAAAAAAAAAATTATAACTACCAATTCACTCTCTCCTTCTTCAAAAATAAATTAACTTATTCGCTGCAGACGGACAATTCCTCCACAATGCATTGCTTAGGGAATAAAACAAAAATTAACTTTAAACAACAAAAAAGCTAGGAGAGGGTGGAAAGTATGTTTAAAACCGTACAGATGCGTTTTAAACTTACTTTTTAACATACAGGGCTAAATGGTTAGATAGAATCTGAACCGTGGGCCTGCATATTATGTACATCCCTGGAACATGACCCAATAAATAAATAAGCCATTTTATTTATCAATGTAATATAAAGATTTTACATAAATATGATTGTGCATACATATTTTTAAGTTACAAATAATTCGCTACTTCCTCTATTGACCTATTGACCTCCCATTGACCCTTCCAATCAACATGTTAACAATCTGAGTAACATATTTAATTTTTCTCATATTGAAATAGATAGTAGAGTTGTTGGTAGAGTACTTTCCTGGAACATGCCCCATTGACCCGCCATCAATGTGTTAACCATATGACTACATATTCAGTTTTTATCGTATTTTAATTAATTTTATTAATAATTGAATATTTATTTTAAATGAATGTTGCTTTTTATAGGTGATGAACAAGGTGTAGAAGTTGTTAATTTCAGTTCAGTTATGGAGCCGTTGATGAAACCCTATGTTCCATCAGTTGTCGTGAGGGCTTCAAGAAGAAAAAGAATCGGAGTTCTTATTTCAGGAACTGGCTCTAACTTACAGGTAATTCAACTCTTCATTCATTTAAATGGAACTGGAAGAGTAAATTTGAGTTAGTATTTTTGTTACATACTCAACTGTTGTTGTAATATAATATTTTTATAATTTACAAATGTTTTCATTCAACTAACTACATTACTAAGGGTATTTATTCGGTACTTCTTTAGATTGTTACTCCCCTTATAAAAAAAAAAGAGGGTAGTAACAATCTAAAGAAGGTGTACGGAATGTTCTTCTTTAGACTGTTACTCCCCTGATCAAAACAGAAGTGGGATGTTCCTTTGTCCCAAAGTACATTGGACTATACATCCTTTTTACTTTTCCTCACTACTATTAGTAGGAAAAGTATTGTTTTCACCAACAATTTTTTTTTTTTTTTGGAGATTTCAACGGTATTATCCGTTTTAGGTGTTTTTAAGACCTCCTGAGTGGTTTTCAGCATGACGTATGTATGTGTGTGTGTATGTGTGTTATCATCGTAGCGCCCAAGGTATTTAACCTAGAGAGTTGAAACTTGGCAGAAAAATCAGTCCTAACCTGTAGTTGTGCCGCCCGGAAAATCAACTTTTTCCGCCATCTTGAACCCAGTTTGCTGAGTCAGCAAAAATTTAAAAAAATCGTAATTAATCGAAAATGGTCCTGATCTAGTTGAAATTTGGCTCAAATGTACCTCTCTGTATGACAAACAAGCCCACTAAATTTCATTTTGATTTTTGGCCGCCTTTTATTTTTAAACTTTGACTGTTAATAATACTGAAAGTATAAATAGGTTTTTGACGTATAGCATATCGTTGGAACTGGAAAAAATTAAGGAACAAATATAAAAAAACCGATGAAATTCCATTAATTAGTTTAAAAGTTATAAGCGAATATAATTATTTATTAGTGCGATAATTTTGATGACGTCAAAGTTTGTTTACATCTGTCAAAATACCGCCAAACTTCAAATAATTAAATAAAATATAGGTATTAAAAATAAGTTGTTTTTTTTAAGACTGATAATAAATCAGTTAGTTCAGAACGGTCACCCATCCAAGTACTGACCACGTCCAACGCTGCTTCCTCCTGCTGCGAAGCAACAGGAGAGGCCACTTTAGTGGCCTCTGAAGTGAGGAAAAGTTCTGAGGTACCCCGTACCCGATTTTTTCTTAATAGTTATTTAGTCATAGTCATATTTATTCTAAAACAACATAGGGGAGTAAAAATCTAAAGAAGTACCGTTTATTTAGTATTTTTGTATCATTCTTAACTCAATTATCTTAAAAGAATACTGAAAATAAAATGATTGAAGAGTTGGTATACCTCGTTATTATCATGAATTATATTAAAAAGAGGCTCGTCAAACATGATTTTTTTAAATTTTTATTTTACTCCAACTTGTGGTCCAACATCAAATTTCAACCTCCAACCTATCCACAGACGATAAACATTGTCTTCAACATGGTTGACAACCAAGTTGATCGTCTAAACGCCGCTTAAAACCATATTTCTGCCGTTATTAAAGAAATATGCAAAATGTTCTAATGGGCCCTAGAAAAAATAAGAATAGCAATTTGATCTGATTAACTGGGAATTCAAGGAGCATAATTCATGTTAAAGAAAAAAATGAAAAATAAAATAACTTTTGAATGGGGTATCAAATGAAAATGAATGAGTAGATTACTAAAATATATAACACTTGTGTAAATTGTTTATTTTCTACACCATTATGTCAAAAAGCATCAACATTTTGCCAGCCGATTTTTGTAAATTTGTCACAACTGAATTTTTGTTTACTGTAAAGTTTTTTTTCTGTTTACAGGCTTTAATTGATGCAGTAAAAGCAGGAAATATTGATGGAGACATAGTTTTAGTTATATCAAATAAGCCCGGTGTTGAAGGTCTTAATAAAGCAGCTCGAGCCAATATCCCTACCTTGGTAATTATCTATTTTACAAGCTTTTATTTAACTTGCAATGTTTGTTTGTATGTATGTATGTTTGGGTCAAATCTTGCAACTGAATTTTAAAGCAGTTATCCTCAACCGATTGAATTGAAATTTGGCATACACTATTAGTTTGGATGACAATGCATGGTTAGCTAAGTGACGTCATTCTAAACCAATATGGCGGACAGCCCAAGATGGTGGACTAGATATTTTTTAATCACGCCCATGATATGGGTATCAAACGAAAGGGTTTTCTGAGAAGAATACGGAAAATAAAATGCCTCCACTCTAAATCCAATATGGCGGATGGCCTAAGATAAAAGCTTGTTTTTAAAAATGTTTTTAACTGTTAATTTTATTTAATTATATTCTCTTGTTTGTGACATTATCGCTATGTGATGTACACAACAAAATGTTGTCCAGCGTGTGGGTTTGGCATGTGACATTGTCACTCTATCTATGGGTGTGTGTATGCATAAATGTATGTTAGTAAAATTTAGCTATAAGGAATGCAACATTTATGAATATCTTTGAAATAACTTTTTTAAATATTTTTCATTATCTAGAAAAAAATGTGGTTGGTGTTTTGCTTTAATACATATATATATATATATATATATATATATATATATATATATATATATATATATATATATATATATATATATTTATATGTGTAATTAAAAAAAAATAATAATAATAAAAAAATAAACTAAGCTAACTAAAACTCAGCTCAAGAATTTAAAAGAAATATAAGAACAAAGTTTAGCAAACATTTAAAAAAAATCAGTCCGAGAAAACTCAGACAAACTTTCTCATAATATACGAGTTCATAATTATTTAGCCCAATTTTTTCCATTTATTAGTTTTGGTATGTACATTAAATTATTATTGAACATTTTATCCAAATGTATCATAAAAATAACTTCTCCTCGGCGGGGAATCGAACCTGGCCCTCTCTGTCCGCTTTTAAAGCTACATTTTAGATCATTTGAATCAAAATCGTCGAAACCATTTTCAAGAAATAATTTTTTCTGAGTTTTTTTTGGGGGGGGTTAGCACCCCCAAATTTGGAGCTAAAATTCATTTCTCGATTTGACCTCGGGGTATGATTTTTGTCAAAATCGGCCCAGTAGTTTAGGCTCCACGTGTCTGCACCGATGACAGACAGACATTTCCTTAAAATCACTTTTTGGACTCAGGGGACCTCAAAACGTGTGAATCCATCAAAATCGAATTTTCACGCTATCACAATACTTTCTCTTTATATAAGAAAGTAAAAAGGTCTGCTACTCTGGACTGGAGAGGTATATGTCACTTTGAGTGAAAAGTGACTGAATCAAATCACTCTGTTTCTGGATCAATATTGCTTGGATCACTGCTATCACTTATATTGCCTGTCGCCAGCGACATTTTATCACTATTATATCACCCCATGTGAAGAGGGCGATTTCTATTTAAATTGTTTTATCCTTTAATCTAACAATATTATCATGTTCGCAGGTAATCAAACACCAAGACTACTCAAGCAGAGGAGAGTTTGAAATAGCTTGCGATACCAAACTGGTTGAAGCCGGTGTTGAACTGGTCGTACTCGCTGGATTTATGAGAGTATTAAGTGAAGTATTTGTTACCAGGTGGAAAGGCAGATTAATTAATCTCCACCCTGCGCTGTTACCTTTATTTAAAGGACTTAATGCTCCACAGCAAGCTTTAGATGCCGGAGTACGTGTCTCTGGGTGCACAGTTCATTTTGTTGAGGTAAAAAAATATTTTAAAAAATACAGTCGGATCTCCATATGACGAAATTGATGGTTACAGAAAAATAGCAAAATTTTGTTATATAGAATTGTTTTAGAGTGAAAAAATGAGTGGTCCTGAAAGAGGAAGATTTTTATCCAGTACCATTTTAAGCCATTACAGGACTGCTACATTTACGTCTTCATATTTAGAATCTCTAGAATTTTTTTTTTTTTTTTTAAATATCCACTTGTTTCGTATAGTTTAAAATTTGAATCTCAGTTTTTTTTTAAATTTTAGACTCTGAACTCAGAGCGATTCCATATTTACAGGATACTTCTTTGTTCCATTCCTTTATCTAAGCCTTTGAATTAATTATTTTTTTCTGAAAGTGATTTTCTTATAAATATTTGAGGAGCTTAGTATCAAAGATGGACAAGAGCACATTTCAAAATTTTACAGGAGAGTCGAAAAACTGTAGCTCAAATTCTACAGGTGCTAGAGCTATGATTTTTTTTTGTAGATTCTTAATAGACTCAAAACTAGTTAGAAGTACTGAAAACGTGAATTTCTTTGATATTTTAGCTGCTAAATGGAGTTAAAAAGTGGAGTTGTCCGCTTTTGAAACAAAATGACGTTGAAAATAATGGTTATAATAATAATATTGGAGAAATATTTTTTTTTTCTCGTTTTTCAAAGTTCTTAGGGGGTAGTGCCCCCAAATTTAGAGCTAAAATTGATTTCTCGACTTCCCCACGGGGTATCATTTTTCTAAACATGTATGACAAAATGATAGAAGTAGGTATTCAGATGCTAAAGCCCGCAGTGCATCATAGGAACGAGTTAGTAAAATGCAGCCTCCTGATTGGCTGTTTCGATTATGTCCACTTTTGAAGCAAAACGTGTGTTGACTTGTCGGTATTTGAAACAAAACTACAAATATTATTGCATTTTTACCCCTTTTCTGGTCGTTTTTGATGCAAGTTGATAGCAGAATCTGATGCAGCAGCCAAAAATCTATAAGAAACAATCGATAACTGAAATTCGGAAAAAAATGTCGAATGACCGTCTTTGATACTAGGCTCCTCATTTGTACCAGTGAGTAAATTCCTCTGTAAAAATTCAAAAGCTTTATAACGTCCAATACAAATTCTAAACAAACTGAGAGTAAAAGATTTCTCTATACTGTTTAAAGATGTAAAATGGTAGAAGACGCAAAATTATTAGAGTTCTAGTGCAACAAACTCCTAAAGATGGTTTTAAGAAAATGAAGGAATACAAAAACACCGCCAATATTAATTCACCGAAAGTTTGTCGGTTGGTTCTTTATCCTTATTTCTAGGCATTTTGTTTGTTATAGTGAAATTATTTTCGTTCTATACAAACACTTTTATATAAAGAATTTGTGGAACATAAATAAACATTTGTTATAGGGATTTTCGTTGTGCAAAAATTTGTTATAAGGAGGTCCGATTGTACATACTTATTTAAAGTTGGAATTTTTTTAAAAAAAAAAAGAGTTTTTGCTAATCTTTAAAAAATCTGGGATCATATTTCTCTTTTGTGCCATAAATCTACTAGATAAGCTACTAAGATTTTAGCCTTATTAAATTATATTTCTATTTTGGTTGTCCCCTTTAATTCTTTTATGATATAATTTCTTCTTTTTGTGTCAGTAGGGGTTTTTATAAAAATTTAAAAAGAATGAACTAATTCATTTATGTTTTAATATTATAAATTATGGTTATATTTCGTCCCTTTTTTTGAGACATTTTTCAACCCTGTAAATAAATATACAAAATTAGAAATAAACTTTCTACTACAATAAACATTTTTGTCATTTTAAAGATTTAGTTAACCATTTAATTAAACAATATATATAAAATATAATTACCTTTTGGCTAAAAATTTGAAAGAAATAAATTAAAAAAAAAAAAAGTCTCATGAGTTTTTTAAAAAAAAAAAAAACTAAACAAGTATTACTTCTGAATTAATTCACCACACCAATAAAACTCTAAACCAGATTAAATGAACTATTTGACACAAAAAGAATAAATTTTTAAATATATATTCTTGTTAAGAATCTTCATTTTAAGAATTGCTTGGTGAATTGTTGTGTAATTTGTCTCAGTTGTTTTGACACTAAAAGTAGACATTCGATATGCAAATAACTACGTAAAACAGTGTTGCTATCGCACCAAATATTAATTTGCTCAACTCTTTCAATAAATTTTCTATTGAAGTTATAGTTTTTATATCTTAATGAAATTCTTTATTATTCATTTTTTTTTAAATTTATTTTACAATATTATCTAGGTTGACGTGGATGCCGGCGCTATAATTGTTCAAGAAACTGTTGAAGTTCTGCCTACAGATACTGCCGACAGCCTTCAAGCTAGAATTCATAAAGCCGAACATCGTGCCTTGCCCCGTGCAGTACAACTGTTTTGTCAGGATAAATTCTATTTGGACGTCAACACTGGGAAAATTGTTTGGAATTAGTATGTTTAAGTATTCTGAAATTAATTTTCCCCTTCAAATTTTCTCATCTTTTTTAAAAGACTAATTATGCTAATTATTTTGTAACAGATACAATCTCTTGAGTGTTAATTTTTTTATTTTTATAATTAAAAACAAATATAAAATTAAGATAAAACTGAATCAGATAAAAATCTCAATCCTATTTTTGTATTTAAGCAATAATTAAATCCAAGACCACACCTTGTGCTTAAAACTGGATGTTTTGAATTTATCAAAATAATGTATTTTTTGGATATAATGATTAAACCAAAAGATAAATATTTTAGTTACTTTCTTTTTCTTTATATTCATTTCTTTTGTTAAAAAATTGTTAAATTTGGTTACCAATCTCACTTGTTAAAGGAATTATATGAACAAATAAGCACTATGGTTATATTAACCCTCTGCCCGGAACTTTGGTATTTTTCACCCCATAAATTACTTATTATCTGCCTCCAGGACTGCCTGAGTGCACTTTCAGTGGGCATCTTACCATTAAGGAGCAAGGGTTACCCCCTTTTACTATCGGTTTTTTCCTGAGCATTATTAGTGGTATCATCAACGTCGCCGGTAAAATTTACCATTATTCTGCATTTAGTTTGGTTTTCTTCGTGATGATAATCTTTACCGATATTTTGACACTATTTTATTCCAACACTATAGGGTAAGTTTTACCGCTAAACCAGCCCTCTATACTAAGCAAATCATACTTTTTAACTCTGACAGCGCGGGAAAATCGGAAAAAAATGGGAGGAAAGCCAATGAGAGCTTGAGATTTTGGCGGGTAATAGGTCGGGCCAACTAGGCAGACAAAAATATCACTGGTGAAGGGGCGAGGCACTCAGGATAACCGTTCAAGGAGACTTTGTAACCTCCACCCCTTGAATCTTTACATTCCCTTTACTGTTTCTTGTTCAGTTTGCATCGTTTCCCTCTTGTTTTTATACCTTTCCCTCTATTTCTATATTATATATACTATCTATATTATATCTATATTAATATATTCTATATTATACCTTTCCCTGTATTTCTGAGGTGTATTATTATAGTTATTTCACTCTTTATCTTAAAAGTTTTAAACATTCACTTTTTATACTTCATAACCATTACAATTACATTTATTGAACGTCAAAAGAAAATAAATTTATATTAATTGCAAGAAATATTCGTAAATAATAAGTTAAAGTCAAAGGAGAAAGCTTTATAGTTAAAAAGATCGCGATTTGAAATGGAGTAACATAACCTTCTTTTGTTTACCAACAAATGATGCTGCCCCACCACTCAAACCAGCCTAGTGGCTTTATTTCTTCTCCCCCATAGGTTGGCTAATCTGAGCTGTCAGATTTAAAAAGTATGATTTGCTTACTGTAGTGGTAATTTTTACCAATATTCCAGCAGTACTTTTTGTTTTGTAAAGAGGTAGTTACAGATACATGTCATTAAAATTAATGGATATTTATAAAATTCAATATATAAGTTTTTTGATAAGCATGTGTCTTACACTAAAGATGTCATGTAATAAAAACCTCTTCATGTAAACCTATAGCAAACATTAGGATGACGGTAAAAAATACCGATGTTCCGGGCAGAGGGTTAAATAAAAATAAAATTATATATTTATGAAGAATATTATTTTTAAAAAAGCCAATAAAGTTTTTGGTAATTGCTCAACTTAGTACTAAGTTTTTTTTTTTTTTTTCTTTTATAATTTTTTAAGCTATTATTGAAATGATGATTTTATATTATATGTTATTGTATGCATTTTTTTATAATAAAAAAAAGTATAAACTAGTGTTGTATTTATTAATATTTTATTAAAAAAAACAAAAAAAAACCTACAATTTAGTTGTACAATATAATAATTAGATCAAGCTTAATATATATATAGAAAATACAAATTGTTCTCTTTAAAGGCGCGTCCACACTATGCCAAGTGGCAAGGAATGGCAAGGCCAAATGGCATTGCCAAGTGTAATGTGGACGTCTCCCTTGGCATTTGCTATTTGCCAAGCTTGGCACAAAACGTGCCACTTGACCTGCCAAGCCGAACCCGACGATTGTCGGTCCGGATCAAAGAAAGCCAGATGGCAAGAAGTCGTAAGTCGGCCAGACTGCTTTGCCGCTTGGCCTTGCCGCTTGGCATAGTGTGGACGCGCCTTAATATTCTACCTAACTAAGATTTGATACACATTTTACTAAATAAATAACTAAATGAAGACCTGGTGAGAAACTCTTTCCCTCCATTTAGACAAAATTTTGTTTAACGATTCCTCATTTCCACTAGTGTCATTTTCCCTATCATTTCAATTTTATAATGGTTGCTTTAATTTTGTCCTTAACATGAAACATTTTTATATTACTTGCAATTTGGAATTCAGATGCAATAGCAATGCTATCTATTGGACTATCAAAGAACTACCTATTGAGCTGACATATTCCTATTAAAAGATGTCACCACAAGTACAGTTTTTGTTAAAGAATAACAATATTACTAGTCCAGTTAACCAACATCGCAGTGGTGCTTTTGTGAATTCATTTAAGTAAAACTTATTTTTTAAGACATTTATTTATAAACATATATGCATGTGTATTTTTTTAAAAAAAACATTTTTACTTTTCCTACCATAGGTTGGGAAACAGGATTTTTTTAAAATAACATTTTTACTTTTCCTCACCTATGATAGAAAAAGTATTGTTTTCATCCAAAATTTTTTTTTTTTCAAGATTTTAACTGAATTATCCATTTTGGGTGTTTTTAAGACCATCTGAGTGGTTTTCAGCATGACGTCTGTATGTATGTGTGTTATCATCGTAGCGCCCATGGCATTTAACGTAGAGAGTTGAAACTTGGCAGAAAAATCAGTCTTTACTTCTAGTTGTGTTGCCCTAGAAATCAACATTGTCCGCCATCTTGAACCCAGTTTGCTGTCAGCAAAAATTTTAAAAAATCAAAAATTGGTCCGATAGAGTTGAAATTTGGCACAAATGTACCCGTCTTTATGACAAACAAATCCACCAAATTTCATTTACATATTAGCTGCCATTTTGAAGTAATCAATTTTTTGAATTTTGAAACTTTGAAGGTTAATCATACCAAAAGTATAAATACGTTTTGAAATATATCATATGATTGGAACAATTTACCACGTTCTGGCACCATAGAAATAGAATATACCTGTAAACTATACCAGGAACATTTTATACATGTTAATAAACTATAAAAGTAGAAACTCTGATAATCTGAACAATTCAAAAATCCAAATAGGCCTTGGTTCCAATATGTTTAGATCCGTCCAGATTAAACGAATGTCCGGACTAGTGGGGTCCGGTTTAGAGAGACAGACTCTACTGTGTTCAATACTTATTTTATTTGGGTATGCTTGCTTCGATTTAAGAGGTAACTACATTATGCCTTAATAATCCAAGGCACTGCAGTCAGTGGTTGGTTTGGCTTTAGGCTTACCCAAGGGTTCTTCAACTATGTATGCAATGGATAACATGGGGTACCTAATGCTTCCTAAGCTGTATAAACTGTATGATTGATAAGAAGGTAGGGTTAGCGAGAAGCTGTCAAATAAAACACAGTTTAAGGTTTATGCTAACGTTTCGCTAAATTTATTAGCATCATCAGAGCAAATAGACAAAGTATAACATAAAAATTATATAGATGTTGACTCTAAGACATGTTATAATAGAATGAATAAAGGTGTAGTTAAAATACATACCTTACCCTTTTCTTATGTATCTGTATTTTAACTACACCTTTATTCATTCTATTATAACATGACTTAGAGTCAACATCTATATAATTTTTATGTTATACTTTGTCTATTTGCTCTGATGATGCTAATAAATTTAGCGAAACGTTAGCATAAACCTTAAACTGTGTTTTATTTGACAGCATCTCGCTAACCCTGCCTTCTTATTACTCTTTATCTGTCACCAACTACCTTAATTATTGTATGATTGATATTCACAATTAGGATAGACGCCACTTCACTGAAGTTGCTAGCTACTCATTCGTACCCACTTCACTGAAGTTGCTAGCTACTCATTTGTATCTGCTAGCTACTCATTCGTATCCACTTCACTGTAGTTGCTAGCTACTCATTCGTATCCACTTCACTGTAGTTGCTAGCTACTCATTCGTATCCACTTCACTGTAGTTGCTAGCTACTCTTTCGTATCTGCTAGCTACTCATTCGTATCCACTTCACTCTGAAGTTGCTAGCTACTCATTCGAATCTTGATGCTGAGAGAACACTTAACAATAATATTAAATAAATTGCTTTTAACTCCTCTTAGCCTAATTGAGCATAAGAAATAGAGTAATTCTTCCTGATAGTCCAGGAGATAGTGTGCAAAAAAGTCTGACTAACATCAAGCTAGAATTTCATGTATAAAATGGGGTTCAGTATTAAAGTGGACTAAGTCCATCAAACTTGATTTTGGGTTACAGACACTTTTGTGAATTTACTCAGTGCTAATTACTATTACATTATAAAGTTTAATTAATTCGATTATTCTATAGTTTAGTTCATTATTAAATTTATTTTACAGATTTTAGGTTGATACCTTAAAATAATCCAATTTATGACATTTCAAATGGAAGCTACTGTGACTTGGTTCAGATTTGCTCTGAAACTTCAGAGCAAATTCAAATAGAAATTCTTCAGTGCTCATTGAAACGACTGCATTCTGTGGGTTTCCCATGGTACTAACAATTATAACACTCTAACCGTATTAAAATATACAGTATAAGCTTTCACAATATATCTCTATCTCATTTTTTTTTCAAAAAATGGACTTGGCCCACTTTAGCACTGACACCCTCAAATAATCTTTTAGTGCCTTTCAAGAATATGTGGTCGGCTAAGTACATCTGCAGGACATAGCTTGGCAATAGGCATTTGAAAAAAAAAGAAAACCGGTAGAGAGCGGCCATGTCTCACCCATAATGGTGGACAATGTGATTTTCATGATCCTGAGTACAAACTTAGTAGACTAATAATCAAGTTGATGGAAGTTTGTCACTTGATAGGTTAGTGTTTCATTACTCCAAATCAAAGTGATCACCTATCAAGTGGCAAACTAACATCAACTTGACTTTTGGTCTACTAACTAATTTTGTACTCAGGATCATGAAAATTACATTGTCCACCATAATTGGCAGGACATGGCCACTCTCCACCGGTTTGTTTTTTTAAAATGCCTAATGTCAAGCTATGTCCCCCAGAGGAACATAGCCGCCACATATTCTTAAAAGGTAGGGCTGCCAGATTTCTGAATGTAAAATCCGGGACAACCCACCTCCGGGGGGTCCGGGGAATTTTGAAAATATGACCTCTCAAACAGCGGCTTTTATGCCTTTCTGAGGTGACATTTGTCATAAAAGTAAACTTACGGTGTAGTTCGTTGGCAAAAAAGTATTAACATAAGTACACATTTTTCTTTTAATACAAAATTAAAAAAAATTAGTAATTGTAATACAATTAAAGTTGTGCACCTAATCATTGTAGATTAAATAGATCAGTCAATAACCATTATGCAATATTATTTAAAATCTATAATAAACTGTCATTCTATGATAATCGTTTTTCGTTGTTGCCCCAACCTCAAACATTGGGGGGGGGGGTCCGTTCCGTGGGGACGCCCGTGCTGTAAGTTTTAACTTATCATAAATATAGGAATCCTCAATACAGTACAATATCGGTATCATATAAAAAAATTCTTCGATTTATAAAATACTTCTTATCTATAAAACTATTGTACCTTTGCTTTCTAAAACTACGCATTTATGAATTATTTTATAACATAAATTATCAGCTTTTTCTTGCACCTAAATTATTATATTACGTCTCCAGTAAAAACCGGGACATTTTGGCGTCCCGAAAAGTGTCTTCGGGACAACAGGACTTTGAGTCCAAAACCGGGATGTCTGGCAACCCTATTAAAAGGCACTAAAAGATTATCTTGTTTACAAAATTCTAGCTTGATGTTAATCAGACACTTTTTGCACGCTATCTTCTGGACTAGTAGTGTAATTCTTCCTAATAGCATTATAAATTATAACTTTATAAATAAGTATATTTAAACAAATTATTATTGATTAATAAATAAATATATTTTTTTACTTTTTTTTAAAAAAAAAGAAAAAGATATAATCAGTAGATAAAAGAATTGAAGTGTGTTAAAATTATATTTATATCATTTAATGGAAATTCAAAATGTTAGTTTTTGACTTTGTGTTTTTGTGGTACAGGTAGAGGCATCCTATGCCTGACTTCACTAATTTTCCGTTTAGATAACGTAACACGAGTATAGTTACCGATTCCACTGTGTACATTCTCTATGGTTATTATGTTGTTTAATCCGTCTATTTTCTCCGTTCTTTCTTCCTTCAATTTTTTCTCATCTTCCTCTTGTTTTTTCATCAATTCTTCCAATCTTCTGAAATCTTCCGCTAGTCTTCTGTAAGTTTGTTGAATCATAGCTTTAACTTGGTCTTTGTTCAGATCCTGTACGCTTTCAGTCGTCGTTTTTACATCAATTTCTTTTTTATCTAACAATTCCTTGTTGTCTTTAATTTCAATTTTTTCTTTTTCTTTATCTTTATCTTTTTCTTTATCTTTATCTTTTTCTTTCTTTTCCGAGTCTTTCTTTTTTAGTTTATTATCATTAAGTTTTTGAGGTATGCTTATCTGTTGGTTCATGGGATCGAGTCTGAAGTTTGAGTCCTCCCCTTTAGAATTGAGGAGGAAAGCTGATTCAATATCAGGTGACGTGCCATTTGAGACGATATTATTTGTCGTTTCAGCTGGTTCATCAATGTTAGTTGGAATCCTGCAAAGAACTAGATTAGTTACACCATTTAGAATAATAAAAATTGTTTTGAATCTGGAGAAAACAGTATGTAAAAGTATTGATCCTAAAACTCTTTTATGGCTTTAATGCATTAATTAGACTTGAATATCACTCCATAGATTCAAGCGATTTTTTAAAAAGCAATATTATTGGAAATGTTGGTTATTATGCGTGCATACAAAGGGAAGTTACTAGGGAGGCCATAAAGACATGGTAGCAGTAAAAAAAACTACAATTATTTACACATTTTTTTTTTTTGAAAAATTACCAAGGTTGAAATGCACCGAAATTTTGAAATGTGGGTACTACTGGAATCGTTTTTAAATTTGTAAAAAGGAACAGTTTGAAATAAATTGTAAGTAAATAGTACAATTAGAAATTGGTGGGCCAAATTTACCCGTAATTTGAGGTTTATAAATGAGATTTTTTGTACTAATAATGTGGAAAGATGTAAACATAATTTTACTTAATATTTCAAAACTAGCTTGAAAAGTGTCCAAGAGTGTTTCCATCTTCTATCACTTTTATGCTATAAATTAATGACTACTTAAATATTCTTAAATTTACCGTTTTAATCTATTAGCAATCTGTTCTACAATATTAAATTATAAGTATATAAGCGTTAAACATACGTATAAATATTATTATACAAATTTACCCAGAGATTTCAGAGAAATGAGTTGTGGAGCAATAAAAACTAACGAAAAACACATAGAATTCCCATCTTTTCAACATAATTTTTTGGAAAACATCAAGAAAAATGTCAGTGTCATTATTTAATTTGTTTATTTAAGTGACATTTTATTAATTGAGTTCTTATAACAGGATGTAACATTTTTAATTTTTTTTTTATAGATTAAAATAATTGTTTATTCGGGCATAAATCAATAATATATTACTATTATTTACATATTATTATAATTATATCATTGATTATAATCAATGCAGTTTAGGTTATTGATTTTTTCCTACCTGAAAAACTATTGGTTTTATTTTAATTGCTGTTGGGTCTTAAGAAAAAATAATACGCTCGACCCCTGCTTGGGTCATTCTCAACCTGACTGACTAGAAGATTACACTACATTGCAATCTTTAAAATTGAAGATTTTATTGAATTGTCTAATTCTCATCAATTTCTCTGCATTTAGATAATGTTTATTGCACTAGGTAGCTTGTACAATTCTATTTTCCTTTCATTAGTTTTAATTGTTTTTAGTTTTAAGTTATGGGTGATTCCAATTTAAAGTGCAATTTTCATGTCCTAGATGAATAACTGGAGCGTTTTTCACACAATTGACAGGATTTTTCTTCATGGTAACTCAGTTAAGCTTACAGAACTACAACCAAGCAAAAAAATAATGCACCACTTAATTTTAATCGCTACAACAAATTTCAAAAGGCAATTTTGTAACAACCGTGGCTGTCCTTAAGTCAGTTGTTCTTATTCACTTCACTCTAGCTCATACATTAATAATTTTATTCAAAAACTTATTGGATAATTTTGAAGTAGGGTCCTACCAGGATTAAAATATGTGTTAGTTATTAGAAATAATAAATTATTACTAAACGGAACTTCAAGTTAAAGTTTGTCCTTTACAAAAATGTAATTACCGTGGCATTATATAAATGTGACCCTACTCTGGTTGTGGCAGGGAGATTTTAAGTGGCGAGATATTTTTGCAATGCCGCAACACTGGTTTTCTAGCAACCGTTGATAGGGGATGAGCTGAACCCTTCAGTTGGGAGCTAGCGCTAATTCCGATTGTTCTTCCAGTTACGTACCATTTTAAACGTAATTACCGTGCATGTTATTAAAGTCTATTTTCAAAAACTTTTTAGGTTAAGTTATAGTTCATTGTTTAGGCTTTTAAGAGTGCTATTTAAAGGTGTATTAAAATTGGATTTTTATTTTAAACTACTGACCAAAATATTTTCAATTTTTAAGTTTTTGGTAGTTTTCATACTATGGAAAGTTTAAATTTTAATTTAAATCAAATTATAATTATTATTAACTACAGGAAACAAAGTGGAGTGTATTTTTCACTGTCTGTTTCCCGTAGTTAATAATAATTATAATTTGATTTAAATCAAAATATTTTCTTAAAGTGTGAAATGTAACAACCGTGCACGAAAATGTGTACTTCACGTGCCTTAATTACCATGTTTCAAATAAACTTAATTCCGGCCTAAAAATTTAAAAAATTATTTCCCATCTGTCCCGCATGCTGCAATATATCTGAAATTAGTCTGAGAACATTCCATAATTTTTCCATAATTTTTTTAAAAAGTCAAAATTTTCAGTCTAAGTCCAATTTTAGATTCCAAAATAGCACTTTAAATTAGATTCACCCTTATAATGAATATTAATTGAGGTAATTTAGTCAAATAGACCCACCATATTACTTAGTAAAGATGTCTTCCATTTTTTTGTTTTATTTTATTTGATTAAATATTTTATATATTTAAAATTATTATTCTATTATTTTTTTCTGTTGATGCATTATAGTTTTTTATCATTCATTTTACCTTTAAATCCTGGAAAATATAATTGTTTTAATTGTGATGATGAAATAAGACTAAAAATAACAAACAAGGTTTTATTTATAGTAAATTTTCCATAAATTCTAATGGCAAAACTTTCTTAGGTAAATCTTCTATATCCGTCCCAACTTTCTCATTTCTTCTCAGGGTGCCAGGAGAGATTAAACTAAATATTTATTTAAGCCACTATCTCTGACTTTGATTTCTTAAAATTTCCACAAAAGAGGGCCTCTCCCCCCTCCCCCCAATTTTAAACCTCTAAATATTTGGTCATAGCTAAGAATTAGGGGAAGAGGGTCCACTTCATTCGCCTAGGGGGCCGCATACTGTAAATCAGGCCCTCGTTCGTATGGGCGGAATACATATAGCCAAAATTTTAACCCTGCGGAGGGTGCGCCTAAAATACTCCCGAGTCAAGGTGCTTGGGTCTGACAGACCCGTTAACATTTTCTTCATATTTGGGTAATTTAAATAAGGTAAAATAATGAAAACAAATGTTGCAAAAAGCATTTTATTAATTAAGGTAACATTAATTAGTAAGTATTTTAGACACAATTTTTGACTTCAAATATTTAAGCAAATTAAAATAGAACAAAATAATTTTAGGTGGTGGTTGTTTTGTCCAAGCTGTCGTCTGGTCTCTTCCGTATCTATGCAAAGAAGCTTGGTCAAAGTAATCTTGTTCATCAGTTTCATTTCCTTCTTGTCCAGTGTCTGTCGACTCTACTCTTACTTCTACCACGTCCACTGATATGTCAGATTCAGAGTCGTCAAAATAAATTTTATTATTTTGTCGAAAAAACGAATTCATAAAGTCTCTGAACACTTTCTTTATTTTCCAGATCAAATATCATTATTTTCTTATCAATTTCTGCAAAAATATTATTACTGTAAAAAAATTATCCTAAAAAAACTATTGACACAACATTTACATAACATTTTATATGCATGAAAAATTTGACAAAGAACATCCAAATTCTTAGGCTAAAACGATAACCACAAATGTGGCTCGCTACATAAATTATCGATATTTTTACTCACTATACTGAGTTATTAAAAATAGTATATAGTTGTAGAATATATATATTAACTTACTGTTATAAGTGAGTGAGCGGCAAGTGTACGAGTTAAGGCGCACTGGGTCTCAGAGACCCAGAGTGGATACCTAGAGGGATAACACTTGCCGTGAAGGCTTGAGCTATGACTGGAATGGTACTTAAGGCCGAATGAGACTCTTTGGACATCGGAGAAGAGATATGGTGGTGATTCAGAGGTCTTACACCCTTATCTCTACACAAAAACCCAATTTAAATAACTATCCGGGCCTCCCAGACCCGTGCGCCCTCCCCAGGGTTAAGTAAATAGAAAATATTTTTATTTTCAACTTTTTTCATCCCTGAAGATCCAAAGGATAAGAAAATCTAATATAATCATAAGGGATCAACCGAAGGAAATTGACAAATTCTATTTTGGTTAAATTTGTCCTGTCTTTCAGGGTAAATAATTACTCAATTTTAATTGATCAGAAGGTGATATTTTATCCCTAATTTTGGGACATCTTCAGCAGTCCCCACACGATCAATAGTATTGACAATAATATTGTCAATATGTCAATTTAGTAACAAATTTTCATCAATACTGTTTTTTTTATATCAATACCTTCTAACCCCGCAAACGGTCAATAGTATTGACAATACTTTTATTTATTGACAATACTATTGATCGTGTGCGGCCTGCTTTCAAACCTGTAATTAAATTTAGTACTTATAACATTTATCTTTTTAAATACATAAAATATATAGTCAATTTATTGGGATGGATATTATACAAATACATGAACTTAGTTAAATTTATATAACATCCACACTGATAAATTGACTATATATTTTATATATTTAAAAAAATAAAAGCTATAATTTTAATAATTATAATTACAGGTTTCATTGAAGATGTCCCAAAATTAAGAATGAAATATCACCTTTCTAATCAATTAAAATTGAATCATTATTTACCCCGAAAGACAGGAAAAATTAAAAAAAGAAAAAAAAAAGAATTATATCCATTTAAGAAAGAATTTAATAAATTATATATAAATAAAGGGA
Source organism: Gerris lacustris (assembly GCA_951217055.1). Lineage (NCBI taxonomy): Eukaryota > Metazoa > Arthropoda > Insecta > Hemiptera > Gerridae > Gerris > Gerris lacustris. The sequence continues at coordinate 62,224,794 of OX578284.1, forward strand.
CTACATATATTTATATTTTATACATACAATGGATTATATTTTTGGTTTTATCTGAGCTTTCTTTTAACCCTTACATTCCAGGTGTCCAGTATACTGGACATCATTTTTAGGACAAGTTTTAATCTACATTAAGACATTTATCTTTATTTATTTTTTGGCCAACCTGATACCTTCTTTAGTGATTTTTAACTCATCAGTGTTAACAAAAATAATTGTAACTATTAGATGAACATCATTTTGTCAGGTGTTTTTCGCCCAACAACATGGCGTCCAGAGGAATGTATGTATAATTCATTTTTTTTGTTTTAAATTTTCAATATTTCTTATAGGCAATAATTGTTTTGTAAAGATAAAAGATAAAATTTGTTAAATAATGATTTTCAATCACAAAAAAATATTCAAATTTAGCACAATAATTTATAATCAAAATTTGATGTCCAGTATTATACTGGGCATTCGAACTTTATGGTAACATTTGGTTTTGTAATAATGTTCAAGATCAGGTAATGAATTCAGAAGGAGGTAATGCTTTAGAACTTGAAAATGAGTTTGATAAATTAGGATTGTTTTATTCCAAATATTTCTTTCATTATTATCATTAAAAATTTGATTTTTTAAAAATTATTTACTTTTTCAAAAATTCATGTGAAAGGTTGAAATTGTTTTCACAATTCCTACAATTAAAATTCTAATGTTTATTATTTCTAATTTTACTTGTTTTATTGCAAATTAGTCTTATATTATGATTATTAATGATTTGATTTTTATAAATGCTTTATTTATTCATTGAAATTTTGAACCTTAGGGTGAGTTCAAATGCCATGATTTTACTGATCATAATCATTGTAAACTGTTATATCAGCCATTTAAGCTCATGTGGAATATAACTGATCAAAGTGATAATGATCATAGTGATCACAGTTCCACTGCAGTGGGCTTATCAATTTTACATGTACATCTGGGATCTTACAGTTGAGTCTGAATGTCCACTATTCATATCTCAAAAACGGGTGGTCCAAAAATTTTGAAAAAAATACTGAGTCATCTAGGGGTCAATAGGAATTGACCCTCTAAAAGAATTATTTTACTGGTCTTATATTACTTTGCTTTGTAAGTTTCATCGCACATTTCTGTTTCCCCAATTGCACATAGATACAACTAAGATGAAGAATACAGAAACCAAAAAAATAAAAACAAAATGGCGTCAAATTTATTTGCTTTTTAAGTTTCATCGCACACCTATTACCCCAATTTTGAACCACTTCCCGTGATTCAATCTTCCTCAAATTTTGCACATAGATACAACTAAGGTGAAGAATACAGAAACCAAAAAAATAAAAACAAAATGGCGTCAAATTTATTTGCTTTTTAAGTTTCATCGCACACCTATTACCCCAATTTTGAACCACTTACCGTCATTCAATCTTCCCCAAATTTTGCACATAGATACAACTAAGGTAAAGAATACAGAAACCAAAAAAACAAAAAATAAAATCAAAATGGCGTCAAATTTATTTGCTTTTTAAGTTTCATCGCACACCTATTACCCCAATTTTGAACCACTTCCCGTGATTCAATCTTCCTCAAATTTTGCACATAGATACAACTAAGGTAAAGAATACAGAAACCAAAAAATAAAATCAAAATGGCGTCAAATTTATTTGCTTTTTAAGTTTCATCGCACACCTATTACCCCAATTTTGAACCACTTCCCGTGATTCAATCTTCCCTAAATATTGCACATAGATACAACTAAGGTGAAGAATACTGAAACCAAAAAAACAAAAACAAATAAAAAAAATGGCTTCAAATTTATTTGCTTTTTTAGTTTCATCGCACACCTATTACCCCAATTTTGAATCACTTCCCGTCATTTAATCTTCCCCAAATTTTGCACATAGATACAACGAAGGTGAAGAATAGAGAAACCAAAAAAAAAAAAAAAAAAAAAAAAAAAAAAAGGTTGAAAATAAGACCAGTTTTGAAAAATGGTATTTTTATATTAATTATTTACAATCAACACAAAAAAATCAGGTGCGAAAGGGTTAAGAAAAATTTTACAAGGTGTTTAGTTCTAATAAATCTCAACAGATAGCATTACTTGTATCAAAATCTCGTAGTTTTCTGATTAAGTAAAAATTAAATGCTTGTTTAAATTCTCTTGTGATTTATTTTCGGCTTGTTTAAAACGGATTTTAAGTACATTATTGGAGTTGTTAAAGTTGCTTTTAATATTTAAATCAGGATAATTACAAGTTTAGTTAGGGGGAAGTATTTTTCTGTGGGTCGTTTAGTTGGTACCGGTAGGCGCGTGGGTGAGCTAGTATCGGGATTCTGATGCAGAGTCTCGTATCGTGGCCCAAGGGGTGCTCTCAGTTAGTTTACGGTAACTTTTTTTAATTCCCGTCGAATTTTTAATCCGTTATGCGTTTCTAAGTTGTACAATTTTTCGAAATAGAGACTGACGACAGTGCCTTTGCATTAATTTCTCGTCGTAGGTGTCGCGAAGTTTAGATTTCGGTTGTCGTTTCTTTAGGTCGAATTATAGTTCTATGGTTTTCTGGTTTCACTGTTCAAAGCGGTTTATTTTGTCGGTAAGTGAACAAGGGTGGTGTCATTTCCTTTTATTTATCGCCGTTTTACCCCATTTGTATTTTTGTTTCTTTTTGCCTTGTTTTTGTATTATTTTTGTGGATTGTTTACGATTACCGGAGACGGTAAATCGTTTTATTATTTGATAAGATCAGTGTTTTTTTGTTAAATTTATTTTACATTTTGTGGAAAGACATTGACTGGGGGAGTAAACGTAGGTTTGCACGTTTGGGGCGGCGTTGCCTTAAAAAATCAATGAAAATACCTACCCCCGTGAATTTCTCCTGTAGTACTCATGCTTCTTTTTTCTTATATTTGTTGCGATAATGCATGTGTGTGATGTTTTATCTGTGTTTTTAAACGGTTTGTAATCAATTATTTACGTCTTTGTAAAGAAAAGTTTGTTATTAATGTTTTAATTGAAATTTGTTACTATTTTCGCCCATTTTGCATGTTATTCATGCTGTTTATCATTTCATTTTTGTTTTGTATTTGTATTATTATATTTTGAAAGTTTTGTTTTATTATTATTTACCGATGTATGTAGTAGTTTTTGTTTTATTTTAGAATTTAGAGTTGATTTTTATTTTTATTTTTTTTTTTTTACTTAATAAATAAAGATTACTTTGTTAATATATTTATTTATTAATGTTTATCATTTTGTCGTTGTATTGTTTACTTCATGAATGCCTAATCACTTTGTTGAAACTGAAAGTTCATGAACTGAGTGCATGTCAAAAGTTCAGTGGCTGCCTGCTTGAAAATTTGCTTTAAGTTAATTTGTATAATTATTTTAGCAGTCGTAAACAGGCTGAACCTTTCCTTAGCTTGCTTTATTTCGTGTAAAGTAAGTTATTAAAACAATTGAAGGCAAAGATAACGCCTATGCTTATGGAATAAAGATAAAAATTGTTTGGACCCTTTGAGAATGATAACTGCTTTGAGAAATCAAGGGTTTAATAAACTATAGTAATATTATTTGATGAATTATTCATCAAATTTATTTCATCTTCATCAATTTATTTTCAGTTTTACTATACACATCATGCCAAATTTGTTACTACTCTCAAAATTAAACTAGGTATATTTTTCAAATTGTATCTTACCCAATTTTATTATTATGCAAATTCTTGAGGCAATTATGGTGAATCTTTAGTGTAAATGCCTCCATACACGGTCAAAACATTTTGACCGTGTATGGGGCTGTTTGATGTTTGGGCAAATCTGATGTCGGGCAAATTTAGGCCATACACGTCAAACATCATGTTTGCGCAAACATCATGTTTGTGCAAACATCATGTTTGCGCAAACATCAAACAGCCCCATACATGGTCAAAATGTTTGCGCAAACATTTTGACCGTGTGTAGGGGCCTTTAAGGAGGCTGTTAGAATGTAATATGGATACATATTTTTCAAATGAATCTTGTTTACTAGGGTTTACCCCATTTTCTAACCGAGGACAAGAAGTATTGCAATTTTAGTAAATCCACAGAACAGAGAACTTTTTAAGAGGTAATATCCTTTAGTCTAATAAACTTTTATAACAACAGTATTAGCTGCCTCCCATATAGTCCAGGATATAGCCTACAAACAAGTGTCTGACTAACATCAAGCTAGAATTTTGTGTTCAAGTTTATCTTTAAGTGTCTTTTAAGACTGTGGGGTCGGCTAAGTCAGTCTGGGGGACATAGCTTGGCCATAGGCATTTGGAAAAACCAAAAAACAAAGTGGAGAGCGGCCATGTCCCGCCCATTTTAACCCTGCACTTCTAACAATACGTCTCTGAGGCATACATGTTGACTTTAGTTGATAGCTCTCGGTGCGCAAGCGTGCCAGCCATTAGTCCTTCTAGGTATGCTATCTCTGTTTAATTAACCGTCAAAGTTGGGTCTTAGCTGTGCTTTTATATATTAGTAATTAATTTCAGATTTAAATGCAGCAGGTGCTAGTGAGGAAAAATGTGAAATGTATATTTTGACCTGCTCTTTTCAGGTTAAGGGGTCAGTTTGGTAATCATTTTCTCCCTAACAAGCACCTTTTTACTATTTTATTAGACCAAGAAATGTTTCAAGTTCATGATTTTATCAGCATTTAAATCTTAAACATGTATAAGTTGGTCTAATTTAAATTTACGTCTGAGAGGCGCAGTGTTAGAAATAATGGACTATTAGACAGTGTTAGTAAGGCAGGGTTAATGTCATCGCCCCATTTTTAGTGGACAATGTGATTTTCATGATCATGAGTACTAAATTAGTTTAGAAGACCAAAAATTAAGTTGATGTCAGTTTGTCACTTGATAGGGGAACACTTTGATTTGGAGTAAAATTTCAATAACTATCCACCTTAATTTTTGGTCTACTAACTAATTTTGTTCTCAGGATTATGAAAAACTCCAATCATCAAAAGGGCGTGACATGGCCGCACTCTACCAGTTTATTTATTTATTTATTTTTTTTTTCAAATCCCTATTACAAAGCCATGTCCAAAAGAATAACTTAAACACAAAATTCTAGCTTGATGTTAATCAGACTCTTTTTTCGATGCCATCTCCTGGACTACCTAATATATTAGATGTTGATATAAAAATTCTACTCTACACCTGTTTATTTTTTAATTTAAAATCCAGGATAAAGTGGGAATTACATGTGTTGTTATCTTTTATCTGCTTTCTCTTCTATCCATCAGTTAATAGTACATTACGCGTCGAGTTCGGAAAGTAGCATTTTGCATGCGAGTGTGGAGTTTGCACCCGAGCGACAGCGAGGGTAGTAAAACCACACGAGCAATTCAAAATGCCGTATTCGCACGAGTTGCCTACCGTATTTTATCTACGATTATTAGATTTTAATAATAAATACAGCAAAAAATAATAAACTTGCTGTATGTAAGTTCGTATTTCTCTTTTGATAAAGATGACATTAATTCATTAGTTGCATTTTGTGCGGAATTAATTATTTCTGAAGGAGTATTATTCTCCACATTTTCGTCAAAGTCACTTGATTCACTCATTGTTTTTCACTAAAAACTTGATATAAACAGTTACTTTAATAAAGGAACAGCAAATTAATTTTGTTAAATGTAAACAAACTTGCTAATCGAGCGTAAAGCTGAAGAATTCCTCTTCTTTACCGCGCTAGCGTGGTAAAGAAGAGGAATTCTTAAGAACTATGTGACGTGCATGCGCAATGAATACAAGTACGTAATGAATCACTTTCTACACATCTAAACAGAGATACAATGTTTATATTTTGTATCAATCGTAGATAAAAGAATTTACACAAAGATTAACTATTCACTTCTGTCCTCTGATTTAGTTACAGCTTGAGACCAGGTCATTCTCCCTGAAGATGTCAGAGAGGATATCCTTCCAAGTAACTCTTGTTCCTCTAGGGCAGCGTTTCCCAACGGGGTCCAGGTGGACACCTTGGAGGGGTCTATGGAAATTTAGAAGGGGTCTATAGTATTCCAGGGGTCTACTGGGGGTTGTTGATAAATTTAATAGGTTTGAATATTGATTATTTCAATAATCTAAAAGAAAAAATTGCATATCATTCTAAAGCGGAAATTAAATAATTTCTTAAGCCGTCAACTTCTGTAAATAATGTTGGTGGATTAGAAGCCTCTTACAATATTTCTTTGTTAATTGCAAAAGCCGGATATACTTATACCGTCACACCACTGGTGAAAAAATAATATCGCCCTCCAGCAATAGAAGAAGGTAATAAAAACTGTTATGAAAAGTAAATGAAGTATTTCACACGGTAATTACTACAATGTCATACGGAGAAAAGTCAGAAGATAACAAAAAAAAAATCTTAATTTGTTAATTGCAAATTTTCTGTACTGTTGGATGTAACCATTTATTGTAGAAACAGCATTTCGATCTTACATTTTTGATATTATAGCTCCAGTTTGAGAGCAATGACAGGAGTCTTTCTTTTACCGAACTGTTATAAATGTACACTACAGGTGAACATATATATATATATATATATATATATATATATATATATATATATATATATATATATATATATATATATTAAATTCTTTGAAAATTTACACTGAAACTGAAAACTTAAAATGATTACTAAAAGATATGTTATGTTAGCTATAATGACTATAAGATGATAGTTAATTTCAGGCCAAATATTAAAAAAAAAAAAAAAATATCAATATATCACACAACCATATTAATAAAAATTGAACTATTGTCCAATTACAATAATGACATCTTCTAAAATCAAGTTTATATCTGTTTCTGAAATTTTAAATAAGCCTCTTTTTCTAATTTCTTGTCCAAGTTTTTAGCACAAATTGTCATCTTTAAGATTTTTAACTGCAATTATTGGTATTCTGCTAACTTGTATGCTGTATATTAATAGAAAAATTCAAAGGGGTCGATGAATATAATTTTTTTTTAAAAGGGGTCGATGAAGGAAAAAGGTTGGGAACCCCTGCTCTAGGGCGTCAGCTGTCCATGCGTACCTCTAGAGCAGGGGTCTCCAATCTTTTTGTTTGAAGGGCCGTATCTTTTTGGATAAGATGGTCCATAGCGGCCGGATGAAGTAAGCAACATTCAGCTTTCGGACTTCACAATGGTTGAGAACGTAGGTAGATAATGTACTCTTAAACCACATTTCATTCTGGAGAACTTATAACTTTGCATTATTTAGGTTCATTTGTTAACGTCTTTCGTTTGTTTAGTGGGTCGAATGAAAATGTCCCACTGGCCAGATTCGGCCTGCGGGCTATAGTTTGGAGAACCCTACTCTAGAGTTCTAGAGTATATCAAGGGAAATGCTCCTCTCCCATTCTTTGAACATGTCCAAATCACTGAAGTCTATTTATATTGAAAATCTAAGTTATTGTGCTCCTAAGGTTATCTCTGATCACCTGATTTATCCTTCTGGTGTTTCTGGCTACATACAGTAGGTATCTCATCTCCTGAGCTTACACTGTACTGTGTTGTTATCACTGGAGTAAAACAGATTATCATATTGGTATTGGCTAACTGAACCTGTTTGTATTGAATATATCATTATGCATTTACTTGATCTGATCTTATAGTGACTATCTTAACAGAGTTTCTCGTGATTGTAGTAATTTCAATTTGCAAACTCCGGACGCCCAAACCTTCGCTACAATCTCACCTCATTACTTTTCTTTTAGTTAAATTGCATTTTTTGCCGTCTTTTATTACCTTTATTAGTATTAGTGAAGATTAAACCAAAAAACATAAGCATTATGTGTGGAATTAAATTTTTAGTCGAACTATTTATCAGAATAAGTTAAAATTTACAGAGTACTTAGTTTTAAATGATGATTAACACTACATTCTTAGAGAAGACGTAAGGAAAAAGTGGCTAGATTCTAAATTGTCAGTATAACAAGAGCACACAATTTAAGATTTGTATGAAATATTAAGGGCCCTAATTATAGAAACTAAGGAAGAAGTACATATAAATATTATGAGTTAGTTCGAAGCTTTAATTTTAGTATTAATTCACCATTGGTAAATACTTATTATTGAGGTATAAAATTATTTGTTTAAGCTGAGATTTTGTTGAACTTAATAGATTGTCAAACTCTAAGGAAGGTGTTCATACAAAAATGATTAAGTTTTGATACTCTTCTTTAGCATTAATTCACTGTTGGTAAATTATGCTGATTGTGGAATAAAATTACTTGTATCCACTGAGATTTTCTGAATCTTACTCAGAGAAAAAAATTGATCAAGTTGTAGTCGATAAACCACAATAGTTTATGTTTAATAAAGACCAGTTCTAAGTTCTAACCACATTAGCTTAGTATCAGAAAATTGATTAATTTGTTGAGTTATTCTTCTAATGTAGTCAAAACCAGTCTCCATGGATCATTACAGTTTGCGCCAAATTAGTTTTAGTTTGGTGACAGCATGGCAAAATAAAAAATAAATGAGGTGGAAGCCAATGATAGCTCAGTATTTTAAAAAGCTGACTCTCATTGGCTCCCCCACTCCATTTTTTCGACTTTCCTGTGCATTAACACACTAAATCTCAGTTGGCACAAGACTGCAGTACACTCTGGTTTTTTGACCATGAACTAATAGTCCAGAAGAAAGCGTGGAAAAAAGTGTCTGACTAACATCAAGCTAGAATATTGTATACGGGTGATTCCAATTTAAAGTGCAATTTTCATGTCCTAGATGAATAACTGGAGCGTTTTTCACACAATTGACAGGATTTTTCTTCATGGTAACTCAGTTAAGCTTAGAGAACTACAACCAAGCAAAAAAATAATGCGCCGTTTAATTTAAATCGCTACAAAAATTTTTAAAAGGCGATTTTGTAACAACCGTGGCTGTCCTTAAGTCAGTTGTTCTTATTCACTTCACTCTAGCTCATACATTAATAATTTTGTTCAAAACCTTATTGAATAATTTTGAAGTAGGGTGTCCTACCAGGATTAAAATATGTGTTAGATATTAAAAATAATAAATTATTACTAAACGGAACTTCAAGTTAAAGTTTGTCCTTTAAAAAAATGTAATTACCGTGGCATTATATATATGTGACCCCTACTCTGGTTGTGGCAGGGAGATTTTAAGTGGCGAGATATTTTTGCAATGCCGCAACACTGGTTTTCTAGCAACAGTTGATAGGGGATGAGCTGAACCCTTCAGTTGGGAGCTAGCGCTAATTCCGATTGTTCTTCCAGTTACGTACCATTTTAAACGTAATTACCGTGCATGTTATTAAAGTCTATTTTCAAAAACTTTTTAGGTTAAGTTATAGTTCATTGTTTAGGCTTTTAAGAGTGCTATTTAATGGTGTATTAAAATTAGATTTTTATTTTAAACTACTGACCAAAATATTTTCTTGAAGTGTGAAATGTAACAACCGTGCACGAAAATGTGTAATTCACGTGGCTTAGTTACCATGTTTTAATTAACCTTAATTCCGGCCTAAAAATTTAAAAAATTATTTCCCATCCGTCCCGCATGCTGCAATATATCTGAAATTAGTCCGAGAACATTCCATAATTTTTCCTGAATTTTTTTAAAAAGTCAAAATCTTCAGTCTAAGTTCAATTTTAGATTCCAAAATAGCAAATTATAATCACCCATACAAGTTAATCTTTTAGTGCCTTTAAAGAATATGTGTTTGGCTAAGTTCGTCTGAGTGACATAGCTTGGCAATAGACATTTGAAAAAAAAAAAAGAAACTGTTTTGTTCCCGCCAATTATGGTATGCAGTGTGATTTTCATAATCCTGACTATAAAATTAGTTAGTAGACCAAAAATCAAGTTGATGTAAGTTTGAACCTTGATAGGTTAGTTAGTCAATTGTTACTCAAAATTAATAGTGGTTCCCTTACCAAGTGAACCACTCACATCAACTTGATTTTGGGTCTACTAACTAATTTTGCTCTCAGCATCATGAAAATCACATTTTCCACCATAATTGGCGAGACATAGCTGCTTTCCAACTTATTATTATTATTATTTTTTTTTTTTAACCCTGCCTTACTAACACTGTCTAATAGTCCATTATTTCTAACACTACGTCTCTCAGACGTAAACTTAAATTAGACCAACTTATACCCGTTTAAGATTTAAATGCAAATAAAATCATGAACTTGAAACATTTCTTTGTCTAATAAAATGGTTAAAAGGTGTTTGTTAAGGAGAAAATTATTACCAAACTGACCCTTTAACCTGAAAAGAGCAGGTCAAAATATACATTTTACATTTTTCCTCACTAGCACCTGCTGCATTTAAATCTGAAATTATATTATGATAATCTAATGAATAGATATAAAAATAAAGTACCTTTTTTATAAATATGGCAATATAATATTTAATAATCAAATTTTAGGAACAATAAATAAAGCCAATAAATAAAGTAAGTAAGTAATAAATAAGGCAACAAGCTCGATAAGGTTAGGCTCGATAGGGTCCCTGAGGCACAGTAAACTAAAAGAAGTGGTAAATTACTAATATATAAAAGCACAGCAAAGACCCGACTTTGACCCAATCTGAAGGTTAATTAAACAGAGATAGCATACCTAGAAGGGCTAATAGCTGGCACGCATGCGCACCGAGAGCTATCAACTAAAGTCAGCATGTACGCCTCAGAGACGTGTTGTTAGAAGTGCAGGGTTAAACGCCTATTGCCAAGCTATGTCTCCCAGAGGAACTTAGCCGACCACATATTGTTAAATGGCACTAAAAGATTAACTTATACACAAAATTCTAGCTTGATGTTAGTCAGACACTTTTTGCACACTATCTCCTCAACTATAATGACAGGGTGTCCAGCAGCCTTGAACTCCTGGAATTATGCTTGAATTTTTAGGATGCTTGAAAAAAACTTAAAATAGGCTTGCATTTTTAAAAAATCAGGGATTTTAAAGACCCTAGGTTGTCTAGAAGTACCAATACATTTTGAATTTTTTATCCGAACCACCCTAAACAAAATTTGTTCGGATGATCGATGCGGTACTGTATATTGTATTTCACTTCTCTAGGGTACTACTGCTGTAATTAGGTTGAATTAATACTATAGTAGGCTGGAGGGTTTATTTGGAATGAAAGTCCTTCGAGTGATATTTATTTTTATTTCATCAGAGCTTAGTGATCACTGAAGAAGCTCAGGTTCCCATGGTGAAAGCTTTGATGAAATAAAAATATATAGTCGAAGGACTTTCATTCCAAATAAACCCTTCAGCCTACTATAATATTCTACAACTCCAAAAAATAAAATCTCTTCTATTATAAAAGTAATTTATATTATTATGCTGAACTATTTTTCTCATATTTTTTTCTACAATTCTAAGAAATTGTGAATGAATCACTATATTAATAACTATTGTTAATAAACCCAGCCTTGAATTTTATAAAAATGAGCCTTGAAAACCTTTAAATATGCTTGAATTTTACATTTTTATATTGCTGGACACCCTGAATAAGTTTTGCTCTTTGAATTTTTATATGATACATATATTTATTGTGGTATCAACTATTCTTTGAGGATTTCAAATTAACATCTCTTGTTTCCTCTTAACAGATTAGGGTTTGAGTAAGACATCTCTGCTGCAACTCTATTATTTTAGGGACCCCAGTTTATTTTCTTTCTTATAAGTAGTAGTCCCCTATAATTATTAATAGTTATCTATCCTGTTGGGTCTTGCAGGGGTTAATAAAAAATTAGTCGAAAATTATTTCATATACTATATTGGCTATATTTCATCCCTTAAGGGACATCATCAGGCCTGTTATATGTATTCAGTGAAGGAATTCAAAGTAAAAGTTAACAAAGCTTTTTTTTAACAAAAAATTTGACAAGAAGTCAAGACTATTAATAAATAGTCCTTCTTCCCTACTACTTAACATTAAATAATTAAAAATTTAAGAATACACGGTAAAGAGAAAAAATAAACTAATAAATAAAAACTTTATTGTAAAATGTCACTTAAAAATCTTGTTTTGAATTTAAAAGACCTATTTACAGCTGTTTCTACAATGTAGCAATATTAGCAGTAATGTAACAACACTTTATCTAATATAAATAGGTTGAGAACCGCTTCTCTAGACTAGACTTTACTAAGTGTAAGTGTAGTAGAAGAGCGCTGGGCTACGGCTACAGGGCTATAGAGTGGGGGAGAACCGAAGGCAGCCGAACCTACACGTCCTGTCCTCGGTTACCTTCGAGTCCGCGGTAAGGGAAGGTCCTACAGCTGTAGACTGGATTGCACACCTCCTATAGCTTTCTAACTCCCTGTCACACTTTTCTGAGTTTTTACTTTTAGTAACGATTTTTGAGTTATGTACCATAGACTAAACATGAAAATGTCAAAACCATGTGCTAAATCTAATTCCATATTTCCTTGTTTTGAGAGCTTTGCAACGTCCATAGATGTATTGTTGAGAGCTGCCTATTTATGTTCCTTGTCAAATGTGGATTGATTTCAATACTATAATATAATTAAATGTACTGAAGTAATTCAATTTAACTGAGCATTGTCAAACCTGATTAATTTGTTAGCTTACCTTGCCTTATTGTTTACATGGCTTTACTAATTTATTTCTTGAAAACCAGATAATAAAGAAGCCTTAAATTAATCAAATAGTAGAAGCAAGATTACACTGTTAAATTTTATCCAGTTTCGGTGTAATAAATATAATCTTGCTGTGTTCACCCAGCATGGCTATAAGTGGGTATAGAACTGTGGGTAGGAATATTATACTGCATTTGTTAAATAAATATTTGTAATAGCCCTTTTGCAGGCCTAGGCCTTGTCGAGCACACAATTAGTTATTATTTACATGGCTTTACTAATTCACTTCTTGAAAACCACTTAGTTATAGAAGCTTTAAATTAACCGAATAGCAAGATCACTCGATTTAAAGTTATCTGATTTATTTTGTTTTTGCAAATTCATTCATTCGATTAAATTAATTATTTAGATAGAGCAGACAATTTGACAAAATGATTATAATTTTATTATTTTGATTTATTTTAACCTCTGAGTTTAAAAAAAAAAACAAAACACCACAATTCAATAAACAATATATTTTTATGCTTAAAAGAATAAAATTAAGAAATAAAGTTGTATCCCCAATCTGGATAAATTTGAAATTACTTATATTTTCAATTAATCATAATCTTAGAAGCTATACTGAGTTGTAGGGGAAAGTAGGGCAAAACCGAATACCATTCCCCATTTATGAACTCCTGGGAAACGAAAAAGAATATCATTTACTAACTTTTTTCTTTAGACACATTAGGACTACCAAAATTTAACCAATTTTTTACAATATAATTTAATTACAAGGTCCTGAGAATAAATTTTGTGGATTTAGTCAAAATCAGAATTTTGATGAATGGGAGGGTAAAACCGGGTACTTAAGAAAATCAATAATTTTTAACTGCTATGGCCGATTTATTGTTAATTTATTTATCTATATATAAAAATCTATCACGTTGGAACATTAGTCTGAAGTGACATTTTCACAGAAGTCACAAACAAATCTTCCTTCTCCCTCATAAGCGCTACATTGCTCTTGAGCCCAGAGGTTGAACTCGTTACATCTTATCCACCCTTCTCCAGAAGCACAGTCAGAATAAAGTTCATTACAAACCATATCATTTATTGATTAATACAAACTAACTGAGAGGCATCCAGGATTGAGTTGACTGCATCACTAGATAGATAGCAGCACTAGTTTAGCAAAAATTAAGGTACCCGGTTTTACCCTACTTCCCCCTACTGGGAAGTTTGTTGGTTAGTTGTATTTTTGATAGCCACGCCTTCAACTGAAAGAATACAGTCCGATTTTTAATTTTATCTGGTGATTCTATATTTTACCAAACACAAGGGTGCCCACAGGGGGGTTTAATGGAACAAGCTGTGCCATCAGATTTTTTTGGGGAGAGGGAATCCAATTTTTGGGGTATTTGTCAGAGATAAGGGGGATTTTTTAAATATTACAAGTGATTCAGGGCAGTTTTTGGGGTTTGCGCCATGGGCCTTGGGGAGGATGGGCATCCCTGACCAAACATACTTTATATCTGCTTAGATTAAGAAAATATATATATGTTCAATTTTAAAATTTCATTTGATTAATTTTTATTTTTTGAAATTTATGCCCAGATGAAGGGTGTACCCTGTCAGGAAATCAAATATGGATCTTATTAATGAAATAATTTTTAAATTATAAACATTAAGTTTATGAACACCTTCTTATACTAGGCATCGCGTGGTTCTATCATTGAAGCGAGCGCATTGCAATAAAATACTGAATATTGAAATTTATTAATCATGATGAATGTCATAGTTGAAGATAAGTTGAAGAGGGTAGTGAGGAGTAGAGTGGGGGTACTCGGTACAAAGCTTTACTTCTTAAACAAACCTATACACTATAAGAATCTTAACCACCCATAATAGCTTTTATATTATTATTATAAATGTATCACTTCATTACTCAAATACTACTGCTTTTATCACGTTGAAATTTTACATACTTGTTTCAATTGTACTTTAGACGATGTACATGAAGTTTTATTAAAATCGTTACGTTAGAACGTAAGATATTGGTAAAAAGGTTGTTTTCTCTATTTTAAACGTTTAGGTCCACTTTAATAGTTTTAGCGATCTTTATTAATTCATAGCAGTGTCGTTGTTGGTTTTACTAAAAAATGTTATTTGAAAAAAATGTTCGTCTCATCGTATAGGTGATAATAGAATTTTTTTCCGTCCTGAAATTCCAATTTTAAATTTGATGCTCACGTTTACGCGAGCATTGCACGCGAACTCTTGGACGGATCACGCTGTCCAACGAACTTAGCCTGAGTATTAGTAAGAGGAGCATGTATACCAAATTTCAACTAAATCGGTCAACTTTTACTCAAGTTATTCTCGGACACGTAAACGTTACACACAGACAGACAAGATGCATATTTCGTTGAACGTAAGAAGCTCGCTTACGCTCGCTTCAATTATAGGATGATGGATTTTGTAGGTGAAATTTGACAGATTTACAACATATTGCTTTGATGATACGTTTTGACCCTAACTGAGGTCATCTACTAGTATTTATTTTATTTAAATAATCATTTTTACTCTCTGATGAAGTCATTTTACACCCTCTGAGAAAGCCACCTAAATTGGTCGGTAAGTTTTAAAATTTAATAATTGGTCAACTAACACAATACAACACATATTAAAAATTATTTTATAATTTTGCTTCCAAGCTTACCGAAGGTAACAGAAGCTATGTGCTCATTCTGAAGAACGTAAATATTTTTATGCCTCCGATTTAAAAAATTCCAAGACAGAAATCCATTTTAGACATCAGGGAACATTTTTGGTTCCTTGTCTGTCTGTCTGTCACTCAATTTTTTGCCAACCTACATATCTTAAAAAGTACTCAGCTGATTTTATTGAAATTTGTATGGTAGGTCATAATTAGCCCATTGTTGGTCCCATAAAAGTTTCAACCTTCTGCACCTAATTGTGCACCTCTTCCACATGCGCAAGAACATACATTATTTACACCTATCAAAAGCACTTATCTAATTTTTTTATGAAATTTGGATGGTTTATCGAAAGTAGCCTGCAGATGGCCTCAGATTAATTTTAACTGTCTGCACTTCTTAAATTTTGCTAAATTGATATTTTAATTAATGTAAAAAATCAAAACAATTTGACAGTTTTAAAAAAATAGGGGAAATTAAATACATTCAACACTAATAGGTTTTAACAGTATAAAATCATTCAAGTAAAACATCGTTCAAGATAAAACTCGTTATATTGAAATGGCGCCAGCACTATTTATCATAGGAAGTTGAAATAGGGCTCAAATTGTGCAAAATTAAAATTAGGAATGAAGCCTGTGATTAGATTTTTGATATCTTGCTTAGAACCAGTATAATTTTAATTTTACTGATTTTCCTAACCTCAAAGAGCGGTAGAGCCTTAAGGACTAATATTATAATATGTCTTGCTAAAAGATTTTATGTTTTGACTCCACATTTAAAACAAGTGTAGATTTTATGACAATTTCAAGCAGAAGCATCTGATAATTTGTTAGAACTAAAAGATTTAATTCTTTGGGTATAAATTCCTGCATTAAATGTTATACTTGTAGTTTTGAATTATTTAAGCCTTAATACCTGCATAATGTTCATTGGGTGAATCCACTTCTTCTAGAAATTTTGTTACAAATTTGTGATATTAATTTTTTTAATTGAATTCACTGTGAAAAATTAATTAATTTTGCAAGCTGCATGCATAATTTCTGAAGAGGACTTATTTCTTTCTTTCTATTTTTTTTTTTTTTTTTTTACTGAGTTGGAAAATTTATTACTATTATTTCCCACTGTTCATTATCATTAGTAGGATGGCACGCTGAAACATATTTGTGATTTTCTTGATATCTCGGAACCTTAAAGAATTTCCTTTTAGCGAATTTTCAAAGAAAATTTCGCTATTGCAATGGCTTCAAAATTATTGTAATGCGAATTTTTGAAAATGTTTTCCATGGAAATCTGTTTTAGACCATTCTGAATCGATTCCTAAAATTTAACACTTTTTTTATGTATGTATGTATATATGTATGTATTATATGTATGTATATATGTGTCACTCCAGACGATATCTCCCCTTAGGATGCATTTAAAAATTTCAAACAAATTTTAAAATGTCAGTAATATCAAAAGAAAGGATCAGTTCGTTGGCCAGAATTTTTGGAGTTCATTTAGGGGTAAAATTTTTACAATTTAGGGTCAAAAATAGCATAAAAACGTGTTTTTCCCATTTTACCCCCCTTTTATATGGAAATATGATAAAAGTGTACATAACAACAATTACTGTACTCTTAAAGAGCTTTCCAACGACATGTATCTTGAAGGGTAAATACTATTTTGACTTTTGTACCCCGTACCCTTGTGTTTACCAATTTTTTTTTTTTCACCCATGCAAATTCTAAACCAAAATTTTCCTATATTGTCATAAGCCGATAATACGCAGATTTCTTTGAAAATTCGCTCATTAAGTCATGGTGCATGACTGGACTTTTAAATGCAATTTTCATTGAAAGTATTTGAAAATTGATTGAAGCAATTTTGATTTTTCTTTTTATTAGAACAATCTTATGTAAAAACATAAAATAATAAACATTGTTTTATTGTAAATTTTCCTAGAATTCTAATGGTTTAACTTTTTAAGGTAATTTTTTCGTATTCGACGCAACTTTTTACTTTCTCTTAGCGTAACCTTTATCTAAATATTTGGGATAAACATGAAAATTGGACCTATTTTCTAAAATGGTGGTCATACTCTCCTCTCAGGAATTTCCGGATCATTAATATATTCATTTACAAACATCAATGAATAAATATCCAAAGTTTTCTATTTAGTTCCACAATGTGCCTAAATCATAGCTTAGTAATGTGGCTTGGCATCTGTTAGTTTTTTAGCCAGGGGAGGAAAAATATTTGATACTTTCTTCTATTATATTAAATATTTGCAAGGCCTTATATCTTAAAATTACCACAAAGAAGAGCCCCCCCCCCCCCCCCTCCCAACATATGCTCAAAGCTAAAAGCAAGGGGACGGCTCGCACCACATCATCCGCCTAGGGGCCAACATACTTTAAATCCGGCCCTGAAATGTAGTAACACTATAATATATGTATTATAATTAGTTGTCAAGTAGAACTATCCTTGAAAACTCAGAAGGAAGGTTAGTTATTGTTTAGTCATTGCTTTATGCAGACCTTGATTTGAGGGTACTCTTATAGAAAAGGGCCCCCTTTTTTTTATACAGAAGAGTTTATATCCCTTAGTCTAACTACCTATTAAGACAAAGGGATATTCACAGGGCCTATTTAACAAATGGGCCCGGTGGGCGCAGAGGTTTTGGGGCGCACGAGGTTAGGCCCAACAAAATCTATTTTTTCAGGAACTAAATTATTCCCGGGAAAACCGGGATCGTCAGATTTGTTTTGACTACATTTTAGCATTTTCTAATCAAAATCGTCGGAACCGTTTTCGAAAAATAATTTTTTTTCCATGTTTTTTCAGAGTTTTTGGGGGTAACGCCCCCCAAATCAAAATTTGAAGCTAAAATTAATTTCTCGCCTCGGGGTATGATTCTTCTGAACATGTATGCCAAATTTCGTCAAAGTCGGCCTAGTAGTTTAGGCTCCAGGTGTCTGCATAGATAGACGACAACCAAATATTTTTTAAAAACCACTTTTTTGGACTAAGGGGACCTCAAAACGTGTAAATCCATCAAACTAAAATTTTCTCTTTATATGAGACAATAATAAACTAAACAATTTTATGGTATCTATTTTATAATGTACAACTTTTAACAATAAAATATTATTCGTATATAATTTTGTTTAAATAAAATACTCCGGTCTTCATGTCCCGTTCATAAAAATCTTAAGTTTATTTGTGTAAAATAACATTTTAGATGCTCTTAGAATAGGCTAAAAAGACGTTTTCAAGTAACGTAAACTATAAACAATTTCCCCCCTGACCCCGCTAAAAGAGAGCCCAGCCCCCTTAAAAATTGGCTTGATCCGCCCTTGATATGAAGTAATTTAAGAACAAAGAAAACCAGACTTCTTAATTGTCTGTGATTATGCTAAGCCCACATTACATCCTCTCCCCCCCCCCCCCCTTTTTTTTAATCTGTGCCCCTCCCAAAAAAAAAAAAATCCTGGGTGCACTACTGCCATACTTGACAGAAGACCTGGGACATCCTTTTCCATTCAGTTCTCTGTCTGGCAACTCTCATCCAAGTCGCTCCTCCACAGATGTTTTGGAAGTCGCTCCTCCCATTTCACTGCTGGTCTTCCCCTCCTTCTTCTGTACTCTCTAGGGCACCACTCTATTATTTGTCTCGTCCATCTATCGTCTTCAGTCCTTGCTATGTGTCCTGCCCTCTGCCATTTTCGTTTTGATATTATCATTCCAATATCTTTTAATCCTGAATTTATTCTGAGCCATTCCTTGCTTTTTCGGTCTGATCTTCTCACTTTGAGCATACTTCTAACATTTACCCTTATCCTTTATGGTTTGACCCCGCCATGACTTATAATTGCCGTATGATTTATAATTTATTATTCTTTAACTACTACTCATTATACCCCGGAGTATAAAAAAAAATACGTGTGGTGTCGTGGGACACCAGGTAGGAACGAAGTTCCTTACGCTTTATATTAAATATAAATTATATAATTACAGTGCTAAGTATATGATACTGCTAACTACTTATACATGGCGGAGTTAGAATAAGAGACAAAATTAAAAGTAACTATTTGTACTAGCGGAGTTAAGGCAAAATTAAAAGAAAAAACTTTTTATTATCTTTTAAAAGAGCGTCTTACAATAAATGATGTATTGTAAATTGAGAAAAAAAGTTAATTTTGATTAGTTTATAGTTAAAGCATATGGTTGTACAGAAGAAAATAACTGTCCCATCAGACCTCCGTCGGCGAATTTTTACATGCCTGTTTCAATTGTACTTTAGACGATGTGTATGAAGTTTTATTGAAATCGTTACGTTAGAACGTAAGATATCGGTAAAAACGTTGTTTTCTTTATTTAAAACGTTTAGGTCCGCTTTAATAAATTTAGCGATCTTTATCACTTCATAGCAGTGTCGGTGTTCGTTTTACTAAAAAAAAATATATTTTTAAAAGTTGTTTGTCTCATTAAATAGATGATGTTAGAATTTTTTCCCGTCCAAAAAATCCGAATTTTAAATTTGAACTTAAGTTTACGCGAGCGTTGAGCGTGAACGCTTGGGCGGATAACGTTGTCCAACGAACTTAGCCTGGGTATTGGTAAAATGAACATGTGTACCAAATTTCAACTAACTCGTTGATCTTTTACTCAAGTTATTAGGTTTGTTCCAACCGAGCATTGTACCGTCCGCGGGATCGTCACCGGCATGCGCAGTAGATAAAAGCCGTTCCAAGCTGACTTGGGACAGTGTTTCGTACCGTACACGAAACTGTTCCAACCCCGGCAGGGATCGTTTGCGAACCGTTCACTGTACGGTCCCAACGATCCTCTGACAATACCATGTACTGGTTTGTATGACATGCGCAGTTATGCCAATAATTACAAATATCAACAGGAAGGTTTCCTAACTGTTAGGTTTCCTTAATGTTTTTAATACAGTGCGAATAATAGTCCTAAACTCGTTCCAACCTGACATGCTGTTATTACAGTACAATGTTAGCGCATGCGTATAAAACCTGTCCTAAACTATTCCCGAACGATCCGCGGGACGATACGAAGGACGGTACAAATAGCGGGGTTGGAACAAACCTATTGTCATCGGTAGATTTCGTGACGGATTTTGCGTGACGGTTATTTTGGTCGTTTTATTCGGATTGACTCCCGGGCTCCAGAACGAGAACGTGCCATAAGCCATAAGGAACTTCGTTCCAATAATGTTGATATAATCACATTAATCTTTGAAATCAACGGTTGGCTCAGTGTGATAAGAAAGCGCATTGTTTGTTTACATGTCATAGTCAAAATGTGACAGCTTTCAATACAGATATTTAGATAAGTTATTATATCTATTTGAAGACCAACAAATCAAAACAACCCTTCATTTAATATTGGTAACAAATCTAAAATTTAATGTTTTTATAACGTTTTGTTTCGATAAAATTGTCGGCCTCTATTTAGATAAATTATTATATCTATTTGAAGACCAACAAATCAAAACAACCCTTTATTTAAATTGGTAACAAATCTAAAATTTAATGTTTTATTATAATGTTTAGTTTCGATAAAATTGTCGGCCTCTATTTAGATAAATTATTATATCTATTTGAAGACTAACAAATAAAAAACAAACCTTAATTTTGTTTTAGAATAAATGTGGCTGCCTTACCAATAACAACTAATCCAAATTATTACGAAGTAAGTCGGTGCCGTCATCGTCGGGACCGCTCGATTATATATTGTATAATATGATATTTAGAAACCCTCATTGTCATTGTTCACGATGTGGTTTGGCGATTGCTTCAACTAAATTTGCTGATACAAATCCAATTACGTAAGTACTAAATAAGTATGTTAGGCACTTTCAAATAATTCAAAATAAAAATCAAACATCATGGTTAACATATTTGTTGGTAATCTTCTTGAAAGGTATGCTGATTTTGAATGTGATAAAGTATATTATGATGAACTTATCGATGAAAATAAATTTATTTAAGGAAGAAAAATCAATTCTTTAGTTTTTTTAATTTTTGTTTATGCTTATTAGTGCTGCCATTTTAGGTTTTTTGTTCCTAAAAAATCGGAGCATCATATTTATTTATTTTTATTTTTACTTTTTTTGATGAGTTAAATTAATAATAATTTAATAGTTACACCTTATTAATTTTAATGAAAGGAAGATCAGATGGATGTTTAAGGTGTGGGAAGTTTTTTCTTAAGTAAGAACCATTACTATATGTTAAAAGAGACGTTTCGACTCAAATCAGAGTCATCCTCAGTCGAATATATTATCTAAACACAATATATATTACATACAATTACAATCATGTTAATTCTAAAACATCATAATTGCTAATACAATTACTTGATTAGTTTATTATTTTATATGTAATACGTAATACTAACAAGTTCCACATTATTTTTATTGGTTAGTAGGGTCTAAAGGAAAAAATTAGAAGCTCACTTTTGCGATATTTCGACCCCTCTCTGGGTCATCTTCAGGCTGACTAAAAAATTACTATATCATCCTTTAGTTTTTATAATGTTAAAATTTTCTCTAACCTAGGTGGCTATTGTCAATTGTTTTGATAAGTTTCCTTAAAATTCCATAGATATCCTACGATTGTCAGTACAATTATTTGTTACAAGTCAACACTTATTATTAAAAATACTAATTAAAAGAATTTATATACATTATTAATTAAAAACAACCATTTTCTAAGAGAACAATCCAATAAATTAATTAAATAATTAATTACAATATAAATCAAACATATTTAACCAAAACGTGACAACATAAAAATTGTAAAAATTAGCATTAATAAGTGCCCTATATATACAAAGTCATCACTCTCGGTGATAAACCATAGGAAAAATTTGTAATGGAAAATATAGTAATGGTTCTTACTTAAGAAAAAACTTCCCACACCTTAAACAATAATCTGATCTTCCTTTCATTTATTGCTTCCGAGCTTACCGAAGGTAACGGAAGCATTGTGTTCACTTTTGAGAACAAAAAAGTTTTATGCCTCCGATTTTAAAAATTCCAAGACAGAAATCCGTTTCAGACATCAGGGAACATTTTTGGTTCCGTGTCTGTCTGTCTGTCGGTCTGTGTGTCCGCGAATCGTGAAACGTGCGACGATAACTTGAGTAAATGTTGCCCGATTTTTATGAAATTTGGTAGACATGTTTATTTTACCAATGCTCAGGTCGAGTTCGTTGGACAACATTATCCGTTCAAGCGCAACGCTCGCGTAAACGTTAACTTCAAATTTAAAATTGGAATTTTCGGTCGGGAATAAAATTAAACCTTATCTATTCAATGAGACGAACATTTTTTTCAAATACAATTTTTTAGTAAAACCTACAGCGACACCCCTATAAAGTGTTAAAGATCGCTAAAAAATGTTAATTGTTCTTACACAATAAACAATATAACAATAAAGTAATAAAACTTTAATGTTAATATAACAATAAAGTACATGATAGGATGCGAGGAAGCTATGTGCCACACTAATTGACAGTGTATTTTTTTTTTTTTTTGATCGCTTCATTTTGATGTTCTAAAAAACATATTGAAAATCGGCAACGAGATCGTGGTCGCGTTATTAGATATTCAAGGGCCAAGGTCAATAAATTCGGTTTTTTTGCGAATATCTCGCTTCCTATGGCTCGGACACCAATCAAGGTGGTAATAGTAATTAAAGATAACAAAATTTCCCATAGAAAAGTCTGGTTCATTTTTACGTACAATGGACGGGTTACGGAATAAAGAGCGAGGAATATCTATGAATATTTAGTATCCGACGCCGCGCAACTTTTTACGTACATATTTTTACAGATATATCGCTTTCTATAGCTCGGAGGCAAATTATGGCGACGATCAAAAAGAAAAAATAATAAATTTCCCATAAAAATGTCTGATTCATTTTTTACGTACAACGAACGGTTTAGCAAAAACTCTAGCTTGCGTAGTGTTTGTGTTTGCACGGCGTTAACGTATTTTTGCGAAGATCTCGCTTCCTCTGGTTCGGAGACCAATTGAGGATCAAATAAAAATTAAAGATTATAAAATTTCACTCAGAAAACATTATGTTCATTTTTTACGTACAATAAACAGTTTGGATAATAAATTGCTCCGAAGTTTCTGCACAAGGCGTAACAACGACCAATAACTTATGAAAAATTTGAAAGAAACAAGTATCAAAAGAGTATTGAATATCTATTAACACGACCGCGATCTTGTTGCCGATTTTCAATATGTTATCCAGAACGTCAAATTTAAGCTCCGATTTGTTTTGGAACAGAAGCCATATTTATGACTAAAATAACTGGACTATATATTTAATTAATACAACTGAGTTTCAAACCTTTTAGCTTTATACTTTTATTGGATAATCAAGCATAGTTAATAATATGTAATATGCCTAAAAGTGGAATTTGTTATTCATTTTCCCAACACATTTTTAAAAAAAATGCTCTTCCTTTCGAGCGCAGTGGGCGCTCGGTCCCCGGTTCTATATCATTAAAAGAACTCATTTAATTTTTAAGAAATTTAAATTTAGATTTTGTCGAACATAGCCCAAAGATAGCACCAGATTAATTTTAACCGCCTTCTCTCTTTAAATTTTCTAAATTGATTCTTTTATTCATATTATATAAAATCAAAACAATATTGACAGATTCAAAAATTAATGGAGGGAAAAAATTAAATAGATTAGAGATTAGATAATAATTGTAGTTTATAAACAGCTAACATCATTTTAGGTATTTTATAGAACGCGAGGAAGCTATGTGCCACACTAATTTGCAGGCTATTTGGTTTCGTGTCTGTCATTCGACATTTTTACCATCACCATAACTTTAAAACCATTCATCCGATTTTAATGACATTATTTTAGATGGTAGTTAATAATTGAGATGTTCCTTATTCATTTTAATCGTTGCGCCTATTGCTTTCTCTCCAGCAGACACACGAACTTTTTACTTTCACTTATAAAGAGAAAGTATGGTGATGGAAAGTATGGATTTTCACGTTTTGATGTCCCCTGAGACCAAAAAAGTGTTTTTTTAAAAAATGTCTGTGAAGACGTGTAGAGCCTAAACTAAACTATTGGGCCGATTTTGACGTAATTTGGAATACTTGTTCAGAGAAGTCATACTCCGAGGTGAAATCGAGAATTGAATTTTGCATCCAAATTTAAGGGTTTGTTTTTATTTACACCTATATCTTTTTTAATTCTCATTCGATTTTGGAGAAATTCGGATGGTTCGTCAAAAGTATTCCAGTCCACAGATGGTCCCCTATTATTGTTTAATCATCTGTGTACATCTAATGTTAAATAAAAATAAGTAGAAGAATAAAATTAGGGTACTTCTTTAGATTGTTAGGTACTCCCCTATGTTTTTGTAGAAAATAAATTAATTTGACTGAATAACAATTAAGACAAAGAGATGTTTAGTCTAATATACTTTGGGACAAAGGAATATTCGCTTCTGTTTTTGAAGTGAAACTTCTTTGGCGGCGGTAGAGTGAATTTTTTCATATAGTGGCATCGTGTAACGAAGTTTGCGATTCGAGACTCGTCCAAGTGTAACATTTATACAGATTAATTGTATTATATCTATTTAAATACCAGCAAATCAAACCAAACATTTATTTTTATTAGAATAAATGTGGTTGCCTTAGCGTAGCAATATATTTTTGTTTTTCAATCAAATTTCCCATAACCATTTCTTAATCCTGAAATAATAAATCTGTCAAAAAATGAAAGAGAGCATTGCATTCTAGAACTTAAGTTTAACTGCTAATGCGTGAGAGCCTCACACATATTTTTTTATTAGGGGAGTAACAGTCTAAAGAAGAACATTCCGCTTACCTTCTTTAGATTGTTACTCCCCTCTCTTTTATTTAGGAGGGGAGTAACAATCTAAAGAAGTGCCAAAATGAAACCCCACTGGGCATCAAGTTAAGGTTTAAAAAGGCATACATTCAATTTTAATGTGATCATTCGTTTAATAATGACGCAAGTAATCCATGTGCCACACTAATTGACTATTTTGTTCTGAAACAACTAGTATAATATAAATAGAATTGTTAAAAAAAAAAAAATAACACTAGCTTTGTCTTATTTTTCAAGTTTCTGTTAATTCTACATGTTTTTTTGTTTTTACAATGCGCTTGATGTTACGGGCCCTTGTTGGCCACACCCTAGAGCCATCTCTGAGCCTTTCAGAATGGAAAAAGGGCTGATGCCATTGTAATAAAGGTTTCCTTACCCATTTAATTCAGATAGGGGGAGGGAAGCAGTTCAGTGACCCCGTGTAATGCTTTTGGTATTAGTTAAATATTATCCCTCGGAATTTACTAATTTATTCGAATTACAGTCCATGATTTTACATTCAGATTTTTAATAGCGTGTTTCAAGGGATTTGCAGTTAACCATTCTGTTTTAGAAATCCTTAATCTCGTTATATGACACAAATGAGTAATTAGAGCAGTAGTTCTTAACCGATCTCCGCCAACTATTTAAAATTAATCGGGAAAGTTTTTTATTATTATTATTATTTAGATTTCTATCACACGATTTTTATCAAAAGTTTATCTTTTTTGAGCTAGCTCGTTTTTTTTTGGCATTAATAAAAATCACAGGAGGTTTCATACGTTTTAATTTTTAGGGTTTCGTACAGTAGCGGCGCGTCCTTAAGGGCAGGTGGGGCTAAGCCCCACCAACTTATTGAGAAAAAAAAAAAAAAAAATATATATATATATATATATATATATATATATATATATATATATATATATATATATATATATATATTTTATTTTATTTATTTAGAAAATAAAAACTATTTAGTTGTCAACACAAATAAATACATACATTAGATATACCTAGGTATATAGTTTTAGTGTTCATAGAGTACAATCGTATGTAGTATGTAGATCCAGATAGTTTAAAATAAGCAGTAGAAAAGCATAGCATATAGCGAGAAATCTCGCGGGGGTAGGAGGTAGGAGGCCAAGGTTATTAGCGTGGCAAGCCGGGCAGAACGTTAATACCTAAGATTATGCACCGCTCGGGCAGGTGAATTTATTTTGTTGCATCGCATGAACACGTCTTATTAATAATAAATATAATTTGATTTAAATTTAAATTTAAACTTTCCGTAGTATGAGTACTACCAAAAACTTAAAAATTGAATTTCAATTATTATAGTTTGCATGGGGTCTGTGGGACCCCAGTGTGTCGTTCTTGGGTTAATCATATACGTTATTAAATTATGAAATAACATTTTGCTTCCGAGCTTACCGAAGGTAACGGAAGCTATGTGATCGTTTTGAAGAACCAACATTTCTTTGGTTTCCGATTTCAAAATTCCAAGACAAAAATCCGTTTCAGACATCAGGGAACATTTTTGATTCCGTGTCTGTCTGTCGGACTGTACCCCAATTTTTGTGAACCAACATATCTTGAAAACTACTCATCTGATTTTATTGAAAGTTGGCTGGTAGGTCTTAATTAACCCATTGTTGGTTCCACATAAGTTTCAACCTTCTGCATCTATTTGATTTTATTTTTCACATACGCACAAACATACATTTATTGACTTACACCTATATCATCAAAAGCACTTTATCTGATTATTATAAAATTTGGATGGTTTGCCGAAAGTAGCCTGCAGATGGCCCCAGATTAATTTCAATCGTCTGCACTCCTTAAATTTCGCTAAATTGATACTTTAATTAATATATAAAATCAAAACAAGTTTGACAGTTTAAAAAATCGGGGATAAATTAAATAAATTTGACAATTATAGATTTTAATAGTTTCAAATTATTAAAGTTATCCTCGCATAGTAAAATAATTTAAATGTTTATTGGTGGTAGTTTATAAACTTATCAAATTAAAATAACACTCCATAGCGAAGCACGGGTATCCAGCTAGTAATAATTATGATGGAATTCGGTTAAGATTATGTTATAATCCCGCGGCTTAGGGATACATTTCGGTGTACCACGAATTATTACGTACAGCAGTCTACAGTGTAATTACTTTTTGTGTATATTAATTTTTATATATATATATGTATATATATATATATATATATATATATATATATATATATATATATATATATATATATATATATATATATATTTATATATATATATATATATATATATATGATTGATAACTTGTTTTCATGTTAGCAGTCCATTTTTGTGTTTACCCACAAAAATAGTATTTT
Organism: Gerris lacustris; assembly: GCA_951217055.1. Lineage (NCBI taxonomy): Eukaryota > Metazoa > Arthropoda > Insecta > Hemiptera > Gerridae > Gerris > Gerris lacustris. The sequence continues at coordinate 62,252,385 of OX578284.1, forward strand.
TATTAATATATAGAATCAGTCAGGTTTATATGATCCAACAGAACATTTAAAAACGTAGTAAATATCATTTCTTTTTCCGTGGTAGGCTGTGAAATAGTAACTTTAGTGCCTAAAAAACATAGCTAAAATCCATTTTTTCATTACGTGGACTTAAAAAATCTTTTCATTACTACCAGCTCGAAAGAAAAATTTTATGTAAAAAATCTTTTCTTTCGTGCTGGTAGTTATCAAAACTTCCGTTTTAGCGCTGCAATCTTTGTAGATATGCTTGTTAGTTCGCTTAAAATCCGCTAGATGTCAATGCGTTTTATTTATCGTTTGTTACAGTGTAACCTCTTTTTAAGGTTTCTTTTTTTTTAAATCTTAAGTATGTTATTATTATTATATTGATTATTGATTAATATTTAATGTTTTTTCATTGTCTGCTACTGCTACCACAGAAAAAATAGCATATGCTACACGACTGTGAAGTGTTTTTTTCTTTACCTTGGCAATATTTACTCACTTCACAGCCTAATGACATAATATTCTATTTATCTTGTAATTATTTTATACTTAAGTAAAAAGAGTGTAAAATTTACCTTTGGATGTTTTGCTGCATGCTGGTTTGGTCTTAGTAGAAGTTCACTCTGCTGATTCTCAAAGCCAAGTGGTACTACTGCATCATAACAGTATTAATAAACTGCATTGTGCATAAACATTTCGCAACCATATATCCATTTATAGCTTGCTGCACCAGCCTTGTAATTTAATCCATGCATAGTTTGTTGATCATGTCCGTCCTTGGAACTGCTACTTGTTGATTCTACTTCCTAGCTTTATAATTGGTAATGAGCACAACATACATATTTCACTAATTACTCGGAGGGAAAACAACTTTTATAGGCAATAATAGTACGGGTAAAAATAGACCATAAACTGTGTCAGAAAAAAAAAAAATAAATAAAAAAATAAATAAATGTGTGAGACTCTCACGCATTATAAATGAAACTTAAGTTCTAGAAACTGTTGATTTTATGTTCCCTCCTATATATTATTAATATAATATAATTATATAAATATGTCATATATATAATTAAAAGTTTAAATCGTTCCTAGAAAAAGCACCTAACTCAATTTTACTCGTATATCAAATCAAATTGCGCCACTTATGTAGGTACTATGTTCATTAAAATGAGGATATGTAGGTTCCAAGATAAAGAAAACACTAGAATTGTTATTACTTAGATTTCATTAACAATGAAATAGCACAGTAAACTAATAAACCTTATTTAGGTAATTGAAGCGAGCGTAGCGAGCTTCCTACATTCAACGAAATATGCTCCGTGTCTGTCTGTCTGTCTGTCTGTCTGTCTGTCTGTCTGTCTGTCTGTCTGTCTGTCTGTCAGTAACGTTTACGCGTGTGACGATAACTTGAGTAAAAGTTGACCGATTTAGTTGAAATTTGGTATACATGTTCCTCTTACCAATACTCAGGCTAAGTTCGTTGGACAGCGTGATCCGTCCAAGAGTTCGCGCGCAACGCTCGCGTAAACGAGAGGTACAAAAATTAAATTGGAATTTCAGGACGGGAAAAGATTCTATCATCATCTACTCGATGAGACGAACATTTTTTTCAAATAACATTTTTTACTAAAACCAACAGCAACACCGCTATGACTTAATAAAGATCGCTAAAACTATTAAAGCGGACCTAAACGTTTATAATAGAGAAAACAACCTTTTTACCGATATCTTACGTTCTAACGAAACGATTTTAATAAAACTTCATATACACCATCTAATGCACAATTGAAACAGGTATGCAAAATTTCAATTTGATACATGCAGTAGTTTGTTTGTAGCAAAGAGATACAAATTATAAATATTGAAATAGAGATGTGTGGTTAGAAGTATAGTAAGAATGCGGGGTGGTTCCCTTACTACTAGCCGCTGCACTACTACCAGACCCATTATCTATCAACTCATCATGATTCACAATAATCTTTTTTTTCAATATTCAATACGTATTTATTACTATACGCTCGCTTCAATGATAGAGCCACGCGATGCCTAGTGTATATTATATAATAGTAGATTACGCGTCGAGTGCGAAAAGTAGCATTTTGCATGCGAGTGTGGAGTTTGCACCCGAGCGACATCAAGGGTAGTAAAACCACACGAGCAATGCAAAATGTCATTTTCGCACTATTTGCTTACCGTACTTTACGATTGTTAGATTTAAATTATAAATACAGAAAAAAATAAACTTCCTGTATGCAAGTTCGTATCACTCTCTTGATAAAGATGGCATTAATTCATTAGTTGTATTTTGTGCCGAATAAATTATTTCGGGAGGCGCATTATTCTCCTCATATTCGTCATAATCACTTAAATCACTCATTGATTTTCACAAAAAACTCGATATAAACTGTTACTTTTATTAAACAAACAGCAAATTAGTTTTGTTAAATGTAAACAAACTCGCTAATCGTGCGTAAAGGTGAAGAATTCTTCTTTTTTCCGCCCTAGGGCGGTAAAAAAGAGGAATTCTTCAGAACTATGAGACTCGCATGCGCAATGAATATATTATGTACGTAAAGAATCACTTTCTACGCATCTAAATAGAGATACAATGTTTATATTTCGTAACAATCGTAGATAAATAATTTATTAAATACGCTAACATACACTTCTCAATGAAAAATAATTTCAATTAATAAATATTTTCATAACACTTGAGCGAAAAAAAGACATTTATATATATATATATGTATGATATTATTATAATGTATATAATATTACGCTTATTACTACTACTACTACTACTAAGGGTCTGATATTCTCAAAACACACTCTGATAAAGTTTTTTTTTTTTTTTTTTTTTCTACTGAACTAGACTATAACAATATAAATATACATCGAAAAGACCATAATTATAAAATAACGTATTTTGTCAATAAAAAATAAAAGAATATTTTTTTTGAAATTTCCAAAAAGTGGTATCTTTACTTTTGGTCGAAGAGTGTTAAGGAATTTTTCAGATTTTTTGCACTTCAGATAGGCGAGACAGAGGGGGGGGGGGGACACGTTCCACACCTACTTCAAACATGCCTACGCTCGCCCTATCAAAGTTATAACCAAAGAATTATTGAAGCGAGCGTAGGCGAGCTTCTTACATTCAACGAAATATGCATCTTGTCTGTCTGTCTGTCTGTCTGTCTGTCTGTCAGTAACGTTTACGCGTGTGACGATAACTTGAGTAAAAGTTGACCGATTTAGTTGAAATTTGGTATACATGTTCCTCTTACTAATACTCAGGCTAAGTTCGTTGAACAGCGTGATCCGTCCAAGAGTTCGCGCGCAACGCTCGCGTAAACGAGAGGTACAAACATTAAATTGGAATTTCAGGACGGGAAAAGATTCTATCGTCATCTATTCGATGAGACGAACATTTTTTCAAAATAACATTTTTTACTAAAACCAACATCGACACCGCTATGACTTAATAAAGATCGCTAAAACTATTAAAGCGGACCTAAACGTTTATAATAGAGAAAACAACCTTTTTACCGATATCTTACGTTCTAACGTAACGATTTTAATAAAACTTCATATACACCATCTAATGCACAATTGAAACAGGCATGCAAAATTTCAACTTGATACAAGCAGAAGTCTTTGCGTAGTGAAGAGATACATTTATAATAATTGTTTAAAAGCTACCGCGGGTGGTTAAGATTGTTATAGTCGTATAGTGTATAGGTTTGTTTAGGATGTAAAGCTTTGTACCGAGTACCCCCACTCTTCCCCTCTCTACCCTCTTCCACTTATCTTCAACTATGACATTCATCATGATTAATAAATTTCAATATTCAGTATTTCTTGCAATACGCTCGCTTCAATGATAGAGCCACGCGATGCCTAGTATATTTTTGTAATCAGCTCGACGTACCCTTTCATATGATACCCCTCACGGTGTCAAAAAGAAATACAAAAATTTTAAGTTGCTGTTGTAAGTTTTTTTACCCTAATTGTTTTGAAAAATATTTTTTTTAAGTCGCTATATTTTTAAAATACGTGGGCAGGAACAAGACACATACATGCCAAATTTCAAAGTGATCGGACGAAAGGTGTAGCCGTGAGAGTAGGCGAACGGACGGACAGACACACGCAGGAAAATATAAGGGTCCTTGGTTTTGCCTACGGGCCCTAAAAAAAGTATATAACAAATAAAAAAACATCCTAAAACAATTAGGTTGACCCACCATAAACAAACCCCACATACTCGCTAATCAAAATGTTTGGGTACTTCTAGATTCTAGAGCGCCTAGAGACTCCCGGTTTTTTGCGTTTGGTCGGAAATTGGCCCAAACCGACCGGAATAATCCGAAAAGTTAAAAAAAAAAAATGTATCTACCCACGACAGCAAAATTAAACATTACTTAACTGTTTTTAGGCTGGAAAATACTATTTCGCTGATTTGTCATAAATTTATTTGAAAATGGCTCGAGTAGCCGAAACGTTGTCACACAGTATGAACCACTAGTCTTCTTTCTCTTCCTACCCTTGAAGGATCCAAATTACACGACTAATTATACAGGGTACACTTAGGATCACTACAAGTCATTTAATATGTTCTTATCAGTCAATTTATAAAATTATTAGTAATTATCAAGCAAGGTATTGCATTCGTTTGAAAGATTTGTAGAGTTTGTTTAAGTTTTCATGACAGGATTTTGAGATTAAATGTGTGGGGATACATCTTAGATTAGGAAACGCTTGATTTAACTTGTGACATTATCGGAAACATACGTTGTAAGTATGTTACACGTACCGGTGTAAGTTTCCACCGGATGTCATGCGTTGAGCTGTCTTAAGCTAAGTTTTGATGTTCGGATGCCTTTAAGGACACCTACGCACAAAACTTTAACTGAGACTGATGTTTTGAGTGCTGGCTTAATTGAGTTTATGTATGTTTGGATTGTACATGATATGGGTTTAAACTTTACAATTTTCTCCTGTAAGTTTGAAAAGGCCTTAGAGCTGATCCTAATGTGTTATAATATTATATACCTTTTTGAATTCAAAATTTAACTATTTACTATAAATCTTGGCTGATGACAAGTGTTATATATTTTTAGTTGTGGGGGGGGGGAGAGACATTTTTTTGTGGTATATTTCGACTTATAAATACAATAAGAAACTAAACATTTACATTTTTTTACATATTATGTTTGTTATCTAATCATTAGTAGCTTCATTTGATGCCCCATATAAAATTTAAAAAAAAAATCCGTAACATAAATGATATGCCAATTTGGATTCCCAGTTAATGAGATCAAATTGCTATTCTTATTTTTTCTATGGCCCAGCGCAGACCGCACATTTTGCATATTATGCTTCCGAGCTTACCGAAGGAAACGAAAGCTATGTGATCGTTCTGAAGAACGAAATATTTTGAGGTCTCCGATTTCAAAAAATCCAAGACTGAAATCCGTTTCAGACATCAGGGATCATTTTCGGTTCCGTGTCTGTCTGTCGTTCAATTTTTGCGAACCAACATATCTAAAAAACTACTCGTCCAATTTTAATGAAATTTAAGTGGTAGGTCATAATTAGCCCATTGTTGGTCCCATATAAGTTTCAACCTTCTGCGCCTATTTGTTTCTCTTCTACTTGTGCACAAACATACATTTATTTACACCTATAGCTTCAAAAGTACTCATCTGATTTGAATGAAACTTTTATAGTTTATCGAAAGTTACCTGCAGATAGCCCCAGATTAATTTGAACCGTCTGTGCTCTTTAACTTTTGCTAAATTGATACTTTAATTCATGTAAAAAATCAAAACATATATAAGATAATATGTATAAAATTGTCAGTGGTACATATATTATGTGCACAATTTAAACGTGTACGAAGAATGAATCACTATTTGGGCTCAGTGGCGCAGTCCTAAACAAGAGTCGTACAGTATTTGTTGCACGATTTGTTATTTTTAGTCTGGTTTTGGTTTGGACACAGCGTTGTATCAGACCAAGTACTTATTGCTCCCTGTGATAATGTAAGTTAGAAAGTGCTTATGAAGTTTATTGCGCTCTCGATGGTTCTTAGTGCGGTACTCAAGTTGTACTCTTTTGTGAACAGTTCTTTTAAGATTTTCGATTTACAGCGAATGAACCCAGGCTTTTGGCAGATAGTTTTTGTTTATGTTTTTTCTTTTCCAGAACAGAAATAAAATAATCTGCCAATGTGAGGTACTTAGCTTCCTCGCATCATATCGCGTATTCTTTAATGATGTTACGCTTTTACCCTTTATTAGAAAATTTACTGAAAATCCCCCCCCCCCCCTTTACATTATCATATAAAGAGAAAGTATTGTGATGGCGCGAAAATTTAATTTTGATGGATTAACACGTTTTGAGGTCCCCTGAGTCCAAAAAAGTGATTTGTAAAAAATATCTGATAGTGGAGCCTTAACTACTTGGCTGATTTTGATGAAATTTGGCACACATGTTCGGAAAAATCATACCTCGAGGTGAAATCGAGAAATAAATTTAAGCTCCACAAGAGCTAAAATGGGGAATGAAAATGGTTCCGACGATTTTGATTAAAAATTCTAAAATGTAGTCCATTTAAACACGAATCTAACGAGGTAAGCCGTTTTCCCGGGAAAAATCTAGTTCCTGAGAAAATGGCTTTATACAGGGACGGAGAGAGGCCGGGTTCAATTCCCCGCCAAAATGTTCAATAATAATTAAATGTACCGTCGAAAACAAATTCATGGAAACACTGGGCTAAGTAGTTATGAACTCGTGTATGAGAAAGTATGTCTGAGTTGTCTCGAACCGATTTTATGCTTCTTTGCTTACCGAAGGTAACAGAAACCGTGATCGTTTAGGATTAGGAGAACGAATTTTTTTTTTTGTGTCCGAATAGAAAATTCCAAGACCGAAATCCGTTTGAGACATCAGGAGATTTTTGTTTTTTCGGGTCTGTCTGTTTCTCAATGTTTGCGAACTAATATATTTTTATTTTTTTCCGGTACCAACGATATGCTATATCGCTGGTTTGGAAGAAGACCGTCATAAGTGCAAAAAATTCGATTTTCGGATTATAGTTCTAAATGACTCTAAATATTACTACCTTTTATCAGCAAGAACGTCTAAAACGATATCTCACTTAGAACCCGCTAGATAGAGTTAGTGTCTTTTTTCCTTTATTGGGAATCTTTCTCCTTCTTCTGTGAAAGACCGTCTGATTGTCAGTTGTGATTTGACTTCCGAAGCAGGCGGTTATTGTTTTTTTTTTAAAAAGTGTCACATCGTCCATTGAATCTTTCTTGTCTATAAGATAAGTTGATTTTTATGATTGTTATTGTACTAAAGGTATTTGTTCCTCTTTATATCAAAATATTACTATTATTTTCCTAGGACTGAAATCACATAAAGTTCATTGTGACTTTTTTCCTTAAAAAGACTCTTGTTGTTATTTCGTATAATATATGATTATGTTGTAATAAAGTTCATTAGGACTATTTTCCTCAGATTTTATCGTCACACAAAGCCGGGCCAAAAAGACATAATAGGAAGTTGTGACTTTTTTCCTTAAAAAGACTTGTTGTTATTTCGTATAATGTGTGATTGTGTTGTAATAAATAACACACACAAAATAAAGGCGATAATGTCCACTCTGTGATAGAACAGCAAATCAAAAGGACTCGCATATCTGGACCGATTTATATTCCGGAGCAATACTACACTACTCTGTTGCGAATGGCTAAGAAAACTGGAAAACCATACTGTGTAAAAGAGCTAGACCATGCAGATTTTTATGACTTTAAAAATCTTTGTAGTCAGATGTCCTTAGATGAAAAACTGAACACAGATGGAAAGGAAGTAAAAATTTCTAAAATTCATATCCTACAGTTTAAAAAAAATACTCCACATTCATTTTTATTTTACAAAAATCTGTATAGCGAAGATTTTTTTTAAAGAAGCACAAGTTTCAAAACCTGAGCCAGTAACAACGCGATCCTGAAAGCAGCCGTGCTCCTCTGAGAAAAATGTGATAACTTAAAAAAGCCTACAGTGGAAAGCAGCAAGTCTCGGCAGCCAAAAAAAGGGGTTACTTACCTTGGTACAAAAAAATTTGATTCCTCGTTGTTACCAGCAATTTTATAAAAATCTTTGAACATTATTTATAATAGAAAACTAATTGGTCACAGTTATTTTATTTTTATTTTTATTTTTTTTTTTGTGTTTAGTTTTTTAAATGCAGGTATATTTTATAAAATAATTATTAAATATTAGTGATATTATTATTTAGTGATCATTAAAAAATTGTTAAGGCATAGTGCCAATTTGACGTACTATTCGTTAATAAGCATTTTTTTTTACTATTCGTTAATTAGTTTTTTTTTTTTTACTATTCGTTTATAAAAAAATTAGACTGATCTTTATAGTTCTAATTGAGAAATTTGTTCTTTCTTTTAAATTATTTACTCCAAAGAAAAATGATCTATTTTTAAAAATAAAAAAAAAAACTAAGGGTGATATTAATGTTATTATGACAATGAAGGGAGAAATTTTATTTTTTGTTTCCTAATTATTAGAGGAGTGTTTTTTCTTAAACATTTTATTCTTGCTAGTTTTCTTGCTATTGTTTGGCGTTCTAATCAATTTTAATTTCTGGGGTAATGTTTTGCTTCAAACTTTTATTTATTTTTTTTATTTTATTTTTTTTTTTTAGTAAGATTTCCATTTGTATAATCTAGAATAGGACTCCTCTGGACTATATTTGGTAGAATCTTAGTTAATTTGTTACGTTTTGTACATTTTTTTATGGTCTGTAAAGGTTGTTGTTCCAAAAGACAACAAATATAAATGAAATGTGTCTTTTTTGAACAAACCAATTCTCGTTTTCAGGACAGTTTTCTCTGAGAAAGAAAAATACTAACCATGATTTTCTAGGGTTTTTCCAACATAATACAAATAAAATATATATGTCTAAACAGTGCACAACAGCATTGTGATGGTAGCAAAATATTAGCTGTCTAGTATTAAAAGCGGAGTCGTTATGAGCAAATCAATTTGTTTAAAAACTTCAAATGCTTGTCCTGTAAAGTTGACCATTCAGCACTTATGACAGTCTTCTTCCAGACCAGCGATATGTCAAAAACCTATTTATACTTTCGGTATTATTAACCGTCAAAATTTCAAAATTCAAAAATTGATAACTTCAAAATGATGGCCAATATCAAAATGAAATTTGGTAAGCTTGTTTGTCATACAGCGAGTTACATTCGTGCCAAATTTAAACTCGATCAGGACCATTTTTTTAAAATGTTTGCTGACTCAGCAAACTGGATTTCAAGATGGCGGAAAAAAGTTAATTTTCCGGGCGGCACCACTACAGGTAAGGACTGATTTTTCTGCCAAGTTTCAACTCTCTTGGTTAAATACCTTGGGCGCTACGATGATAACACACATACATACGTTATGCTGAAAACCACTCAGGAGGTCTTAACCCAAAACGGATAATTCCGTTAAAATCTCGACAAACATTTTTGGGGTGAAAACAATACTTTTCCTAGGAGGAAAGGTCCTAAAAAAAGTAATAAAAGCAGGATATTTGTAAAGGTTTTTTACTCCATTTTGAATCCCACACTTATATCCTAAAGTTATGGCTGTACATATGTGATACACCCTATGCATAAGAGCAAGTCTATATCAAGAGGGAGTTGAATGAAGCAGAATAATTAATAAGCGTGTTGAATTGTAGAATATAGAAGTTCACGAAATCCCATAAAAGTTTATCAAAGTTTTACTTGAGTTTATGACAATTTTCTGAGTGGGGATATAAAGTAATCAAAAGACAAGGCAACTTCTAATAAGACTTAAAAACTTATTTTGACTTAGAATCAGCCAAATGAACTATGCATTGTGTATACACAAGCTTAAATAGTTAAGGAGAGCTTAAAGTCATGAATTACGTGGTATGATTAAATTCTATAAACATGATTTTAGAGAAGTTTTTGGAATTATACTTAGTTACTCAATAAATATGTTGGTTGTTAAATAAACAACTATTAAATTACCTGATAAATAGAAATGGTTTGTTGCTAAAGCTCATAAATTACGTGGTATGATAAAAACCTATAAACATAATTTTAGAGAACTTTTTGAACTATATTTATTAAACTAATAAAAAACTACAAGAGAAGAGTAAACTAAATAATTTTAAATTCATATTTTACGATTTTGGTAGTATTCATACTACGGAAAGATTAAGTTTTAATTTAAATCAAATTATAATTATTATTAACTACGGGAAACAGACAGAGAAAAATACACTCCAGCGCTGGGATTTGAACCACAGGCCTCTATATTTCAATGGACAAGGTATCATTAACGCCAGAGGAAATCATTCTCCTGCGTAGCTTAGTTGGTAGAGTGCTATACCGGAAATATAGAGGCCTGTGGTTCAAATCCCAGCGCTGGAGTGTATTTTTCTCTGTCTCTTTCCCGTAGTTAATAATAATTATAATTTGATGTAAATAATTTTAGTTTCTAATAAACCTTTACAAGTATTCATAGTGATTTTAGTTATGTGATTAATTGATATATTAACTTACGGCAGAATAAATAAGGAAATAGTGGATGGGCGTAGCCGAATGTTTAGTGAAATCCAATCACCCCTAAAACCAAAATATACATTTGGTAATTTTTCTCATATGAAATAAAAGGAAGTTACTAAACTGAAAATAATGAAAAATCTATAATATTTTTTCAAACCTAAATATCTATCAACCTATAGTTAAACAATTACAAAGGTGACCATTAAACGTTTTTAAATTTATTACCTGGAGATGGACAATGTCAAGAGTAATAACACCAGCCATGAAAAAAAAAACTCAAAAACAATCTACCTACTCTTTTTAGGGTTTCGAATATCCATCTCGAAACCCCTAAGCCGAGAGTGATGTGTCTGTCTGTCTGTCCGTCACTCTTTGGTTCATACCTCCCGAACCATTTAGGGTAAAAAGTTTAAATTTAAAAAAATGACGCAACTTTTTCACCCACACAAAGGAGAATTACAGAAAAGTTAAAAATTTAATATGCACAATTCGAAAAAATGGGGTAAACTCAAATATTTTTTTAGAAAATATTAAAAGGGACAACACACTAATAACACAAGATAAAAAGAACTTTTTAATATAATACGTTTTTAAATTTTCCTTGTGGATTTCCATTGCTGTCACTGGTCGTGTTTGCTTACAATTGATTTTGAATTTACCGCCTAAATATTTAAGAAATTTATTGATTTATCGACTAATAGTAATAGTAATAATTTGGTAAATCTAATTACTGATTATTGTATTGTCATCGGAAATACATAATCTGTGCAAGTTTCAGCTTTCTACTTAGTCAGCAAGTTAGTTAAAAATCAATTGCAAGATTTGTACTGGACAAACAAGAAAGCAAGCTAAAAAAAAGTAGTAAAAATGGGAATAATGTATTTATTTTTTTAAATTTTCGAGTGGGGTATCAAATAAAAGCTCCTGAAGAGTAGGTTACAAATTAATGTATGTACAATATTAAATATTAATTTGTTTTATGGAAACAAAATAAATGACTTATAAATCAAGTCTAAGCTAATGTAATAAATAAAATTTTAAAAAAAATTGTCATCACAAGTAATTCATAATTCTAATCTTAACATCTATTAAAGTATCACAAAAAAATCAACAGAGTTGAAAATAAAATAAAATAAATGTGCAAATTTCCATTCTATTCATGAATTCTTAATCAGCCTTGTGAACTTGCTCAAGGGGAATATTGGCAGTGGTCAGTTTAATCCCTTTCTTTAACTTTTCCAAGCTATTATCCACTTGTTTCTTATCACAATTGTTTATTATAAAAATCCAAAGAAAACTATTTGTTGTTGTTACCGTATTGTTTATTTTTAGAAAACAAATAAAAATTTATTATTTCAGAAAATTAAATAAAATTTAATAATTCATAAAATAAATTATTATTTAATATTTATACCTTTTTTGCAATTTTGAACAACTTTTTATAAATAATATTTTTTGATAACATCAAAAATAAGGGTAGTTTACTCTTGGTCGTATTTTAAAGTTTTCAAAAAACTGAACAACCTGTACAAAAAATCAAGAAAAATTATCATTTTTAGAGGTTTAAGAACAAGCAGGAGTTTTTATAAAGAATGACATTTTTTCGAAAACCCAAAAATAAGAAAATCTTTCCTCTCCATCTTGGGACAAACTGTATAATATATACTTTTTAAAATTTTGCATTTTTTATTGGTATATTGAGTTGAAATATATGATTTTATCTGTATTAAATATAACAGAAAATATTTATTATTTATTAAAAAAAAAAAGAGGAAATTACAATAATCTGGGCCTTTTTAAGGAGACGCAGATTAAGGCAATTAAAAATCCAAATGTAATTTAATATTGATTTATCAATATATTGTTTTGTTTTACATGGTTTATATTGTTGTAGCGGTTATTAGATTAGTTAATCTGAAGAATTTATTTTTTATTTTTTGACGTTACTTTATTGAAATGAATGTCTTTGTTCTGTTGCAGATGTAACCAAATGCTGTATTGTTCTCGCCGGGAGATAACTCTGTTTAACTTCTAGTCTCCATTACTTTTTACAAGTAAGTTTTATTTTTTATCTACGATTGTTACGAAATATAAACATTGTATCTCTGTTTAAATGCGTAGAAAGTTATTCTTTACGTACTTGTATTCATTGCGCATGCGCGTCTCATAATTCTGAAGAATTCCTCTTCTTTAACGCCCTAGGGCGGTAAAGAAGAAGAATTCTTCAACTTTACGCACGATTAGCGAGTTTATTTACATTTAACAAAACTAATTTGATGTTTGTTTAATAAAAGTAACAGTTTATATTGAGTTTTTTTTGTGAAATTAAATGCGTGATTTAAGTGGTTACGTCTCCCGAAATAATTAATCCCGCACAAAATACAACTAATGAATTAATGTCATCTTTATCTAAAGAGCAATACGAACTAACATACAGATAGTTTATTATTTGTTTCAGTATTTATTATTTAAATCTAACAATCGTAGATAAAGTACGGTACGCAACTCGTGCGAAAACGGTATTTTGCATTGGCTCGTGTGGTTTTACAACCCTCGCTGTCGCTCGGGTGCAAACTCCACACTCGCATGCAAAATGCTACTTTCCGCACTCGACGCGTAATGTACTATTATCTACGATTGATACGAAATATAAATATTGTATCTCTGTTTAGATGCGTAGAAAGTGATTCTTTACGTACTTGTATTCATTGCGCATGCGCGTCTCATAGTTCTGAAGAATTCCTCTTCTTTACCACCCTAGGGCGGTAAAGAAGAGGAATTCTTCATCTTTACGCACGTTTAGCGAGTTTGTTAACATCTAACAAAACTAATTTGCAGTTCTATTATTAAAATAACTGTCCACATCGAGTTTTTAGAGAAAAACAATGAGTGAATCAAGTGACTTTGACGAAAATGTGGAGAATAATACTTCTCCAGAAATAATTAATTAGGCAAAAAATACAACTCAATAATTAATGCCATCTTTATCGAGAGAGAAAGATACGAACTTACATATAGATAGTTTATTTTTTTTGTAATTATTATGTAAATCTAACAATCGTAGATAAAGTACGGTACGCAACTAGTGCGAAAATGGCATTTTGCCTTGCTCGTGTGGTTTTACTACCCTCGCTGTCGCTCGGGTGCAAACTCCACACTCGCATGCAAAATGCTACTTTCCGCTCTCGACGCGTAATGTACTATTACGTATCGGTAATATAGATTTTTTTTCTTTCTCATATAAGAAGAAAGTATTGTGATGGCACGAAAATTATTTTTTGAGATTTTAATGGATTTATACGTTTTGAGATCCCCATGAGTCCAAAAAATGGTTTTATAAAATGTCTGACTTTGCAGACACCTGGAGCCTAAACTACTTAGCTGATTTAAACGAAATTTGGCATACATGATCAAAAAGAATCATACCCCGAGGTGAAATCGAGAATGGAATTTTAGCTCCAAACTTGGGGGCGTTAAATTAATAAATTACGTCAGTTTGTTAGAATCGAACCCGAGATCTCTTGCACTCGAAGCAATCGAGCATCTCTTACAGCCATCGAGCCTCGTATTTTTTCCTTTCTTTATTTACAAAATAGTACAAATGTCTGACAACCTGTATTAATATATATCTTAGAATTCGAGGAATGTCAAAAGATCATAAGTAGTTTACAATTTTTACCGTCAAACAGTTCGACCAGCGCTAGTGGTCTTGCACCTCTAGAATACCGGAGTTAAATACCCCTGATTTAGGCGGTCATATTCAAAATCATTTGTAAACAATCATAACCAGTGACAGCTAATAGTCCACAGGCCACCATAAGAAGTGAGTCGCTGATTGATAAAGTTTTCTTACCTTATGGAATTGCTTATTTATGCCTTTTCCACCGATGAATTGGGTATATGGCAACTGGGGGCTGAGCCATTTCTTTATTGTTGACATGCCAAACTTGCCCTTCTGCGGGGACATTGAAAAGAGATAGATAAAGTTTTGATATTCGCAGGATCGTTTAATTAAATTATTTCAAAAACAGTGGTAAAAGTGGCCACCGATAAGAGTGGGCTGTTTTCTTTTCAACGTCCTCGCAGAGCGATATGTTTGGGGCGGTGGCCACCCCAAACGGCCCACTATTATCGGTGGCCACGTGTACCACTGTTTTTGAAATAATTTAATTAAACGATCCTGTGAATATCAAAACTTTATCTATCTCTTTTCAATGTTCCCGCAGAAGGGCAAGTTTGGCATGTCAACAAAAAAGAAATGGCCCAGCCCCCAGTTGTCATGTACCCAATTCATCGGTGAACACGGCATAAATAAGCGATTCCATAAGGTAAGAAAACTTTATCAATCAGCGACTCACTTCTTTTGGTGGCCTGTGGACTATAAGGAAATCCACAATGAAAATTTAAATATAAAAAGTTATTTTCATAAAATGTTCAATAATAATTAAATACTTAACTAATAAATGGAAACACTGGGCTAATAAAGTAATTATGAACTCGTATATAAGAAAGTTTCTCTGAGTTGTCTCGGACCGATTTTTCATTAGTATATATCCTGAAGTTTACTTTTTATACAGTCCCAATACTTTTTCACAGCTAAATATTTTTACGTTACTTTTTATCTTCTTTTCCCTACTATTTTGTTCTTTTTAACATCAAACTTTCAGGGGATTTAATAAATATAATAATAATAATAATAAAAAATACATAATCAACTTTACGTCTTGTCTAAAATAATAATTAATTTTTAGTTTTTTTACACTCCCTCTTAAAAAAACAAAAGTTTTTTTTTTCATTCTGTTCGTTCTGTGTTAGAATAAAAAGGAAAGTTATCTCCTTAAAACTTATCTAGTGGTTTTAAACCCTCACTCTTCAAGCTCAACCTTTGCATTAATAAAACGAACTGCAGTGGGAATAGATTTTTTTTTAACTCTGAAGGCTCCGATCTATTATTCTGTGGAATATTGAAGATGAAAAAGTTCGTTTTTTTCCTCTTCGTGTAATAATTTGCTTTGTTTGTATATTATCAGTTAAGGGGCATTATACTCTTGTATAGTATATTGTGTAGCCAGGTGTACACCTAGGTGTATGGTGTACTAAGATTAACAAGGCTGGAAAGGGGCTCTAAGGAGACTTTGTGCCTCTATACCATACTAAACTTTATTAAACTAGTGCCCTTAGTAAGTTCATTAAAAACTCACCGGCAGAAAACTCACTTTGCCATTCTACCCTCCCCCCTAGACCCGAAGCTATATCCCACCCTGGAGAACCCTCCCCCCCCCCCCTTCACACACCATAATCTCAATGCATAACTGTTTTAAGTGCCTATTTAAATATTCAGTTTTGCAGCAGTCTCTCCTTAACTATGGACCTTTTTTTTTAATCATTTGCTGCAGTGAAAGCAATCTAGAAAAAGAAAAGAGGAAAAAAATTAAATTTATGTTAAAATATCAAAATGAATATTGAATATTTAAGTATTGTTTAGTTTTAATTATTTATGAAGATAGCTTTTACTTGAATACATAAATATCATGTATTTGTGTCAATTATTTTTAGTTTTTCTTTATAATCAAATTTAAACTAGTATTATGTCATTAGAAAACAAAGTATTCTGCCACTCTATATATTCTAACTCAGGGGTTCCCAACCTTTTTCCCTTCATCGACCCCTTTAAAAAAATGATTTTCTTCATCGACCCCCTGCAGATTTCCATTAATATACAGCATAAAACGTTAGCAGAATTTTAAATATTGCACTTAAAACTCCTAAAAGATAACAATTGTGCTAAGAACTTGGACAACAAATTAGAATAAATTGGCTTATATAAGATTTTGGATAACAGATATAAACTTGATATTGTAATTGGGCAATATTTAGATTTTTATTTATGTGGTCAAAAAATATTGTAAGAGGCTTCTAATCCACCAGCATTATTTACAGAAGTTGACAGGTTAAGAAGTGATTTAATTTCGGCTTTTAGAAGGATACGCAAATTTTTCTTTTAATATTCAATATAATCAATATTCAAACATTTAAATTTATCAACGACCCCCCAGTGGATCCTTGGAATACGATAGACCCCTTTGAAATTTCCATAGACCCCCGAGAGGTCCACCTGGACCCCGTTGGGAACCCCTGTTCTAACTCAACAAAAGATGCAATCATTAATGAACATGATTGTGAAACATGCTCACTTGGAAATTTGGTCTAATGTATTTTAATTACATATTAATTTTGGTTCACTTACCTTATGCACTTGCCCTTAGCAACATTTCAGGATAAGAGTTCTTTTCTGATACTACTTGTCAGCCTTATAGCATTATTTTAGCAATCTTTTCACTTTCATTAGCCATGATATCAGTGTTATCAGCAAAATTTCATTTTTGCAGAGTGTTCAATGTTAAGGTTATTTTTAATTTTATTATTTTAAAAATGCATTTTGGTTCTGAGCTTACCGAAGGTATGAACTGCATAGCACATAGTAACGAAAACTATCGAGTGACAGACATACAGACCGACAGCCAGGACGGTACCAAAAATGTTCACTAATGTCTGAAACAGATATCAGTCTTGGAATTCTTGAAATCGGAGATAAAACATTTTCGTTCTCCAGAACGATCACATAGCCGACTTAAGCATTATATCAACTATGCACCTTCCTTTCTGTTAATGTTTCCAAAGGGTGACGAAAAGTCAGTATTCACACTTCCAAAATCCTTCACACTTCAAAAGTCAGTCTTCACACTTCAAAAGTTAACCTTCACACTTCAAAAGTTAACCTTCACACTTCAAAAGTCAGTCTTCATACTTTAAAAGTCAGCCTTCACACTTCAAAAGTCAGTCTTCACACCCTTAAAAGTCAGCCTTCACACTTCACATTCCGCGTTCTCTTGATGGAGAATCTAGATTTTTAATATAACTCAAACTTTGCAGCTGCAAACGTTCTGTCACTCTTTTATGAGTTAGAAGAACTTCTAGATAGTTTTACTGTTACTTAGTCTACCTCACTTAATGTTACTTAATGTTGGTTTTATCATTTGATTGGTTGTTACAATGGTTATAATGTTTTTATATGTTGTTACAGATTTCCAACTGAATGCTTGTGATGCAGCATTCCGGTACAGCTTATTACCGGCCTCCCGCTACCACCACCACCCGCCCGCCCCGCCCTGTCCTCAACACCCAGCCCTACACAAATGTAAGTTTACACTTCAAAAACTATATTATACAATGTAAACTTGATCAGGGCTTTTTTTTTTTAAAGCAGGTGACGTGTTTAGTATAGGCTTAAAGTAAGAAGCTCTTGGCCTATAACAAATAGAAACATTTGGTCGAGATGTGTCGATAAAACAGATAAGACTAAACGTGTTTAGTTTTTATAGACTCAAAGTAAGAAGCTCTTGGCCCATAACAAACCGAAACATTTGGTCGAGATGTGTCGATAAAACAGATAAGACTAAACGTGTTTAGTTTTTATAGACTCAAAGTAAGAAGCTCTTGGCCCATAACAAACCGAAACATTTGGTCGAAATGTGTCGATAAAACAGATAAGACTAAACGTGTTTAGTTTTTATAGACTCAAAGTAAGAAGCTCTTGGCCCATAACAAACCGAAACATTTGGTCGAAATGTGTCGATAAAACAGATAAGACTAAACGTGTTTAGTTTTTATAGACTCAAAGTAAGAAGCTCTTGGCCCATAACAAACCGAAACATTTGGTCGAGATGTGTCGATAAAACAGATAAGACTAAACGTGTTTAGTTTTTATAGACTCAAAGTAAAAAGCTCTTGGCCCATAACAAACCGAAACATTTGGTCGAGATGCGTCGATAAAACAGATAAGACTAAACGTGTTTAGTTTTTATAGACTCAAAGTAAGAAGCTCTTGGCCCATAACAAACCGAAACATTTGGTCGAGATGTGTCGATAAAACAGATAAGACTAAACGTGTTTAGTTTTTATAGACTCAAAGTTAGAAGCTCTTGGCCTACCACAAACAGCAATTTTTGGTCGAAACTTGTCGATAAAACAAACTAAACGTGTTTAGTTTCTATTGACTTAAATTTAGAAGCTCTTGGTCAATACCTTTCTGAGTAAGCAATGGAATGCGAGCCCATTCGCTGATCAGACCTATATGCATCTTTAGTTTCAATCTTCAATCAAATCTCATGTAAAATGGTACTACTACAAATCACCATTTATATAATCGAGTGACCCGACGGACGGCGACGACGCACCTCGAAATGATTTGTTATTGCTAAGCTAAGGCAACTACATTAATTCAAAAAAGAAAAGTTCATATTTAACGATTTTGGTAGTATTCATACTACGGAAAGATTAAATTTTAATTTAAATCAAATTATAATTATTATTAACTACGGAAAACAGACAGAGAAAAATACACTCCAGCGCCGGGATTTGATCACGGGCCTCTATATTGCCAGTATAGCGCTCTACCAACTAAGCTACGCAGGAGAATGAGTTTCTCTGAAGTTAATGATACCTTATCCCGAATTTAAGCTTTCAATTTTCCACAAGTTATAGTCAACATTAATGATATAGAACTAGACCGAGAAATAACGCTTATAATTATAAAGTACCCAATTAGTACCTGTACCTAGTACAATCAATTAGAAATTCATATTTAACGATTTTGTTAGTATTTATACTACGGAAAGATTAAATAGGTACAGGTACTAATTGGGTACTTTATAATTATAAGCGTTAGTTCTATGCCATTAATTTTGACTTCTAAGACTTGTGGAAAATTGAAAGCTTTTTAGTTGGTAGAGCGCTATACTGGAAGTATAGAAATCCCGGCGCTGGAGTGTGTTTTTCTCTGTCTGTTTCCCGTAGTTAATAATAATTATAATTTGATTTAAAATAAAAGTTTGTTTTGATTTATTGGTCTTCAAATAGATATAACTTATAAATTACACCATATCATATAGATGTAGACTTATAAAAATACCTATCTAAATAGATATAATAACTAATCTAATTTAATTTTCTTAATTTTACTTTTTTCTAAATATAAAATTAAGCCTTAAGGGCACGTCTAAATTATAAATAGATTGTAAATAGTTAAAGCCAATAAATAGATAGTGCAACTACAAATTATCTAAATTGATATTTCTAGGCGAGGAAGTAATACGCCTGTGAAGTTTATAGAAGTACTTTCTGAATATTTGTTTGAAATTGTATGCACTTTTAGAATGTGTGTATAGCGTATGTATATTTTGGAAGACATCTGTATATTTTGTAATAAATTCTAAATTTAAATAAAGAGAAAAATGTAACATAGTATTAGAGACGGGGCCCTCTCTCTAGGTGTCTAACACTTACTTAGGACCCTCACCAATTATTATTTGATGTACTACCAAAAAAAAAAGAAAGAAAAAAAAATTAATTGTTTGAAACACGTATTTATGTATGGTGGAAATAAATTATTATTATTATTATTATTATTATTATTATTATCTTATTCACTGCATGTTTCTATATTTTAATTTTTTTTTTTTATCCAAAGAGAAGTGATTAATTTTTAACTTCATGAAGAAAGATTGAAGTATAAAAGTTTTAAAATAATCTAAAAATCATGTGAAGTTCTTCATAAGTTTATTAACTTAATCATTTTATTAGATTAAAACTTTTCATTGATAAATTTTAAGTAACTAGTTGAATTTGTTTCTACGATACGAATCAATTAAAACTTTTTTTTACACAGTTTCAAACTAAAAACTAAGAAGGAATAAGTTTTTAGGAAAAACTTTCATTAAAAATTACTTCATAACTTATTTTCTTCTGTTTTAAGTTTTTTTTTTAAATCTTATTAATTATATCCTATCAGATAGGTTTAAACTATAGTTTAATATATTTCATAGTATTAATCCTCAACATATTGTTGGTTTTTAGGGTTTCGTTGGTAAAACTATAAAAAAAGGAACCCTTATAGATTCGTTCCTGTGTCTGTCTGTCTGTCTGTCACACTGTGCGGTTCCAATAACTTTTGATTTAAAATAGATAAAAACATGAAACTTTCCAGTATTAAAGCCGCGCACACACCAAAAATTTGGCGAACTCAAAATTATCAGCTGTTCAAATCCAAAATGGCGGATAATTTATGTCACGCGAAACCGAACAAATACTTTTTTGAAATTTTGAGTGGGTGTATCAAGTGACAGGTATTTAAAAAGTACATAGATTACAAAAATATATCACTTGTGTAAATTGTTTAATTTTCCACGCCATTTTGTGAAAAAGCACCAACATTTTGCTTGGATGCTGATAGACAGTGGCGTAACCAGTGGCTAGGTCTGGGAGGGGGGGGGGATTTTTTAGTGACAACAAGAAAGGCCCCCCCCCCCCCAAAAAAAATGTACAACTAATAAAAAAAAATCTCCGCGCCCGAGTAACAACTACTGTTTTAGAACGTATTCGTTAGAAAATGTTATATTCGTTATACAATATCTTACTGTAAGTCATGGGCGTCGATGTTAATTATTGGGGGGGGGGGGAATTTTGAAAATATTACCTCTCTAATCAGTGCTTTTATGCAATTCTGAGATGAAATTGAATATGACGTGAATGTAAAAAATATGTAATACAAAAAAAATTCGTCGGTATTTTCTTTTTTTTCTTTACTCTAATTGGTCTTGGGGGGGGGGGGGGCACGTGCTCTCTGTGCCTCCCCCCCCCCCCCTGGATACGCCACTGCTGATAGTTCCAGATTAATTTCTACCGTCTGCACTCTTTAACGTTTGCTTAATTGATACTTTTATCAAGTAAAAAATCAAAACTATTTTGACATTAAAAAAAAAAACGGGGGAAACAATTTAATAAATTTGACAATGTATATTGTATATACTACTAAAATATATATACTACTATCATTTTTATAGTATAATTTATATACTTACTATGAATAAGTAATAATTTCAGTTGTTTTTAACATTAAAGAACTAACTACGTTTACAACTATGTACAAATTTATAAATATTCATTTTTAAGTATCAACTGAATTCTTTTAGGAGATGTTCCGTTATGTACACTGCTGTAATCATTATTATAGCATACATTTATATTCTATACATAATTATTTCATTGGTTTACATTATTATTAAAGAACTAACTATGTTTACAATTATTTACAATTGTTTTTATAAATATTAATTATTAAATATCAACTAAATTAGCGTAGAGGATGTTCAGTTATGTACTGTACATGTACACTGCTGTAATCATTATTGCAGCATAATTTATACACTTTACATAATTATTTCAATTGTTTACATTAATAGTTAAGAACTAACAATATGTATAATTAATTACAATTGTTTTTATAAATATTAATTATTAAATATCAACTGAATTAGCGTAGAGGATGTTCAGTTATGTACTGTACGTGTACATTGCTGTAATCATTATTGCAGCATAATTTATACACTTTACATAATTATTTCAATTGTTTACATTAATAGTTAAGAACTAACAATATTTATAATTAATTACAATTGTTTTTATAAATATTAAGTGAATTTATGTAGGGGATGTTCCTTGGGACTTCTTTAGATTGTTACTCCCCTTATAAAAACAGAAGTGGGATATTTCTTTGTCTGAAAGTACATTGGACTAAACATCCCTTTGCCTTAATAGTTATTTAGTCACTCATTTATATTTTTTTAAAAAAACATAGGGGAGTAACAATCTAAAGAAGTACATGTTCCTTAACCTTGACACTTGCTCCCACGACAATTCCAGGGATAAGGGCAATTTTTTTTTCTTTGGTACCACTTGTCGGAGCAACATTAATTTAGTAACTTTCCCGCTTTCACCGTCTATAATATCTGTGTTATCAGTTATCAGCGATAGTTTGCTAAATGCTTAAGCTTAAAAACCTTTCCTATACTTAGTACATGATTTCAAAGCTGTCGAATGACATTTTATTTCACTTGTTTCTCTCTAAGAGAGAGTATCTCTGACCTCTGACCTTTTGCTCTGTTTTTCTTCCTACGAGTTTCAAATAAAAAAGATAGGTCAAAAGTTACACCTCTCTGATTGATGGATTTTACTTTCTTCGTTTCTTTTGTGTGCTAATGAGCTATTTCTTTTTATCAAGTCAAGGTACTGACGGTTTTTTGTCCTTTTTATTGATCCGTTCTTTGAGTTATTCTTTGGAGTTAAAGGCTTAGCTTTCTTCAATGTACTTTTTAACAATATTACATGATTGTAGATTCTTTGTTGTTCTAGATCTAAAAGAGCTGAACTTTTTTCAGCTTGTTACTTGTACATAATTGAAACTAGATTTATGTAGATGTTCAACTATATACATGATATATGTTCAAGTATATATTTGTAGATGACCTGGGAGTTCCTTGGCAAAGGCCTGGGAGTTTCTTGGCAAAGACCTAGGAGTTCCTTGGCAAAGGCCTGAGAGTTCCTTGGCAAAGACCTGGGAGTTCCTTGGTAATGGACCTGGGAGTTCCTTGGCAAAGGCCTGGGAGTTCCTTGGCAAAGACCTGGGAGTTCCTTGGCAAAGGCCTGGGAGTTCCTTGGCAAAGACCTGGGAGTTCCTTGGTAATGGACCTGGGAGTTCCTTGGCAAAGGCCTGGGAGTTCCTTGGCAAAGACCTGGGAGTTCCTTGGCAAAGACCTGGGAGTTCCTTGGCAAAGACCTGGGAGTTCCTCGGCAAAGATCTGGGAGTTCCTTGGCAAAGGCCTGGGAGTTCCTTGGCAAAGACCTGGGAGTTCCTTGGCAAAGACCTGGGAGTTCCTTGGCAAAGACCTGGGAGTTCCTTGGTAATGGACCTGGGAGTTCCTTGGCAAAGGCCTGGGAGTTCCTTGGCAAAGACCTGGGTGTTCCTTGGCAAAGACCTGGGAGTTCCTTGGCAAAGACCTGGGAGTTCCTCGGCAAAGGCCTGGGAGTTCCTTGGCAAAGACCTGGGTGTTCCTTGGCAAAGACCTGGGAGTTCCTTGGCAAAGACCTGGGAGTTCCTCGGCAAAGATCTGGGAGTTCCATGGCCAACTCGACAATTCGCATCTAGTTACTTATGAGAATGATCACCATATGAGCTCAGACGGCCATTCGTTTCAGACGTTTATAAAGCTCTTGGCATGTTCAAGTATATACTTGTAGATCGAGGCATATTGATGTGAAATGAAGATCTAATTCTTGCTGCATGCGTCCTTTCATTGGTTTAATCATATTTTCTTACTTAGAAGTACATATTTACATCATGTGCTTCAAATGAATATTTTCATTGTTAAACATATTTACAGTCAGACCTCTTTATTATAACAAACTTCTACACAGTAAAAATCTCTGTATAACGAATTTCTTTTATGTCCCACGAATTCTCTGTATAAAAATGTTTCTATTTAAATATTTTCTCTAAATACGAATAAAATTCATAGATATTAGGATAAATATTCGACCGACAAACTCTCTACGAATTAATATTGGCAGTTTTTTTGCATTCCTTTATTTTCTTAAAACCATTTTTAGGAGTTTCTTGCCCTAGCACTCTAATAATTTGGCGTATTCCACCTCCATTAGTTTAAGTGGAATTGGAAGCATCGTTGATCAGTATATAAAGAAATATTAAATCTCTTACTCTCAGTTTAGAATTCGTTTCAGACGTTTATAAAGCTCTTGACTTATTTATTCAAAGGCGTGAATAGAGGAATGAAAAACAACGAAGTACCCCGTAAATATGAAATGGTTACAGTTCTATGTCTACAATTTTGAAATCCGGGATTCAATATTTAAACTATACGAAACAAGTGGAGATTGTAAAACAAGAGCTAGAAATTCTAAGAATGAACACGTAGATGAAGCACTGCTGTGATGGGTGAAAATGGTAAGGGATAAAAATCTTTCTTTTTCAGGACCACTCATTTTTCTTCGAATAAAAAATCTAAATAATGCATATTTTTTTCTGGATTCTCATTTCGTTATTTGGAGGTTCAACTGTACTTCTATGTCACCAATGACCTGGGAGTTCCTTGGCAAAGACTGGGAGTTCCTTGGCAAAGACCTGGGAGTTCCTTGGCAAAGACCTGGGAGTTCCTTGGCAAAGACCTGGGAGTTCCTTGGCAAAGACCGGGAGTTCCTTGGCAAAGATCGGGTGTTCCTTGGAAAGACCTGGGAGTTCCTAGGCAAAGACCGGGAGTTCCTTGGCAAAGACCTGGGGAGTTCCTTGGTAAAGACCTGGGAGTTCCTTAAGAAAGACCTGGAACTTCCTTTGGAAAGACCAGGGAGTTTCTTGGCAAAGAACTGGGAGTTCCTTGGCACAGACCTGGGAGTTCCTTGGCAAAGACCTGGTAGTTCCTTGGAAAAGACCTAGGAGTTCTATGGAAAATACCTGGGAGATCCTTGGCAAAGACATGGGAGTTCCTTGGCCAACTGAACAATCCGCTTCCAGTTGTTTATGAAAATGATCATCATACTTTTTCTGTTCATCATAATTAAATAAGCTTGATGCATTAACTGTGAATACTGTAATAACGAGAACGCACGTTTGATAATCTTCTGGTATTATCTAGAGTTAAATGTGAGTTAAGGGGGCAGGGAGGCCTAGCCTAGCAAAAAGATCATCTTAGGATGCTTCTTGCCAACCCCAGACGTTCCCACAACCATCAAACCACCACCACCTCACTCTCAAACCTTTTTGTTTGGATTATGAAGGAGAAGATGTCTTACCACTTCAGGGTATCAAGTTCCTCTACCCCAATATCTTGGTAAGTAAACTTATGTCACTCACATAAATATTCAGATAGACCAACATTGAAGCTGTATGTACCATCAAATGTTTTCTAATAAGATCTTGTACTCATACGCAGAGACCAATTTGTGTCAACTCTGACTGAACTGACCTTTGACTATAAAGTTAATTCCAGTCGTACGAAATTATTAAATCATCCACAAGGTCAATGTCTTAAAATAGTATAATTATTCCTCTTAGTGTTTAGAAATTTCTATTCCTGGAATAGTTACTTCGAATTAGGTTTTTTACCAATTTTCTTGGTAATACGGTTTGCTAAAGGCTCGCTGTTTGTTGATGTTTCTTTTTCTCCTGTCAGTCACGCTATTGTAGATATACTGATGTTCCGCTCCGATTGTGATATTTCCAAATTTCTTCTTGTTCCGATCTTAGAATGGACGACTCGTCGCATTAGTGAAATAAACCATATTAAACCGAATAGGATGACAATTAAAACAGCTACTAAAACTGAAAATAAACCTGCTCTTACAGGTTTCGTCCAATCCAAAACTCCGTAGATGTAAACTTTCCCGTTGTAACTGCAAAAGAAATGATAAGAAATTATATTTTAATATATTAATAAAATTTAATGAATGGTTCAAATAAAGCTTTGTCGACGATATTAGTTTCAAGAAACATGCGTGAATTATTAAAAAGGTAATAATATGTTAGAGCCTATTTCTAGCAGTGATAATGACATACTTAATTCTTAATCGAGAATCGATGTGATAATTTTTATGTTATGTTAAAAAATAGGTATGGAAATATTTTTGTAATTTACAACTTGTGGGATTATTATTAACTTGAATTTCATCTCTTGCTTGACCTGATCATTTTGTACCTTTTTAAAGGAATATTCTTGGAGATGAATGGTATTTATTTTTTATGATGGTCAATAGGGAACGTAGGATTCCCGTTTTAAGAAACAGTATTATTTGGATTGCTTTGCATTGGATAAATAACAACGGGCAATTAAAAGGATCAATGATTTCTTAAGCAATGCAGATGAAAACAAAAAGAAGAAGTTAGAGATATAGCAGTTTTGTGACACAGATTTGAGAATCTTTCTTTAGACTCAAGCTTAAATTGCTGTAATTAATTATTCTCCAACTCGTTTTTAATTTCACCGACTCTAATGATGAATACTTTGGCTCTTCTCCGGTATTGTAAATGTACAGTTAATGGCGGAGATACTGTGATTTTAAAAGTGTTGGGTTGAAAATATATATTCTGGTTCAGATTCTAACCTTTCAATTATTAAATTAAAATAAAGTCTACTGAACTACTCTCGAAAACTATTATATTGATTTTATTTTATCTAAGAATAGCTTAAGCTATGGCGATATAAGTTATAAATTTTATATAAAGTGATATCAGAGCTCCTAGTGGACCAAATGAAAATCAAAATGGATTAATGCTTCATAACTTCGCACTTAAAGATCCATGTACTATGTCATCAATTAGACAAAAGTATACTGGTTTTCTCCACTTAATAGAAAAGCAATGAAATGTCCATATGTTGATTCAATGCCCAAAAACATAACCATGATTCTATGTTTTTCATAAAATGGAGAAAATGAGTATTTTTTTAATCTTCCAGTTCTCCTATTGGTCTTCAATAATGTAAACAATATCAATAATTAAAGATTTGTGTCATAATGTATTATGATGATTTATTTAAGATTTTTGTCTATTTGAAATATTTAGGAAACACTGATATGTAAGTTGAAACTAATAATTGAATGAAGATTTGATTCTTACCTCTTACCGCCCGCTAAGAAGTAAATTAAATTAAAGATGAGGTATCCTAAGGAGACGCAGAAAGGTAAGATTACAGATATTGCTCTGATTGGAAACGCCACGAGACATAGATCTAACAGCATCATAACCGAGTTAATGGCGTGTACTTGGATCGTCTGAATATTTGGAGAACCATTCTCTGTGAAAAAAAAACAACAATTTTTTTAAATTATGTGTTCAAGTCTAATGCCAATTTTTAATCAAAATTTATAGAACATTACCCTTAAAGCCTTGTCCACACTAGTAGACATGTTGCGCGATTTTGGTTTCCGAGACAATGTCTAGCGATTTGTCTATAGACATCGGCTAGACAATCAGCGTCTACGGTCTCGTTGCTAGACCAAAAATCGCATGTCTATGGTTTTCCATTCTAAATGGTAGACACAAGTGTGGACGCTAGACCTAGACAATAGACGGTCTCAGAAGGCGTCTATAGACACGTTGCGCAACGTGTCTACTGGTGTGGACTAGGCTTAAAGGTCGATTTACACACATAAGTGACGGCACAGTGCCACTTGCTGAGTATTGTAATTATGCGTATATCTATCGTATTTTTAATCAACTTGTGCAGGAAGCAAGTGACCATAATTAAGTGATATACGCTTTTTTGAAAGGCCTGAATCCGTTTATTGTAAAGTCTAACCTTTTGAGAAAAAAATAGCAAAACTGTTTCCTGATAACCGACTGAAACAATAGTTGAAGGTACGCTTACCATCATTCAATTTATATTTCTTAAGGTTGCATCAAATTCGTTTCTAGAGGAAACGCCTCGTCAGCAAAAGAGGTGGTTAGAGTGGCTCGTCAGCAAAAATAACGTATGGAACGTGAATGTCCTTGATGGGTAAGGTAAAA
Source organism: Gerris lacustris (assembly GCA_951217055.1). Lineage (NCBI taxonomy): Eukaryota > Metazoa > Arthropoda > Insecta > Hemiptera > Gerridae > Gerris > Gerris lacustris. The sequence continues at coordinate 62,280,420 of OX578284.1, forward strand.
TTTGCTGGTACATTCAAAGAGTATTGTTAAAGTGCTTTTTATAAATTTGAATTAGCAAAAATTCCCTCATCACTGTTTTTTCCGTGTGCCCCTACATCGATAGCAATGAAGTTGCAATGAGCGTCTACAAGAGCCAGCAGAGTCTATTGAGAATGTTTTTTTTGTAATTATAGAATAATGACCCTGTGTTTGGAGGAGCCTGGATAGTAACGTGTTTTCCATCCAAAGCTCCTACCCTGACAGGAAAATTACACATTTCTTAAAAACCATTAGCGATGGCCTTCCTCTATTAGAGTAGGCATCAACTAGTCCATCAGATTTTAAGTAATTATCTTGCAGGTTTCTCGTAAGATCTTATTAACATTGCAATGCCCTTTGCGATAGCCTCTATAGTTATATAGTGCACTGCCATACAACGGACGAATCACTTCAAATTGAAAGCAACTTGAGATCACGGTACTGTGTCGTTACTGTCACGTCTTTGATGAGTGTAATCAACCTCACCGTCGGTGGGATTACGTACCGGTCACGCCACTGATGTGTTTAAATCGACCTTAATACTTTTAAAGTATAATCGAAATGCATAGAATATGTCAGCCATAGTGCATAGTACATGTACATTGTATACACAAATTGTTTTTGCATACTTAAAATATAGGTAGCTTAAGTATAGGTACTTAAGTAGGTAATTGTCTAACAACAGGATAGCATTTTTAGAAATTGGTCTTATTAATTTTGTATGTGCTGTTTGACTATGAACTAATATTAAGTTGAAGATTTGTTTAGAAACATTAAAATACTTACTTGGATTGTAAACGGCTGCCCAAAAAAGAATGGTTACTCCTAGAGCTTGAGTAGTGGCAGCGGCATGAATAAATTCGTAAACTCTGCAAACTCTATTTTGGATACGTCCTCCATTAGGATCTGAAAATTTCGAGATAAAAAAAAGTTAAATTGAACGTCATTAAAATAAAAATAATGGAATATCATTAATTTATCATCTGTTGTGTTCTTTTTCAAAAAACTTTGTTCGAAGAAATGAAAGAAAGATTAAAATAAAATATGATACTATAAGTAGCAACACCTTAGTACTATTCTTAAAGTAACGGATTTTATTTTTTAATTGAGGATAAAAATTAATTCCTTTTTAACTAACAGCAACTTCATTTGCTCGCATATTCTACAATACTCTTTTTACAATTAGTAATAACTTTTGACACTCAGATTGGCCAACCTACATGAGGGAGAAAATAAAGCCACTAGTTTTGTTGGAGGGTGAGTCTAGAGACATTTTCATTTGCGTAGTTGGCCTGACCTTATCGAATCCAAAATCCTGACCTCTCATTGGCTTCTCTCCACATTTTTTCGATTTTCCCGTGCTGTCAAAAGTTAATTCTAATTGTAAAAATAGTATAGATTATTAGTCATATGGAGGCAGCTCTTCTCGGGTTGATATAATAGAGTTCTCTTGAATAATCTGAATATATATCTAAAAACTTTGATTTTTACTTTTGACGGATCCTCGCTATCGTCAATTTTTAGGGTCCGTAGTGTTACCATCAAATTTATTTGATGATTTAATTTTATTTTTATTGTGATTGTAGATCATTGATTTTATATTATCAACGATCCTTATATTTATTTTTAGTCATATTAATCGTAAGCCGTTATTTTATTTGTAATAAAACCTGATGTTAATTAGATATGTAGGTGTAGAGCGGTGGAGGAAGGTTTATTTGATGTATGAATTGTGACATTGTCAGATGTAAACAAACCCTGTCTAACCTGGCCCCGTCTACACGCGCACGCGCATACCTTGATGTCAGTTTCCACGGCCTCAGTCGTTGTTTACGCTTGGAGAGGAGCATTTTATTTACTACTTTTTAACGCCCGTATGGCGGAATTGTGTGTTTAGTTTGTCAACTTCTTGATTCTTGAACTATTTCATGTTCCCGTCGTGTAGTGTGGAAAGTGTGACTTAGTTTCTTCTCTATGTAAGGATATTTACGTTGACTTTTCTGATTATTTACCAGTTGGTAACATTATTGTAGTAAATTCAGCCTAGTTAACTCTTTCCCGTGAAGTGATGTGTTGACTGTGACGGAATCGTGGCTTGAAGAGTGCGATCTTCGTATGTGTTACTCCTAAGGAGGAGGAATAACGTACTTCCGGAAAGTAGTGCTGAGGTATAGCTCCGAGCGGTTTTGGACGGCAGCTCTAATATAGAAACGGCATTAGATCCTGATTCAAGACAAGCTAGTTTTTTCATCTTTATATTTATCGACAATTCGTTCTTCGCTGCGCGCGCATCAATACATGTATATTATTATTATTTTATATCATTTCAAACCCAAATGAGACTCCATAAATTTAATTTATAGATACTTTCTTTTGCCGGCCCATTTAGGCCTTAAATTTGTTTATTTTGTTTTATCTTTCTCTTATTGTTTATTATTTTCTTGGGTTCTCATGCGGGAGCATTCTAGATTAACATTTATGTATAATATGGTACCTATTTAATTTATATAGAAAAAAAAGGCCTAATCTAATTTATAAAGTTCTACTCTATCCTAATATAAAACCATCTTAATTTATAAACTAAAAACTATTAATTTTCTACAATATTGTTTGTAATTAGTAATTATCATTTGCTTCACTGAATAATAATTTTATTAATTTGTTTGACTTCCAAATATGTTTTTGTTTATTTCTTACTTTTATACTGATCCATTATTATAATTTTCATAGGTTATATGAACTTAAGTATTTTTCGTAATTTATACTTTCTAAATTTAATTTCTTTGGACACTTATTTTTATGTATTATCCCTTTCAGGGTTTCTCCTTATCTTGCCCTTTCTGATATTAAGATAAGGTGGCGCTCAATTTATTTTTTTTGTTAAATATATTTTTCCTTCTAGCACCCAGCCCTAGCGGCCTGACTGAGCACGGATCATTTCTCGTAACAGTTTTGGCGCCCAAGCGTGGGGCCCTATACAACATTTATTTTTTTTAATTTGGTTTCTAATTATTTTTATGTTTAATATTTCATGATGGACATAGATCGACTTAGTAAAGACGAGCTCATATACGAGTTATTGGTGAGAGGAGTTAAAGATGATGGCAAGACTGTTGTAGAACTGAGATCAGCTTTGAGAAAACTGAAGAGATTAGAAGATGAGGGAAATTTAATTGTACGTACTCCAGTAAAACTTGACCTAGTCAAGGAGGTTGATATAATCCAGACTAAGATCAATGAAATTTCTATATGGGTTGATTCTGGTGAACCTAAAAAGGGCACTAACTTCAGGAAGAAGGTTGATACTTGTATTCGCCATGTTATACATCGATTATCTCGAGTAGAAGGGAATGAGAAGCTGGATGCTGACAAAAGTAAGCTAATGAATAAAGTCCTTGATTTGACAGGAAAAATAGAGGTTCTGGATGGCCAAGAGGATCCAAACTACAATAATAAAGACCCGTCATTTACACCCAAGACTCCAACTACTACTGATGATTTGAAGAAAATTCCTGACGATGATGATGACATTCCACCTGGTGAACCACCATATACTAAACCAGACGATGATCAAAGGCCTAGTACCAGCTCCGTTCGGGTAATAAGAAAACAAGTTCCTGTAAGCAAGTGGCACCTTAAATTCTCTGGAGACGGCACTGGTCCAAGCTTGCATGGATTTTTAGACGATGTAGAGCATTATCGGAATGCTAGGAACACATCTTATAGAGATTTGTTCGATGGTGCTATCGATTTCTTTTCAGGACCGGCCTTACTTTGGTTCAAGTCAGTCCGAAAAGATATCAGGACCTGGTTGGAACTCGAGGCACTTTTACGGGAAGAATTTGAAGGAGAGGACTTTGAAGAAGAACTTCACAGAGAAATAATGGACAGGACACAAGGGCCAGAAGAAAGATTTACGACGTACGCGGCAGTTATGAAAACATACTTCTCTAGACTTCCTACACCATTGTCTGAAGAAAGAAAGGTGAGAATTTTGGTTAGAAATTCAGCTCCCCATTATTACTCTCGTCTACAGGACCATAACCCTCTGACCGTTGAAGAGGCCATTTATTTTGGTAGACGCATTCAGAGAGATAAAGAACATATTGCTAACTACAGACCACCACCTTCATCGCGGAAAAACCTTTTAGAACCTGACCTAGCCTATAAAGGCCCACGAAAGGAAGAGAAGATTTTTGCAATATGTAACTCGCAACGAAGTACTTCTGGAGTTTCATCTAATTCAAGTAGTCATCCTGAAGAAGAAAAATCTTCGTCACGATCCTATGGTCGTCCTCCGAGTGCAAGCTGGTCTAACAGTCCATCTAAGTCAAATAAACTAACCTGTTGGCACTGCAAAAAGGATGGTCATAGATATCAAGCATGTCCTGAATTGAAGTTAAGATTCTGTACGAGATGCGGTAGAGATACTTCGTCCAATGGAAATTGCGCTGTTTGTTTTAAGAAAACTGCTGAACGTTTAAACTGGAAGAAGGATCGAAAGTAGGTCGCATCTCGATCCGGAAGAAACTTAGAATAGAAGCGGCCAATACACATGCTTGGAAGGAGTGGCTTTCTGTTGTACATACCTGTTTCGCTACTGAAAATGTTCTTAAAGATTTACCGGGAGATCAACGCCCATATTTGTCTGTTAAAATTCTAGGAAATGAGATGTTAGGTCTGCTCGACTCTGGAGCAACCAGAACTCTTGTTGGAGCTAAAGGAGCTGCACTATTGAAGAGTCTAGGACTGAAGTGTTACTCTTTGAGCGATATGAGAGTTACGGTGGCAGACGGAAGAACTTGTAGAGTTGAGGGAGCCATCGATGTTCCGTTCGAGGTAGAAAATACGGTGAAGGTGATTCCTGTACTTGTGATTCCCACCATTACTTCAAAATTAATTTTAGGTCTTGACTTCTGGAGGACCATGGGTGTTGTTCCAGATTTGAATAAGTGGTCATGGAAATTCTCTGACATGGTCAATGCAGTTGAAGTCCAAGAAGAAGGGCTCCATGATCGAACGACTCTGACAGCAGAAGAAGAAAATGAACTCCATAAGATCTCAGAGGAGTACTTTGCTTCATCAGGAGATAAGTTAGGCTGTACTTCCCTAGTGTCTCATGTCATAGACACTGGAGACGCACAACCGATAAAGCAAAGGTACTACCCTGTCTCTCCAGTAGTTCAACAAGCGATAAATGCCGAACTTGACAAAATGTTGGCTGAAGGAGTAGTGGAGAAGTCAAATAGTCCATGGTCGTCACCTGTAGTAATGGTACGTAAACCTGACAATACGTACAGGTTCTGTGTGGATTTTAGGAAATTGAACCAGGTGACAAAGAGAGATGCCTACCCATTACCCTTCGTCAGCCACATCCTAGATCGATTGAGGAATGCCAGGTATTTGACAAAGCTCGACATTAAGAGTGCTTTTTGGCAAGTACCGGTCCATAAAGATTCCCGTGAAAAGACTGCATTTACTGTCCCTGGAAGAGGTCTTTTTCAATTTTTACGTTTACCTTTTGGTCTCCATAACAGTCCCGCCACTTGGCAACGTTTAATTGACAACGTGATAGGTGCTGATTTGGAGCCGAATGTGTTTGTGTATTTAGATGACATTGTGATCTGTTCATCCACATTCCGGGAACAAATCGACATTCTGAAGAAGATCTTTCAACGATTATCAGATGCAGGACTAACACTTAATAAAGCGAAGTGTCAATTTTGTTGTCCAGAGCTACGTTACTTGGGCTATATTGTAGATGTGCGTGGTTTGCATGTAGATCCAGACAAAGTGTCGTCAGTCGTGAACTTTCCTCCCCCTCGAAATCCGAAACAAGTCAGAAGATTCGTAGGACTTGCATCTTGGTACCGGCGCTTTGTGCCAGATTTTTCAACGATAGTGTCACCTCTTACTTCTCTTCTGAAGAAAAGCAAGAAGTGGGAGTGGACTGAAAATTGTCAAACTTCCTTTCAACAGCTAAAACAAGCTCTTGTTAGTGCACCTATTTTGACAAGTCCAGATTTCTCTAGTAGGTTCTATATCCAGACAGATGCATCTATGGTAGGACTCGGCGCTACTCTTTCACAAATGCCTAATGGAGAGGAGAAAGTCATCGCTTATGCAAGCCGATCTCTCAATGGTGCGGAGAAAAATTATTCTGCAACAGAATTAGAATGCCTCGCGGTAGTTTGGGCAACAGAGAAATTTCGTCCATACATTGAAGGTACGGCTTTCACAGTGATAACTGACCACCATTCGCTTCTCTGGTTGCAGAACTTGAAAGAACCATCAGGACGTTTAGCGCGTTGGGCACTTAAATTACAGCAATATGATCTACAATTATTACATCGTCCAGGAAAAGGTAATGTCGTAGCAGACGCCCTATCTAGAGCCCCAGCTGACATCATCACCGCCATTGATATCAAGGATGAAGATCAGGATTCGTGGTACAAGAAGATGGTTCAGCGAGTAACAGATAATCCAGCTGAATATCCTTTATGGAGAATATCGGATGATGGACGTTTGATGAGACGCGTGAAGACAGACGCCGGAGGAATTCCTTCTGTTCAGCCATGGAAAACCGTAGTACCTAAACTTCCTAGGAAGTCAGTAATTTATGATAACCATGATATTCCTACTGCTGGTCATCTTGGGCGGTATAAAACCTTGAAGAGAATTGCCGAACTCTATTACTGGCCAGGAATGACGACGGACGTCTTCCGTTACGTTTCTAAATGTAAAGTCTGTTTAGCACAAAAACCAGAACAAAGAAAACCTCCAGGACTGATGGGAAAGCCGTTGATTCCTAACAGGCCTTGGCAAGTCATTAGCACGGATTTGATAGGTCCTCTACCACCTTCGTCCAAACAAAACAGATTTCTTTTAGTTGTAGTAGATTCGTTTTCAAAGTATGTTGAGATGTTTCCTTTACGAGCAAGTACAACTAGTTCAGTCCTTCGTCATCTTGAACAGGATGTGTTTATGGTTCATGGAATTCCCGAAACACTGATCTGTGACAATGGGCCACAATTTAGATCAGAGGCATTTAAGAAGAAGATGAAGAACTATGATGTGAAAATCCGATTCACCCCGTACTATAGTGCTCAATGTAATCCAACCGAGCGGGTGAACCGAGTCATCAAGACCACCATCTCAGCATATCTTAAGGAAAATCACAGATCATGGGATAAGCTGCTTCCACAGATCCGATTTGCAATTAACACCGCTCATCATGAATCCACAGGATATAGTCCAGCGTATCTTACCTTCGGTCGTCGTTTAGCTGCTTCTGGGAGGGATCACCTTATGACTGAGGCAGATGATACAGAAGATAATGAGGCGTTGTCCAGTATCCAGAGAAGAAGTAATGAATTGGAGAATCTTCAGCGTGTGACCAATCAAATCCAGACGAAACTTCGAGAAGCCCACGACAAGGGTAAGCATCATTACAATTTAAGGAGACGCCCAGCAGAGTTTCAAGTTGGTGATGTTGTCTGGCGCAGAACATACCATCAATCGGATGCTTCACGTCACTTTTCGGCGAAACTAGCTCCAAAATTTATTGAGTGTAAGATAAAGCGTAAAGTATCTCCCTTAGTCTACGAGTTATTTGACCTCAATGATCGTAATGTAGGTTGTTGGCACCTCAAAGATCTTAAGGCTGCCCCAGGAGATGATGAATCAGAAGATTCCACTTCAGTGTTGTCACAATAGATTCTACTTTTACCTGCTAACCCCGGAGGAGGGGATTTCATTGTTACCATCAAATTTATTTAATGATTTATTTTATTTTTATTGTGATTGTAGATCATTGATTTTATATTATCAACGATCCTTATATTTATTTTTAGTCATATTAATCGTAAGCCGTTATTTTATTTGTAATAAAACCTGATGTTAATTAGATATGTAGGTGTAGAGCGGTGGAGGAAGGTTTATTTGATGTATGAATTGTGACATTGTCAGATGTAAACAAACCCTGTCTAACCTGGCCCCGTCTACACGCGCACGCGCATACCTTGATGTCAGTTTCCACGGCCTCAGTCGTTGTTTACGCTTGGAGAGGAGCATTTTATTTACTACTTTTTAACGCCCGTATGGCGGAATTGTGTGTTTAGTTTGTCAACTTCTTGATTCTTGAACTATTTCATGTTCCCGTCGTGTAGTGTGGAAAGTGTGACTTAGTTTCTTCTCTATGTAAGGATATTTACGTTGACTTTTCTGATTATTTACCAGTTGGTAACATTATTGTAGTAAATTCAGCCTAGTTAACTCTTTCCCGTGAAGTGATGTGTTGACTGTGACGGAATCGTGGCTTGAAGAGTGCGATCTTCGTATGTGTTACTCCTAAGGAGGAGGAATAACGTACTTCCGGAAAGTAGTGCTGAGGTATAGCTCCGAGCGGTTTTGGACGGCAGCTCTAATATAGAAACGGCATTAGATCCTGATTCAAGACAAGCTAGTTTTTTCATCTTTATATTTATCGACAATTCGTTCTTCGCTGCGCGCGCATCAATACATGTATATTATTATTATTTTATATCATTTCAAACCCAAATGAGACTCCATAAATTTAATTTATAGATACTTTCTTTTGCCGGCCCATTTAGGCCTTAAATTTGTTTATTTTGTTTTATCTTTCTCTTATTGTTTATTATTTTCTTGGGTTCTCATGCGGGAGCATTCTAGATTAACATTTATGTATAATATGGTACCTATTTAATTTATATAGAAAAAAAAGGCCTAATCTAATTTATAAAGTTCTACTCTATCCTAATATAAAACCATCTTAATTTATAAACTAAAAACTATTAATTTTCTACAATATTGTTTGTAATTAGTAATTATCATTTGCTTCACTGAATAATAATTTTATTAATTTGTTTGACTTCCAAATATGTTTTTGTTTATTTCTTACTTTTATACTGATCCATTATTATAATTTTCATAGGTTATATGAACTTAAGTATTTTTCGTAATTTATACTTTCTAAATTTAATTTCTTTGGACACTTATTTTTATGTATTATCCCTTTCAGGGTTTCTCCTTATCTTGCCCTTTCTGATATTAAGATAAGGTGGCGCTCAATTTATTTTTTTTGTTAAATATATTTTTCCTTCTAGCACCCAGCCCTAGCGGCCTGACTGAGCACGGATCATTTCTCGTAACAGTAGGCAAAACCAAGGACCCTTATATTTTCCTGCGTGTGTCTGTCCGTCCGTCCTCTCGCGTGCTCTCTCGGCTACACCTTTCGTCCTATCACTTTGAAATTTGGCATGTATGTGTCTTGTACCCACATATTTTAAAAATATAGCGACTTAAAAAAAAATATTTTCCAAAAAAATTAGGGTAAAAAACTTACAACAACAACTTAACAATTAGGGTAAACATTTTTGTATTTCTTTTTGACACCGTGAGGGGTATCATATGAAAGGGTACGTCGAGCTGATTACAAAAATATATAATTATTTGGTTATAACTTTGATAGGGCGAGCGTAGGCAAGTTTGAAGTGGGTGTGAATCGTGCCCCCCCCCCCTCTATCTCGCTTATGTGAAGTGCAAAAAATCTGAAAAAATTCCTGAACATTCTTCGACCAAAAGTAAATATACCACTTTTTGGAAATTTCGAAAAAAATATTATTTTATTTTTTATTGACAAAATACGTTTTTTTTTAATTATGGTCTTTTCGATGTATTTATATGGTTGTAGTCCGGTTCAGTGGCAAAAAAATACTTTATCAGAGTGTGTTTTGAGAATATCAGAACCTTAGAATTGTTCAAAGTAAGCTTTTTAGCAATTTAAAAAAACACTGTTTATACACTTTACAGTTAAACACTATATAGTGTGGCCTACGGACCCTCGCTGTGTGCTGACTAGCACACACTTGACCTGTTTATTATTTTTGACTGATTCGTTCCTGCTTTTGCTGTACATATGTTATTTTAACATTATGTTTTCATTTTTGAAAATGAATGTGTTAGATATGTTTTACATTCTATTCATTCTACATTCTTTAACTTAGTGCTTAGACTTCCGCGGGTTTATTCGTAATAAAATTATTGTTAACGAAGGGGGTTGAAATTCAACGTTTCGCTTCCACTACTGGAAGCATCTTCTGGTGTGTGGTGCATCGTGATGTTGACTCGAACAGGAGAGAAGAACGGCGTATTTATTCTGGTTTTCTAGACCGTAGTTTGTACCTGGATTTCCCGGGGGTTCCTTTACTCGGTGTTCCTTGACAAAGGAACAACAATGAAGGCAGCAACTGCCTGATTGCATCTTCCCGAAAAAGGATTACCCCGAGTAAAGGAACGTGGTAAAGGAAGGATTAACCCGAGTAAAGGAACCCCCCGTGAAATTCAGGTACAATCTACGGTCTAGAACAGGGGTCCCCAAACTTTTTGCGTACCACCTAATATGTCTTGACTTTTACATGTACCACTGATGTTTATACTGGAACAATCATGGCGTTCTTACAGAAGAATGAGGGTCCGGGGAAAATTTTGAGGTTTAAAGGTTCAAAAACGTAAAGCTATTCATTAATACAAAAAGTGTAGGCATATTACTTTTTTTTAATGCAGTAACTATTTTTAAATTTAAATTTAAGTTGTACCAGACCAGAGTACTGAATCATTATTTTAATTTTTTTTTACCTTCAATCCCCTGGATAGAGAGCAAGTGTTTGAGGATGATTGTTAAATTAAAAAGGACTAAATTTAAATTGTATTTAAAAAATCATGAAAGAACATCAAATTAGAACATAACATTTAAAATAACATTAATAAAACATAGAATATTAATAAAAATTGTATTAAAAAAAAAATGCATAATGAAAGAATAAGTCCGAATAAACAATGTGGATAGCAGGTTAATCGGATGGATATGGATATGCTTGCAATAATTGGCTCAAACTAACAATGTCTGGCATGATGGGGCTGAGTTTTAAACACAAATCATCCTCAAAGCCGGAAAGTCTGTTTCTATACTTGGTTTTGAGGTGTATAAGGGATGAATACACTAGGGTTGAGATATCGAAAGAAAATATCGATATTTTCGATATATCGACATCGAGTGGTTCAACATCGATATTTTTTCAAAAATATCGATGTTGCCGATGTATCGAAAGATCAATATCGATATAAAATATCGATATTTTTTGGTCCGATATATCGATATTTTCGATAAATCAGAATCGAAGTCCCAACCCTAGAATACACTCCTAACAACCGCAAATATTTCTGCAGCGCGTACCTCTGGACACGATCCCGCGTACCACTTGTGGTACGCGTACCACAGTTTGGGAACCGCTAAGTCTAGAAAACCAGTATAAATTCGCCGTTCTTCTCTCCAGTCGTCAGTGTATCTTGTGTTTGCTTCGAGTCAACATCACGATGCACCACACCCTTGAAGATGCTTCCAGTAGTGGAAGCGAAACTAAGGACTTCATCCCCTTCGTGATGTGGCTTTCACCGGAAAACCAAATTATAGTCTACAGGCCACCATAAGAAGTGAGTCGCTGATTGATAAAGTTTTCTTACCTTATGAAATCGTTTATTTATACCGTGTCCACCGATGAATTGGGTATATGGCAACTGGGCGCTGGGCCATTTCTTTTTTGTTGACATGCCAAACTTGCCCTTCTGCGGGAACATTGAAAAGAGATAGATAAAGTTTTGATTTTCACAGGATCGTTTAATTAAATTATTTCAAAACCAGTGGTAAAGGTGGTCACCGATTAGAGTGGGCCGTTGGGGGTGGCCACCGCCCCAAACATATCGCTCTGCGGGGACGTTGAAAAGAAAACGGCCCACTCGTATCGGTGGCTACCTTTACCTCTGTTTTTGAAATAATTTAATTAAACGATCCTGTGAAAATCAAAACTTTATCCATCTCTTTTTAATGTTCCCGCAGAAGGGCAAGTTTGGCATGTCAACAAAAAAGAAATGGCCCAGCGCCCAGTTGCCATATACCCAATTCATCGGTGGACACGGCATAAATAAGCGATTCCATAAGGTAAGAAAACTTTATCAATCAGCGACTCACTTCTTATGGTGGCCTGTGGACTATTATTAATTACCTTAAAGTTCTCGAATGTTTTTACAAATCGAACCTTGAGACGCGACTCCCGCGATAGACGCTGAGCGGTAGTCGTCCAACGACTATCGTGAAGGAGATTTTGCATGTTAAGAGTCGCTCAGCTAAGAGAACGATCAAATGAAAACTTAGAAGAACAGTCCTCAGCGATAATTGCCGGGCGACTATCGCTGGAGTCGCCTCTAGGAAAATAAAGCTTTACCAAGAAGAAATTAGGAACTTAGGTAGTCGTTTAGAATTAGTTAAAGATTACTTCCTTTCTTTCAACATATAAGTAGTTTTTTGTGGTTTTAATCCCATTCAACAGCTAAACAACAAGACGGGGTTATCCGGTCACTTTACTCATCTACTCGATGAGATCATCTGTGTGAAACATGTCTCACCCCTCTGGGATTCGAACTCACAGCCGGAGTTTAGACCTTGTTTTCAGAGTCGAGTGTGCTAACCTCTCGGCTACATATATAAGTAGTTAATAGAAAGAAATATGAATGGTTTAATTGTTTTAACATTAAGAATCTTATATACTTACTGAAAGCATCAGCTTGATTCATAGATACAAGGACCAGGGCTATTCCAGACTGTACTGTTGCTAGGAGGAATGACCAGTGTGTATAGTAGACGAGCCAGTACTCGGGTGTGTACTTGACTTGGATGAATGATAAGATAAGGGACTCGACGAACCACACGAAACTTAGCAGCCTGAAGAGGAAGAAACCAGTACTCTTCTTACCACTTTGCCACTAAAACAAATTCATTTAATATTAGATACTCGCATTAATCATTTCTACAGCCTTTATGTTTTCTCTTAGATTACTGATAAAAAAAAGTAAAAAAATTATTCACTAATCAATAACTTAAAGCATGTCTAAAATTTTTTATTTTTTTTTTTTATTATTATTATTTGGTTGCTATAGACTCTATAGCAATCAAATAATAATGAAAAAAAAAAAAAAAATAGGGTTGAACTTTTATTTTTTACCCTAAAAAAAAGACAAATTTACTCTTGAATTTTTTCCCCGACTATAGTATAGAGCAACGCACGTAGTCATTTTACTTTCGCAATCGAAAATGTAATTAATAATTTTTTTTAAACCAATTTTGAATTTATTAGTTTAAAAAAAGGATAATTTTATTCCTAATTTTTTCTTATTTTTGCAATCAAGCGTTGAATATGGCAATTTTAAAATTTTCATCAACCGCCATTTTAAAGTTGCAAATGCAATGTATTTGACTGATCAAGAAAGGATTACTCTGCTTACGATGAAAGGATATGGAAATAGAGTAAGAAGTTACGACAGGGTGGCCACAGACCGGGAAAACCGGGAATACCGGGAAAAGTCAGGGAATTTCGGCCGACAGGGAATAGTCAGGGAAAAGTCAGGGAATTTTGTCATAGGTCAGGGAAAATCTACCAGCAATTAAAATCCTTATTTCATCATTTTAAAGCACAGAAACCTTAACTTTCACGAAATTTCTAATAAAAAAAAAAATGCTGTATATGGAACAAAGGCAGAAGGATTAACGACCTCTATACTTAGAAATTATATCAAAAAATCCCGTCAAGTACTTACCAGCAAGTTACTAAAAGGGTTTCTTCGGTCATAAAAATTCATAAGTACATTATTATTATTTTTTTTAACAAAAATATGTAATATGTCGCTTTTCTTACACCTAAAGTATCCTTCATCGAAACATTCATCAAAAATATGTATAAAAATTCACTTTTAATAAACGAGGGGTGCATATTATCCATTACTATCTTCGGTAGTATGCACTAATTTAGTTATTTTAAGAGTAAAATGGCCGCCATTTTGCAAAACGATATATTTTTGTGAGCCAAATTTCAATACCTTTAAAATGATACCCAACTTCGAATTTCAAAAGTTTGGGGCTCCCGAGTCACGGCCCCCTAAAATTTTTAAAGCTTGACTTTTTTATATCAACTCCCGGAAATATCATTGGACTACTGAGATGCATATTTTTAGCTCCTGTCCTAATGGGGTAGCGGGGGGGGGCATATTTTTTAGGGGGGGGGGGATATCTGCCATTTTGGAAACACGATATATATTTGTGAACGAAATTTCAATGCCTTTAAAATGATACCCAACCTCAAATTTTCAAATGACAAAAATGACCACAGAGATATATATATATATTTATGTGTTTTTGCCCTTATTTAGGACCTAACCTAATGGGGTAGTGCAGGGGGGGGGGGGGGGGGGTACATTTTGGGATTGTCCTAATTTTTTTGGGGGGTAAAATGGCCGCCATTTTGTAAACGCGATATATATTTCTAATCTACATTTCAATACCTTGATAAAATGATACCCAACTTGAAAATTACAAAAAATATAAAATATTGCGATATAGTCGCAATTGATCGCAGATCGTAGAAATTTGGAGTGTTTAAGTCCGCAATAGTTTTTCTGTTTTTGGGCAAAAAAGTTTAACTTGTATACCAAATTTCAAGTCTACAGCTTCAGTGGGTCGGGTGATATACTCCAAGACGCGACTCGAAACCCTAAAACTCGGTCAGAGACAACAAAGACAAACTTTCTTATAAACGAGTTCATAATTACTTAGCCCAGTTATTTTCCATTTAATAGTTTTCGTATGTGCATTTAATTATTATTGAACATTTCATCAAAATTTATCATAAAAATAACTTCTCCTGGGCAGGGAATCGAACCCGGGCTCTCTCCCTCCGCGTTTAATGCTTTTTTCTCAGGAACTAGATTTTTTCCAGGAAAACAGCTTATATTGTTGGATTCGTATTTAAATGGACTACATTTTAATTTTTTTTTTTATCAAAATCGGTCGGAACCGTTTTCGAGAAATACTTTTTTTCACGTTTTTTCAGAGTTTTTGGGGGGTAGCGCCCCCAAATTTAGAGCTAAAATTTATTTCTCAATTTCGCCTCGGCGTATGATTTTTCTAAACATGTTGTGCCAAATTTCGTCAAAATCGGCCCAGCAGACGCCTGGAGCCTAAACCAGGCGTCTGCACAGACAGACATTTTTTTAAAAACCACTTTTTTGGACTCAGGGGACCTCAAAAATAAAAATAAAATAAAAATCGAATTTTTGCGCCATTACAATACTTTCTCTTTTACATGAGAAAGTAAAATACGTGAATTGTTACTTTCTAGGATAATAAGGAAAGGTTACGATTAGTTTATACTTTTTAGCGTTGAACAGGAAAACGCTTAACAGGAAAAATCGGTGTGGACCCGACAAAATACATGGATATAAGAAAAATCATACCCCACGGCGAAGTCGAGAAATGAATTTTAGCTTGAAATTTGGGGGCGCTACGTTCTACTAAGAATTATTTCTCGAAATCGTTTAGATTAAAAAAAAAATGTAGTCCATATAATAAATACAAATCTAACAATTTAAGCCGTTTTCATGGGAAAAATAGCTTTAAACGCGGACGGAGAGAGCCCAGGTTCGATTCCCCACGAGGCGAAATTATTTTTATGACAAATTTTGATGAAATGTTCAATAATAATTCATTTTTTCTACGAAAACACGAAAACTAATGTATGAAAAACATTGGCCTAAGTAATTATCAACTTGTTTATGTATTCTATTTTAGCTTGATGATTTTTAACTTTTTAAAGGTAAATCTTGTAAAGTAAATATCGATGATGGTCAGGGAAAACCTGAAGTAGGTCAGGGAAATGTCAGGGAAAAGTCAGGGAATTTTGTCAAGCTATATTAGTGGCCACCCTGTACGATGAAGTTGCTTCTTTATTAATATAAATACTGGTTGCTATAGCAACCAAATAATAATAAAATAAGAATTTGGAAAAAATAGCGTTGAACTTTTATTTTTTACCCTTAAATAAGACAAATTTACTCTAGCATTTTTTCCCCTAAAACCTTTACTTTTGCCGTAATTAAACGTCAAAAATGTAAATGTTGTAATTTCAACTGGCCGCCATTTTGAAACGGTGCAGCAAAAATTTTTCAAGGCCTATGCAAATATGTATCACAGTATAGGGTTTCCAATTTGAAATTTTAAAGTTAAAACCAATATATGGCGGCAACCAAAATGGCGGGAAATGGGTACCCCCCCAAAAAAGTAGTTTTTTATGCACGATAATGATTGCAACAAACCGCAGTTTGATATCTCAAATATTAACGGAGATAATTAGCCGTTCCCGAACTTTTGCCACACCCTGTATAATGTAATAAGATAGAGATAATAGTATATAAACTGTTATTGCCCACATTATAACAATAAACATTTTGCTGTCTAGGCATCAAAATGTTTCCTCATTTTACCGCCTAGGCAGTAAAATCACATTTCTCTGCCCCAGGTTTAGGCCAGGCGCACACTGGAGACAAAGGCAGACACAACTGCCTTGTCACTCTTGTGTTGCTACAGTCTTGCTCACTGGCACTGGAGGCAAGACAGTCGTATATCTTGTACACAGCGAAATGGATCACGTGGAAATAGCAGTGATTTGTGCATAACAGTCTGCATGTAGAAATGTGTCGGGACATCTCCTAGGCTGGAGGACTATTTAGTCTTGTACTTGTCTTTACCTCCAGTGTGTGTACTCCCATATGCTGTATAATCCCTTGAGGTGACGACAAAACTGTCTGCGGACAAAAATTCTGCGGTGTTATGTGCCCCTGGTCTTAGTAAGTAAACAAGCAATCAACCTCTCATGGACTCTATATATTAGTTCATGGTTAAAATCTCTTTATACTCAGTTATTCTTTTGTGTGTTTTAATCCTGAAATATTCAAACTCAACGAGGTTTCGAAATCTTTTCTATCTTTATATTCCGATTGTTTAACAACAATGGTTTCTGTAAATCTTTTGGACAACGTGTGTTTCCCCTATTCAAACAATTTTTTTTTGTCTCTTATAACCCATTGCATTGATAAAAGGGCTGCTCTGTTGAAATTATAATATATAGCCTCATATAAACGACGTGATGTCATATTGCAGTCTAGATGCGCTTAGAAAGATATTAGAGCTGTAGAAGAGAAATATTTCCCAACCATTTATATCTGGGTGCAAATAAATTTTAAATCTTGACAAATATGTATGGCAATTTAATTTTTAACTTCTTTTTTTCCACACATTCAAATTTAAAGTGTCACGTTTCCCCCGTTAGTCATTTAACTGTATATTCGTCTTCATATATATATATATATATATATATATATATATATATATATATATATATATATATATATATATATATATATATATAAATTTAAATTGATGTGAAATTTAATGCTAACTATAACCACATGGCCTTAAAATGAATTTGAATATCAGTACTCAGGGCAAAAAAGGGGGAAAATAATTGTATAGGGTTTGTGGTTGTCTTTAGGCGATTATATCGTGCTCGGAAAACGTTCATTAATTGCAAACGTTTCATATTAATTGTGCATCCATGTTGTAAAATTTCTGATGGGGACACTCAAAATATCGTTAAATAAATCCCCATAAAGAAATAAGACAAGTTTCACGTAGAAGGTTGTGAGATCATGATCATAGGTTTAGCCAAGTCTCCCACTGTGCGAATAAGTTCTCCTACGTCTAACTTATCCAGTTCAAGAAAGTGATGTTGTTTGTCTGTCCCCTTCTCTATTCACTGTCCCTCAAAAGCTCAAATATTCTCAAAGATGTTTATCCTGTACCATTTTCATCCATTGCAGAACTGCTTAATCTACATCTTCATATTTACAACCTCTTGATCGTTTTTTCAAAAAAATATCTTTATCTGTTTCGTTTATTTTAAATATTGAATATATGTTTTTCAAAATCGTATATACTCTGAGCCCGTAGTGATTTCATATTTACGGGATACTTCTTTGAGCTTCATTCCTTTATCTACGTTTTTGAATAAATTACGTAAATTTTCCTGAAAGTGATGGTTTTTCTTTTAGACAATTATACGGTGATTAAATTACGCTGTAAAAAGTCAAGAGTTTTTTTCTTTATAAACGTCCAAACGAATAAAATATTTATCTATACTGTGCAAAAGATGATGAATTCCACTTAAACTAATGGAGGTAGAATACGTAAAATTATTAGAGTGCTAGGGCAAGAAACTCCTAAAAATGGTTCTAAGAAAATAAAGGATTCAATGACACTGCCAATATTAATTTACAGTAAGTTTGTCGGGGCCTTCATCATAATTTCTATGAATTTGGTTTGTTGTAGAGGTTACTTTTGTTCTATAGAAACACTTATATGGAAAAATTTGTGGAGAATTCAAATATACATGTACACATATAAGTTACAGCAAGCTGTCCTGTGTAGTGAGTCAACAGTGATAACGTTTATAAATTTAATCGTTTAATGAAAACGACCCCACTTAAAAACGCGTCAGAGATACAATTACTAATTATTTCGCTTTGTTTTAACTGTTAAAATTGCTGTGATACTTTCCTTGTATCGTTGCTTAGCTATCGTTATTATCATTTGAAGTTAACATTTAATAATATTCATTAATGACGGGTATTAAGAGAGCATTAAGAGAGAGGCGTCTTTCCACGTTTAAAGCTGATTTCTCAAGAACTTGATTTTTCGCGGGAAAACGTCTCTTTTATATCGTTAGATTCGTATTTAAATGGACTACATTTTAGAATTTTTTAATCGCAATCGTCGGAACAATTTTCAAGAAATAATTTTCTTTCACGTTTTTTCAAGAGCTTTTTTTTGGGAGGGGGGGGGGGGGGGGTTGACATTTCCCGATTTCACCACAGGGTATGATTTTTCATGTAGGTATGTCAAATTTCGTAAAATCGGCCCTGTAGTTTAGGCTTCACGCGTCTGTAGGTATATAGGTTTGTTAAAAACCACTTTTTAGAGACTCAGGGGACTTCAAAACGTGTGAATCCATCAAAATCTAAAAAGCGATTTTCGCGCCATCACAATTCTTTATATGTGAAAGTTTAAAAGGCTGGACGGTCTACACGATATTCTGATATTATGCACTGTAGTAAGTTAGACCTTTCATAATGTAAGCAATAACACCACGCTATCTGACCTTTAGATAAACTTAATGATTTATTAAACCCTTTATTATACGAGCATTGTATTACCAGTGGTAATCTTAATGATCCCCTACTAAATTAAGAGTAGATTGGGCTGGAGACGGATATGATTTGACAGTCAAATACCGTCATACGCACTCGCGTATAATACGCAAGCTGAATTTAGGGCTGAAATTTCAGGAAAATTTAAAATTTGCATGTAATACGCACCTGAAATTTGAGGAGAAATTTATGCTTGAGTGTATTGTACTTAAGATATAAATTTTTTTATTGTTATTTAGGTATTTTTAGGGGGGAAACACATAAAACTGATGAACAGGTGCTCGAATAAATACTGGAAACGTAAGTAAACAATTTAGCAATTAGCATCGGTACCAACTTAACAAAGGTCAACTTAACAAGGTACAACTTACATGGGTTCCAGGAGATTGTTGCATTGAGCGAAATGAGATTGCTGACCATTTAGCCAAAACGAGTTCCAATTCGACTCCATTTGCACCAGAACCAGTTGTTGACGTGCCACGTTGTGGAGTGAAACAGTCCATAAGGATATATGGAGGACCTATATCTAGCATTCCATAAGGATATACGGAGGACCTATTTCTAAGATTCCATAAGGATATACGAAGGACCTATATCTAACATCCCATAAGGACTTTCATTAAGTTAGATGTCAACAGAATATGGAACAGTGCTTCATGTATGCTACAATCTAATATGATGATCCGGGAACTATCTCAGCATTTTACCAGATCGCTGCTCTCGCTCAAAAAACAATCCTGTCATCTCTTGACAGGCATTCTTACTGGACACTGTAGACTAAATTGACATCTTCATCTGCTTGGCCTAGCAGAAAGCCCAGTGTGGAGGCTGTGCGAGGAAGAGGATGAAACCCCTTCTCATCTTATTAGCAGCTGTCCTGCATTAACACGCCTGAGGTGGAGAATCTTTGGCTCAGCCATCCTGCCAATTGAAGAACTAAGGTTACTTCCCCTAAACAAGGTGCTCACTTTCTGTGGGTCTGTCAGCTTGCTTAGAGGATAGAGTACTATAGGATGGACTATTAAACCAGGTTTGCACCTTCGATTCGCGTATGAGTTCTTACTGCTTCAGAATTATAATAAAATTCCCACGGGGAAAGCCTGCAGATAGCCCCAGATTAATTTCAATCGTCTGCGCTCTTTAAATATTGCTAAATTGATGCAATAATTCATGTAAAAATGCTAACAGTTTTAAAAAAAATCGGGAATAAAATTTAATAAATTTGACAATAATGGGCTGTAAAAGCATAAAATCATTAAAGTATACGAAATAGGATACGAGAAAGCTATGTGCCACACTAATTAGCAGAGTATTTTTAGTATATCTCTGTGATGTGATAAAGATCGCTAAAGCTATTAAATGTGATCCAAGTTGTTTGAAAAAAGAAAGCCATGTTTTTAACATGAGCTTACGTTTAGTGTATTGATTTTACTAAAACATTATATAATTAATCAAATGTACTCGTATAAATACTATTGTGGCAGGCATGTAAAATTTCAATTTTATACAAGGAAAAGTTTTTGCGTAGTAAAAAGGGAGCTAGCGTGGCCGAGGTGCTCTAGGTGGCCCGCCTAGCTATCACTGAGTCGAGGCGACTCGAGGTCGTGGGTTCGATCCCGTGCCATGGTACTTTGAATTGCATCTATGAATCGCGGACGGAGCAGGGTGAGGGACACCCCCTGAGGGTTCTCTTCCCCTACACTTTGACGCACGCTTACATTGCTTACTAATGACCACACCATACTCGCTTCGGTGTTACCATGTACAGGTATGATGTAGGAAGTGGCTGCAACTCTCCACCACACGGTTAGTAAAATGGGCCCAGTGGGGCCTGATTGCTAGGTTCCAACAAGTGGTTCGTCCTTCCCGTCTAACCACTACTACTACTTGTGTAGTAAAATGATACATTTTACTAGTTTGACTCTAAACCAGGTTAGCTTCGCTCTAGCCATTATTGGCTGTTGATGACTCTTGTTTCGTTATCTGAGAAGTAACCGTCAATGTACCATGAATAAAACGGAAACAAAGAAATTGAAATTTATAATAATATTTGATAAGGAGCTGCACGAGGTAATTTAGGTGTTAAAAGGGTAACTTATAATCTAGTCTTTTGGATCCTTATAAGGGTTCGTGAAAATAAATTACTTCACTTCATTTAAATTCGGCAACGTTTCGGCTTGACCGGCCATTCTCAAGCCTAAAAGTGTACATATATTTACTCATTAACTACAATAAAGAACATATCACAAATCTAAAGAAAAAAAAACTTCTTGCATACGAGTTCGCAAGACAGTGAGACATTTTCATGTTTTCGCTCTGGGTAAACTACCGACATGAAATGAAATATAATCGGTAATTTATTTAAGTAATTGATAAAAGTAGATGGAAGATCATTTTTATTCTTATCTCCACACCGGCACTGCCGCGGCTTGATTACAAACGACTGAATTCAAAGGCGCCGGCTCGCCTTCTACGAATTGTTAATATGCCTTCATACTAGGTAGGCCGAGAGGGCTGAGAATTTATGGCAACCTCCTGTACTTTCCTAACTCCCTGTAACACGTATAAATCTTTTCTACTTTCTTTGGCCCTACGAAGCGTGGTAGGGGAAGGGCACTACAGCTGGGGACTGGATTACAGACCTCCTATACATTTCTAACTCCCTGTTTTACTTTTCTGAGTTTTTAAGCTAAAAGTGACGTAACGTTTTTGACTTATGCTCCATAGCCTAAACATGAAAATGTCAATAAGTTACACTGCGTAAATTTACCTTATAAGTACACATTAGAGATAAGTGCAGTCAAAAATCGGATAAAGATAAAAATACAAGAACTCTTAACATTCCGTCGTCTACTAAAACATGCAACTAAAATATGCAACTCCTATCTGCTACAAGTACTACGTGTGTTTTGGTAACTGATAATAACAAATAACAAGAACACAAATAAACGATAGGTAAACATAATTTAACAGATATTAAAAATTAAAAACTATAGGTATGCTTAAAAATTGGAAGTGATAACATTTCGTCCCTTATCAGTATGTTATCAGACCGGCTATACAATTCAAAAACCAGTTTAATAAAGTTTACATGATTCAGATTAAAAAGTGAATTATAATATCAAATATGTAGAGAGAAAAACCAAAAACGTCGGTATATTATATCACTAATAATAATAATAATAATAAAAATATGGACTAAAATACATATCAATACCACAACTAGCAAGCAGATGATCACAAAGGCCTATTGAGTTAAATTGGACGGGAATTATGATTTAAATCACTATAGTATATTCCACTATAATACTTGTTTGTGAGGGAGCGGGAGTCTGTTTTTATATTAACCGTTTGGTTAGTTTGATGGCTATATTGAGAGCTTCCATCATTTTCCTCCTGTTGGTTTTCTGCTCTCTCCCAATATTTTAATTTAGACTATAAGATTACTACAGGGTACAATAACAACTAATATTCATACGGTAACTTATAAGTTATAGGGTAATGTAGGAAGGTTACCAAGGCCGGTTGGCACACCTGCTAACTATCCTCTATTTCACTTATCATCTTCAACTGTCATTTATCATGATTAACATTTTCTTACTCTAACTCTATTCAATATTTTTGAATGAGTCTCGCGATGCCTAAATTATTATAAATATTTAAAGAATTTAAATTAACCTGGCTGGTGACATAATGCATCGGTGTGCAGTCTTGATATGTGGTCATCCAAATTTTTATTTTTTCTATTTTCTTCATGATAGCCTATAAACAAATAAAATCATTTTATTAACACATGAGTTATACTTTCATAAGACAATTAATGTAAGATAATAATTTAAATTTTGATAGTGAATCTTATGGCATTTTTCTGATGATTGGTTATTTTGACGTTCACTTCATGCTGTAAGGTTCTTCAGGAACTTGTTAAGCTGGGTCCACACTTTTATCAAATCCACGTAATTCACGATCACGGTCATGATACTGGTTAAAAAACCAAATTTTAACCTGTTTCAACTGTGTACATCATTATCGCTAACTCCTTTAGCTTTCTCACCTAAACCTAGTTGGTTCACGTATAAGTAAACACCATTGCACTCTGAACAGCAGTTGCTGCATTTATTATGCATTACGCCACTGAAAGAGAGACTAGAAAATCCATAGAGGTGGTGGATGAAAAGTATTTTCATGAATAAGACCCCCACACAATTCTTTCCCAGAGCACAATTCCAGAGAGATAAGATATTTATTTGGTGATAATGTGTGGTATCTGGATCCACTATTTTAGCAACCTTCCATCAAATCAGTGTTATCAACGACTTATGGAAGTACAAATTTATTAAGTACGTGATATGAATTAATTCCATTCAGTAAGTGTACAAAACAAAAAATGTTACCCATATACCTCTCAGTGATTTCGAATACCTATTATCGTCAATTTGGATGAGCATTAAGAAACGGGATGTAACATTTAGAAATGCAACAGTGCAAAATAAGGTTGTTTTATCACTGCGCTTGCTACCGAAGATTTCTTTATTATATAGCTTACAGTGCAGTATCTGTTTTGGGCATCTAAGCAGACAATAAGTAAAACTATTCCCCCAGTTCTATTTTATTTGATACTGGCTTTCACCCCGCTCATGCTAGGTATTAGTGGCTATGTTTCCTATAATCATGTAGGCCTAGCAATTAAATTAAATTCCTAAATAGTTTTGGTTTCCAAAGCCTTCTAGGAATAAAATCAAGACTATATTACACATCATTAATTCTATTACTAAGAATATAATACTCTCCAAATCGTAGTTTGGAGTCTATCTGTACATTTAAAAAATAGCCAATGGAAACTAAGTAATATAGCAATAAAAAAAAACAATGCTTAATAAATATAATAAATAAGAAAATAAACGTAGACAAATCCAATTAGACTGGGAAGTCATTGAACAATCATCAACCATGATGTTGCATTAATTTAATTATACTTAAAAGTGCTTAAATAAACAAGTAAGGCGCGCTTCACGTAAGTACGTGGGGCGATAATCGCCGGTTTCTGTACATTAAAGTTAAAATTATTAAGTGTAATATAATTAAACTATTTTAATAGTAATATTCTTGTTCTACACTTCAAGACCTTTAAGTTGATTTATAACATGTCATAGTTACTAAAAACTGTTTTTATTCACCCACCATATTGGCGCCATATTGAAACTTGAAAGTGTAAAATTTTAATAATAGCATATTCTTTTTCTACACTTCAAGACCTTTAAATTGATGTATAATATGTCATAGTTACTAAGAACTTTCTTTAGTCGCCCGCCATATTAGTCGCAATTATTTAAGAGACAGGGCTCTCGCTCTAGGTGATTTGACACCTATTGAGAGCCCTCACCATTAATTGATGTATATTATTTTTATGTATTAAATTTATAATATTATTGTATTTTTTTTTTGTAATTTAATTACTTCATTTTTATATCAATTGTGGAAATAAATATGTATATTTATGATTATATTGGCCGCAATCTTGAAAATATTGCATGTGAAATTTTAATAGTTGCATATTGTTTTTCTTCATTTCAAGACCTTTAAATTGATAAGTTTAAGTCTACTATGCCCAGTTTCACTCAAGGATTTCCTATTGTGTAACCGAGTGGGGCAGTGCATCTGATGCAAATACTATTTTCCTCCTACAAAAGAAAGCTATAAGGATTATTACAGGAAAGAAAGAGAATGAACCGTGTAGGTAACTGTTTAAAGAATTAAGAATATTAACGTTGCCTTCATTATACACACTAAAGCTATTGGTATCATTTCAACCCCAGTTCCAGGACCTAGTTCGGAAGCAGCACAGCTATAGTACTAGATCAGCCACCACTGTTATCACTCCACCTACACATCGTCTCACTAAAACAACCAAATCAGCAAACCACCAAGCCATTAAATTGCTAAATAAAATAGACACTAAAACGATCAACCTTCCATTAAATCATTTTAAAAATAAAATAAAAAAAATATCTAGTCGAAGAAGTTTTGTATTCTACTGACGAATTTTCTTTTAAATTGTGAATAGTTCAGTTAATTTTATTTATTTATTGTTAATTTTAATTATTTATTTATAATTTTATTTATCTGATTTATTTTGACGAAGTGATGCTATAGCCATAGTTACCACCAATTATGTTATGTTATGTTATGTTATGTTATGTTATGTTATGATATATAACATGTCATTGTCATGGTGACTAAAAACCTTTTTTTTTAGTCGCCCGCCATCTTGAAAATATTAAGTGAAAAATCCAAAATGTGTCCAGTTGTCTCAAATGCCGAGATGCACCTGTGTGCCGAATTTCATGTTCCTAGCTATAGTAGTTTAAGAATTGAAACAAGCAACGGACAGACAGACAGTCAGAGCCGTTATATAAGGTTTCTTTTTGTACTTTGTACAGAAACCTAAAAAGTACTGGAACTTATTTAGGTGATTGTAACATAATCCAGATTTTGGTATCGATTAAATCTCTTCTTCAAAACAGGCCCTGGCTTACAAATTATAAATTCTTCATCGTAATTGTTAAAGTTTTTAGATGATTGATGATGCTAATCAATCATTGGGGGATTTTCTTGGACCAATCCACTTTCCCTTCTACTGCAAACATGAAATTGGATAACCTTATCATATTGGTATTGGGTCTTGCTAACATATTCGTGGTATATTGCCTTGATATTTATCATCAACGCTCTTTTCTAAACAGAGATCTTTTGATCAAGGAACATATTTTCAACTTGATTCACACGAAACTGCTCTATCATCTTAATCAACCAAGAGGTTTTAAACCCTTTGTCACTTGCTTTTGTCACCCTTCTTGGAGTTCCTTATCACTCATCCAAAAAAAATCATCCGAGGGTTAAACCCAGAGTCAAAACTCTCTTATTTCTCCTCTTCTTCCATTTTCATTGGAAATTTAATAATAACCCTTCTTCTGTGTTTCGACTTGCCTCAGCTTGTGGAAGGGTTTCAGCACCATTAGAATTCAATTATCAGTGAGGGGAAACCTGCTGTGTTCTTAACTCCTTCTAAACTGGTCCATATATCTTCCATATTTCTCAACTTTTTATTTAATTTTATTTCTCGCTTTTTAACTTTCATTTTTAAGCTTTTGAAACTTTGCTTTTCAGATAAATTAAAATATTTACATGTATTAATTAATTTTAATGTTTTAAATTCATACATTTTTCAGTTCTGTCTAATCAAAAATGATTATTGTATGCAATGTTATTTTAATTTTAAAAAGTGCAACTTGTTTCCGATTTAGTTTTTATAATTGTAATTTCCGAGATTTTCGAAGGCAACGGAAGCTGTATGATCGTTGTGAAGGACGAAAATATTTTATGACTCCGATTTCAAAAACTCCAAGACAGAAATTCGTTTCAGTCATCAGGGAAAATGTTCAGTTCCGTGTCTGTCGGTCGGTCTGTCGCTCAATTTTTACAAACCAACATATCTTAAAAAATACTCGTCTGATTTTATTAAAATTTGGATTGTAGGCCTAGCCCATTGTTTGTCCCATATATGTTTCAACCTTATGCGCCCATTGTTTTCTCTCACACATGCGTACAAACATACATTTATTTATAGCTATATCTTCAAAAGTACTTATTTGATGGTTTTTCGATAGTAGCCCGCAGATAGCCCCAGATTATTTCAATTAATTTTAGTTAATATGTTATTATCTTATTAATATAACATAGTTATTAACTACGGGTTATATATCTATGTTATATTTTAGCAGTTTCATTTTTCTGGTGCCCTTAGATATAACATTGTATTCAACAAGGCAGCAAAGAAAACATTTCTGCCTTGTGTATTCATAGTCAATTAAGTAGTTCATAGCCTGTCAATTAAGTAGTTTATAATAATCATAATAGCCTGTCAATTAAGTAGCTCATAGCCTGTCAATTAAGTAGTTCATATCCTGTCAATTAAGTAGTTTATAATAATCATAATAACCTGTCAATTAAGTAGTTCATATCCTGTCAATTAAGTAGTTCATAGCCTGTCAATTAAGTAGTTCATATCCTGTCAATTAAGTAGTTTTTAATAATCATAATAGCCTGTCAATTAAGTAGCTCATGGTCTGTCATCTAAGTAGTCCATAGCCTGTCAATAAGGTAGTTCATAGCCTGTCAATTACTGTTAATTCAAAAATTCCATTTTTCTGCCCAGTTACATAAATAACTATTGTTAATGTACATTGAAACAACATTGTTATTTAAATACATACTTCTTTAGTTATAGTTATTTTGATCATAAGGAGACAAGTTATTATGATCATAAGGAGACAAGTTATTATGCTCATAAGGAGACAAGTTATTATGATCATAAGGAGACAAGTTATTATGATCATAAGGAGACAAGTTATTATGATCATAAGGAGACAAGTTATTATGATCATAAGGAGACAAGATAGGATATGGAGCGAGAGTGGAGTTCATCATTAAAGGTAGAAGGAAAAGTCTCTCCACGTAAGAAAATTTTTATTAGACTAAAAAAATTTTTGTTACACTATTATATTGTTTTATTGTTATTTTTAAATTAATTTTTGTTTTATTACTTGGGTTTTAGTTGCCTATGGCGGTTGATTCGTTTTTATTATGTCTCGGTTTTCTTTTGTTTGTTGTATTTTTATTTTTTATTTCCATTTGACATTAATTTGTGGTCGGTTACTGTTTGTTTAGGCACTGAAGATGGCCTTACAGAGGCCGAAAGCTGCTTTGAATTTTTTAATAAAAATTTTCTTACGTGGAGAGACTTCAGTTATTTTGATCATAAGGAGACAAGTTATTATGATCATAAGGAGACATCTTAATTACTTAATTGAATTTCGTTTAGTCTTGATTGGTTGAATGTTGATTTAAAATTGTTGATTTTAATAAGTTGTGAGACTTGAAATTCAGCTGTAAAATCGACGTGACATATAACTTTAGAAAGAGCAAAAAAAAAAGCGAAATGTTTTTACCGTTGGGATAAAAAAAAAGAATTGAAAGTGGTGGGGATGAGGGGGGGGGGGGGGGGGGGATCGACAAGAGCAGGAGGGACGGAAAATTCGTGTGATGGAAATGATTAGGTTTATATTGTCACTGCGAACCCCCCCCCCCCCCGGGATCGTATCCTATTGCTCGAAATTTTTACCTTTTCTTCCCCCCTGTCCCTCCAGTACAATATCAGGACTCTAACCAATAAAAGCCAATACACGAAACCCAATACTCGAAAATAGAGAGAAAGCAAAAAAAAAAAAAAATCCGAAATAAGGAATACGCTTCACGTACATTTTTACCAATGTAAGAACAAAAAAAAAAGAAAAAAGTTTTATATGTGCTATAGAAAGATATATGTGTGTGTGTGTGTGTGTGTGTGTGTGTGTGTGTGTGTGTGTGTATATATATATATATATATATATATATATATATATATATATATATATATATATATATATATATATATATATATATATGTGTGTGTGTGTCTATATAAATTGGAGAATAGGTGTGCACTTTATAAGAATTGATTTTTTCTGAATAAATCTGAAATACAGCACGGAATAGGTCCAAATAATGGCTTTTAAAAGCATAAAATCGTTAAACTATACGTGATCGGATTCGTGGAAGCTATGTGCCACACTAATTGGCAGTTTATTTTTACTCATGTGTGAAAAAACTGTGGGTACACCCTTCTGATAACTCAATGCTATATTACAGGCTTGTCACACAAGAGATTCTAGGTTCAAGTCCCATCGACGGCAAATAGCCCTACTCCTTGGTATTTAATCAGAATCACAATATAAATGGGTAACTACTTAAGTGAAGAGATGCCTACACAGTTACGAATGTCAATTTAGCTCTTTATACAGCTGATGTAGCGGTACGCTAGGCCAGTGTCTTCTATATTATATAATATACATGGTACTTGCTTGTAATTAGGTGCCATATGGCAATGATTTACTTGTTCACCCACCCTATCTGGGGGCGCCCCGACCTAGTCGAGCACAGCCGTACCATCCTTTACTAGAACCATTTCAAAGCATTTTGGACCCCTCTATTATCTTATAAAAGACATTTTTTTTTAATTTTTATTCTGATTTCTGCGATTTTTATTAAATTTGGATGTTTTTTCGAAAGTAACCCGAAAGTAGCCTCGAAATAATGTCGACCGTCTGAACTCTTAACTTTTGTTTTATTGATACTTTAATTCATATACAATGAAAAAAATCACAGGGAAGTACTTGCGACCAAGTACTTTTTAGGGTTTTGTAGAAGATTAAGCATGCCCGTTATGTAATTATGATTTTATTCTTCGATCTCAAGGGTCCGGGTTCGATCCCCCGGGGGGTCACAATGTTTTTATCGGTAATAACGACTAGAAAAAATCATTTTTTCAAACCATTTCTATCGCTTCACCATAAGGTATAACCATGAATTATTTCGAAATTTTAGGACCACCCGTTATATAGTAGTTGGGGAGGGGGGAAATTTTTGGGGTATATTTTGACTTATAAAATTAATAAAGAATGAAAAATTTAAAAAAGCAAATATATATTTGAATCCTACTCTTCACCAGCTTTCATATGATACCCAACTCAAAATTTTTAAAAAATAAAATTTTTGGCGCACTTCAAATTTTCGCGCCCAAAATTGGCAATTTTTTAAAATTTGGGATGAACTCCCGGAATTTTCATCGCCCCACAATAAGGCATTAGCATGAATTATTTCAAAATTTTAGCACCAGCCGAAGTATAGTGGTTGGGGGGGGGGAAAATTTTTTTTGGGTATATTTTGATTTTTTTACCCAATAAGGAATGCAAAATTTGAAAATGTATATATATCTTTGCGTCCTACTCTTCAGCAGCTTTCATTTGATACCCAACTCAAAATTTTAAAAAAATAAAATTTTTGGCGCACTTCAAATTTTCGCGCCCAAAATTGGCAATTTTTTAAAATTTGGGATGAACTCCCGGAATTTTCATCGCTCCACAATAAGGCATTAGCATGAATTATTTCAAAATTTTAGGACCAGCCGAAGTATAGTGGTTGGGGGGGGGAAAATTTTTTTTGGGTATATTTTGATTTTTTTACCCAATAAGGAATGCAAAATTTACAAAAGCTGATATATATTTGCGTCCTACTCTTCAGCAGCTTTCATTTGATACCCCACTCGAAAATTAAAAAAAATATAAATTTTTGAGTTTACAACATTTTTGCGAATTGCGCATGCGCATATTTAATTTTGAACTTCTGTATATTTTTCCTGTGGTTGGGTCAAAAAGTTACACCAGTATTTCAAATTTCAGCTCTTTAGCTTAAACGGTTCGGGCCCTATGATTCAAAGAGCGACGGACAGACGGACACATCACCCTCGGCATAAGGGTTTTGAGAAGAATCTACAAAACCCTAAAAATGATTACCTAACAAAAAAGCAGTTTTTTATAAATGATAAAGATACCCGCAAACCAGAACTTAATATCTCAATTATAAGCGGAGATATTAAGCCGTTTCCGAACTTTTGGATCACCCTGTACATATAAAAAATCAAAACAATTTTGACATATTAAAAAACGGGGGAAAAATTGAAATATATTAAACAATAACAGCTTGTAAAAGCATAAAATCAATAAAATATGTAAAAGGATGTGAGGCAGCTATGTGCCACACTAATTGTCAGTCTGTCTTTTCGTCTTTCTTGCAGTAAATTTTTAAAATTTTGTAGAAAAATAAAGTATGATAGGACAAGGCTCTAAATAAAAATTATATTATATTTATTAAAATCAGATTTTTTTACATTCTTAATTTAAAATATTAGTGTTATTGGATTGTTATGTTTCTAAAAGAAATATCGTTTTAAATCATTAAAAGCTAAACAAATGATTAAAACATGTATCTGATTCAGAACATGTTTGTTATCCATGCCTTATCAAAGGTTTCTCCTTTATAATTGAATATTGATTAGAAAACAGGATTCCAGGTGGAAATGGATATAATAAATAAAATGCGCCATAACTCTATATTTAGTTAGATTTTGTTTTTGTTGTTATTTTTCTCTCATTTATATTTCTCTGAGATTCTGGATGATTGGATTCAGAATAAATAATGAATTAATTTTTATCTCCAAAAAAAAAAATAAAGGAAAAAATAAAAATAAAAAGGAGTAAAAAAAAAAAAAAAAAAATGAAAATATATTTTTGTCAGTGATGAAAGCCCGGTGATTCGTTTGGCAACCCTGTATCTCTATAATTGAATTGGTTCTCGTTATTTTTTATTTATTTCTAGAAATAGGCCAATTTTACAGTTGTATTGATTGTTTACTTGTGTATTCTATCCCGTAGCAAACAGGAAAACAAAAGATAAAATCTAAAAATATTTGTGCTGATCAATAAAACTAATTTTATTCTATAATTTAGAATTTAAAGCATTTTTCGCAGTTATATTTTCTTTTAGCTATCATGATAAAAATGACAAACATATATTTTACTATTTCAGCTTTTTTAAAGGTTTTAATGGTAAAACCAAAAAATTAGAAACCTTATTAGTTTCGCGCCTGTGTCTGTCTGTCACTCTCCACGGTTCCAATAACTTTTGAATTAGAAATCATAAGAGATAATAAACAGGTCAAGTGTGTGCTGGTCAGCACACAGCGAGGGTCCGTAGGCCACACTATATAGTATTTAACTGTAAAGTGTATAAACAGTGTTTTTTAAAAATGCTAAAAAGCTTACTTTGAACCATTCTAAGGGTCTGATATTCTCAAAACACACTCTAATAAAGTATTTTTTTGCCACTGAACCGGACTACAACCATATAAATACATCGAAAAGACCATAATTATAAAAAAAAACGTATTTTGTCAATAAAAAATAAAATAATATTTTTTTCGAAATTTCCAAAAAGTGGTATCTTTACTTTTGGTCGAAGAATGTTCAGGAATTTTTTCAGATTTTTTGCACTTCACATAAGCGAGATAGAGGGGGGGGGGGACACGTTTCACACCCACTTCAAACTTGCCTACGCTCGCCCTATCAAAGTTATATCCAAAGAATTATATATTTTTGTAATCAGCTCGACGTACCCTTTCATATGATACACTTCACGGTGTCGAAAAAAAAAAAAAATTAACCCTTAAGTTTTTTGAAAATTATTTTTTTAAGTCGCTATATTTTTACAATATGTGGGTAGGTACAAGACACGTACATGGAGAGCACGCGAGAGGACGGACGGACTGACACACGCAGGAAAATATAAGGGTCCTTGGTTTTGCCTACGGACCCTAAAAAAGAAACTGTAGTATTAAAGATCGTTTTGAAGCGCACACAAAAAATATAAGGTTTGTTCCAACCCCGCTTTTTGTAGCGTCCTTTGTATCGTCCCACGGATCGTTCGGGAATCGTTTAGGACAGGTTTTATACGCATGCGCTAACATTGTACTGTAATTAAATGTTAGGTTGGAACGGGTTTAGGACTATAATTCGCACTGCATTTAAAACATTCAAGGAAACCTAACAGTTAGGAAACCTTCTTGTTGATATGTGTGACTATTGACATAACTGCGCATGTCATACAAACCAGTACATGGTATTGTCAGAGGATCGTTGGGACCGTACAGTGAACGGTTCGCAAACGATCCCTGCCCGGGTTGGAACAGTTTGGAGGAAGGTACGAAACACTGTGACTAGTCGGGTTGGAACGGCTTTTATCCATTGCGCATGCCCGTGACGATTCCACGGTCGGTTTGAACAAACCTATAGTGAACTCAAAATTATCAACTGTTCAAATTCAAAATGGCGAATAATTTATGTGAATATTTTTTTTTTTTTTTTTTTAAATTTTGAATGCGGTATTAAATGAAAGGTATTGAAGAGTAGATTACAAAAATATGTAACACTAGTGGATAGTGTTTAATTTTTCTTGTAATTTTGTAAAGAAATATAGAAATTTTGCGGTATATACACCACACGTATTTTTTTAAAATTTTAAGTGGAATATCAAATGAACGCTACTAATAATTAGATTACAAATATATATAAACATTTTTAACAAATGTATTTTCTGCTGTTACTAGAAATATGCAAAATGTGGCGTCTCCTGTGCCATAATTAAAATAAGAATAGCAATTTGACCTGATAGACTGGGAATCCAATATTGCTGATAATTTAATCACGCGAAAAAAATATTTTTTGATTAGTGGGGTTTTGAATCGTATGTAATGTTGATAATATAATTGTTATTGTTATATAATATATAATGTTAGTGAAAAAAAAAAATAGTTCCGAATGTATTTACTTCACATAAATGACAACCATCTAGAGAGCTGATCTTAAACCTATAAAAGGACAAATCTTTGTACAACGGATCTCCCCAACACCAAATCTAAACTGTGCCATCGATATATTTGAAATAATATAAATAATATAATCGATAAAAATATAATCGATATATTTCCTGTTTTGCTGTCATTCAATGTTTATCTATCACAAATTTGAGACCCGTCTAAATGAAGATTGCGTAAATATGGGACATGGCAAAACAAATTAAATAACTTGCTGATTTTTTCCGAACTAACTTTCCGTACAGCAAAATTTGCTGAAAAACAATTAAATTCTGCTGAAAGATGGTTAAAAGTATTAAAATAATGCATTGTCATCGTGTTCTGAGCTATGCTAAAAGTTTAGTTAGAAATCGATTGCCAGATTTGTACCGAACAAACAAACAAGATAGCAAGCTATAAAAACGTAGTAAAAATATATAACACTTGTGTAAATTGTTTAATTTTCCATGCCATTTTGTCAAAAAGCATCAACATTTTGGGTATCCCCCCTCCCCCCCCCCCCCCCCTCCTAACACTTATTATATTTCTGCTGTTACTAAAAAATTTGGCAATTTAATTATCGGGCCAGGAAGTTAGAATATAAAAGGAGGTAGATTGGTTTTAACTTGTATTCATTGTAGTATTGTACTTCGCGGATAGAAGTTATAAATTTTATATAAAATGATATCAGAGCTCCCCAGCGAACCAAATGGTATGCGAACAAAAATAGATTAATGTTTCATAATTTCTCATCTTCTGATCCATCTACTATATCAATTAGACAAATGTAGACTGGTTTTCTCCACTTCATGGGAAGGCATTGAAATGTCCATCCATGGATTTAATACACAAAAACATATCCATGATTCAATTATTTTCCTTGAAATCAAGAAAATTAGTATTTATTTTCTTTGTGTAAATTTACTCTCCTGAATATCATGATTTAAAATCAACCTACTCAATCTCCGGTTAGAATGGTATAAAGGTAAAATTTATAAATTTAAACTCAAAAAGGTTGATGTTTCTATAATAATATAATACCAATAAAATTTTAAGGGCCTTTTGGCTATTGATATTAAATTTGTGGATTTTACGATGCCATATGGCTTTAACCCTTTAATCCATATACCACGCCCAATAATGCTTTTCCTTCGGTTGTTCAAGAGGAAGTAATGTTTATTCAGCATGGACATTTTTTCTTTATCTTTTTATTTATTTTTTGATAATCGTTTAACTATTTAAGTTAAATTATTAATTTAATAAATATTCTTCTTTCTCTCTCTCTTATTGTTCTTTTTACCTATTTTTGATATTTTAACAATTGAAAATGACATTTAAGATGTGTTACATTTGTTCTTGAGATATTTTCTGTAATGAGAGATTTCTTTTAAATTTACCTTAATTTTAGGGAAAACAATAATGCTTAACTAATGACAAGGCTCATATCTTAGGAAATCTATGAAAAACTTATTAATGTATATAGAATTTTCAGTGTTTTATTTAATTGATGGACATTTATAACTAAATGATTTGTATTATTTCATGAAACAAAGTGTTTTATATGTACTTATGTACATGATTATTTCCTTTTTTAATTCCTGTTGATTCACTATTATTCTCTTACTATCTTCTAGTTTAGTCGTAAAAGAAAATTACAGTTTTCTTGGTATAAGTTTTTCGTAGAATACTATTTTGGGATAAAAGGAAGAAAGATCTACTGTTGTATTAGTTTTAGATGCTGTCTATACGTTTCTACGCGGGGGGCCTAGGGCGTGGTACCTCCTCCTTTCTCCCTCAGTGCTAAATTATTGATCTACTGGCAGACAAGGACTACGCCCCCTGGTGTGTTGCTGCGTGGGGTTGGAATGGTGGGGGGTAGAAGGGTCTACCACCCGACACCCGGCCCTTCTCCACCTCTACCCTACCATTCAAACATTCATTCATAATCTCAGATCCCCCCTTTACTACCGAGCTATCTTCCTCCCGCCGCTTTCTCTTCCCCTCTCTTGTCCGGTTAATTTAAACTGCTTACTGCTTATAAACTTAACCCCCTTTTTCCTTCTCTTCGAAACTAGAAAAACATATGTTTTAATTCTAATCCTCGCGACTCAAAACGGAATACGTAAACAGCTGTTTTTTATTATATTACAAAAACAAAAGATATCAGCTGATTACATTAAAAAGGGGGTTTATTTTTTTTTATTTTTCATTGTACTGTATTAAACCCCTTTTACTATAATATAACTTCAATTGGTGTCTGTTATGACACAAGAAATTAAATTACATTAACAAAACAGCTGTTACATTTAAAAGTATCGTCAGCTGATTTAAGATTTCCTTTGTTCTAATTAATAACAAAAATAAGAAGATTCTATTTAAATAAACCTAATAATAAGCTTAATGTACTATTACTACAAAAATAATGTAGTCAGTAACATAGTATAGTCTGTATATTTTTATAATAGTGTAAATGAATAAAGCCCACTAAAGTTCATTATGTAATTATTAGGGCATTAATAATAATCCTTATTATCATTTATGGGTTTAATTGTTGTTTTTTTAGGCCATCTTATTACTTATATTTAACAACTTTCGCTGCACTTTTTGATGTTAAAAACATATTAATTAAAGAAAGCTTTAAATACTTTGATCTCAGATTGTTAAAAGAAGAAAGCTCTTTTTAACGCCTTTGCTTCTTAGCAGAACTAAATTAATAAAAATTAATTAATACATATTTCTTTGCTAAATATAAAATAAATTTATAAATTTTGTTTAATCAATCAGTGATTAAAATTATTCTTAAGATCAGCTCACGTATTTATCTCATTTATTAATAAATGTGTTATTCGTCTCATTTATTTATTTTAAAAAATAGTGAGGAACAGTCATGCAACTGTAGGACCTCCATGCAATCAGTAATGAAAATGTGATGATCCTCGTTATCCTAAAATCTGCTATCCTAATTTTAGGATTGCGAGGATCAGTCGTGTAACTGTATCATCTTCATGATATCAGCAATGATAATGTGATGATTTGATGATCCTCGTTATCCTAAAATCCGCTATCCAAATTTTAGAATTGCGAGGATCAGTCGTGTAACTGTATCATCTTCATGCTATCAGCAATGATAATGTGATGATTTGATGATCCTCGTTATCCTAAAATCCGCTATCCTAATTTTAGGATTGCGAGAATCAGTCGTGTAACTGTACCATCTTCATGCTATCAGCAATGATAATGTGATGATTTAATGATCCTCGTTATCCTAAAATCCTCTATCCTAATTTTAGGATTTCGAGGATCAGTCGTGTAACTGTATCATCTTCATGCTATCAGCAATGATAATGTGATGATTTAATGATCCTCGTTATCCTAAAATCCTCTATCCTAATTTTAGGATTGCGAGGATCAGTCGTGTAACTGTATCATCTTCATGCTATCAGCAATGATAATGTGATGATTTGATGATCCTCGTTATCCTAAAATCCTCTATCCTAATTTTAGGATTGCGAGAATCAGTCGTGTAACTGTATCATCTTCATGCTATCAGCAATGATAATGTGATGATTTGATGATCCTCGCTATCCTAAAATGTTATTTAATTATTTCATTCTTGATATCTGCCTTGTTCTTACTTACTAAATGAACCTGCTTTAATAGCAGTTGATAGTTTTATTCAGCATTTCTTGTTCTACAATAAAGGCTCATAACTATGTTTCTTACAATTTTTTTTATATATTGCAGACATATACATGATTGAAATAAACCTGTTTATAATTCATACGTTTTCATGAGTTTTCAAAACTGTTTTGGTTTCAAACCGAATGTGTTTCACTGGGGAGTTTTCACAACAATTTTGATAACAATAAATTCCCAGACAGGTTATAGTTAAGTTAGGTTGTCATAGCTCTGCTCATCATACCCTCTGCGCATCCTCAATTCTGTTTTCAATTCTACACCCGTTTCCATGGTATTTTTTTTAAACAGTTTCAATACAAAACCAAATATTTGCTGCTGTGAACTTGAACCCAAAAAGTTTTGAAATCATTGTTCCCATGGGGTTTTTAATAGCAAAACAGTTTTTTAAAATCTGCATTAACTAATTTTGTGACTTTAATTCCATCCCTTTGTAATACTCATATGAATTTAAAAACATTTCACATAAGATTTTACTTATATTCAACATTGGCTTCCGGGTCTGACATTGAATTTTGCTCCTTTAAGATGCAAAGCTTAAGTGCATTCCTGCAGTGAAATTTTGTATGGAAATGTGTAAACAAAATATAAATTCAAAATGACATTTTCCCATGTTTCATTGGTGTGGATATTTTTTAGCAGTTTTATCGATGGTAGTTGTAATAAACATTATATTTTCCATTTCCACCTCGCTTAAGGTTTCTGCACTTGGACAGATGTTGGTAAAAATAGCCGACCTTTTATTTTTAGATCATCGATATATATTTTCTCCAAACGAATAACAGCTGTAATATTGTCCTGCAGTAAAAAGTAAAAATGGCTTCACATTTATTTTTTCCTTATGCTTTTAAGGAGTACGGGTTTGCGGGAAGGGGGGGTAATTTTTACGATTATTTATACCCACTCCCGGTGCCAAAAGAAAGGGTGATAGAAAAGATTGTTATGGGCCTGGCTGGCTTCTATATAGTGAGGGAGACAAATCGACCCGGGCAAGGTGAAGTTTCGTCCCCCTCCCTTTTTCCATGTCCTCTACTTCCCAGAGTCCACCGTAGCAAGGAGTTTGAGCTGGGGAAAGGGGATGGAACCGCTTTATCTTTGAGTTCCAGGCACCGGAACGGCCCTTAACCCAATTATAGTTACCGGGTTCTGCACCCTCCCCTAATAGTAACTAGAGCATTCAGGTCGTGTAACCAAGCATCTCTTTCATCTAACTTTGCCGCCGTCAGATTGTTTTACCGGAGGCGGCCTCTTCTTCATGTAAATAAAGCTGTTCACACGGTCCATTGGTGCCTTAGTCCAACCGTGATGATTAGAATTATCACCGTTTGTTTTGTTCCCTTTTCATTCATCACAATTCTTTCTTGTGTTCTTCTTTCTGCAAATACTAAATTAATACGCTGGACAACAGGTGATTCAAAGAAATTTTACTCCGTTTAAGGGAGGAGTTTCCAATATTTTTGGTTGATGGGCCATATCTGGATAGGATGGTCTATAGCGGGCCCGATGAAGCAACACTCAGCCATCAGACTTGGTAGGCAATATCTAGATAAGCACTATCTATTTCGACCAACAAAAATTCATTAAGAATCGTGTTGATCTTTTTTGATGTTTCAAATGGCATTTGATTATGGAGAACTTAAAACTTTCCATTTCCAAGTTAAAATATGAAGCGTTGTGGGAAGTCATCTTAGAATGTTGAAAGAATAGTCTCTCCACGTAAAATGATGTGGAGAGACGTTCTACGTGGATTGACTATTCTTTTAATATTGCATTGTTTAGGAGAATTCTTTTGGGGCGTGGAGGGCTGGAGGAAGACGTCTCATGAGCCGTTATTTGGAGACCTCTAGTTTAGAGGACCGAGTTATTAACTGAATTTTGCTTTCGTTTTTGTTTGGTTTTTTGTTCTATTCTTTTATCTCACTTTTAAATAATGCCGTATTTATTACGCTTACTCTATTTCATATTTTAGTTTAAAATCTCTTGAAATCATTTTGGGATATTTCTTTAAATAATATCGTTAACAAGACAACGGAATCTTGCAAACTTTCCAAAATACTTTTTAATGATCTTTACCACTCCAATATTTTCTCATTTTCTCCCGAGATAATCAGATTTAAACTCGTTATCCTCTTGTGCTCAGATAGTTTTCATAGCGTCCGTGAGAAATGTATCTAACTTTACCACATCCATTGTCGGTTGTGCTATTTGAGCTTTTAATACGTTACATCGATATTAATGCCCTGCTAGCCTTGTATTTCGTTTCTACTTTGTGAATTCCGGTCGGGTAAACTTTCTAAATTCCGATGTTTCTCCATTTGCTATCCGGTGTAAAAGCTCGGTGATTCTCGGTTCTTAGTTACTTTGCGGTGGTATTTCCTCTTAGACTCTGCGAGTGTTAAACTCTCCCAGGGCTTTCTCGTAACTGTTGTATTCTTGCAGACCCAAGCAGGAATAAAGGTCTTAGCCTTCCCATTTCGTGGCTATTAGGGACGTGTGTTTTAGGATCCTCAGTTCTTCCTCTTAACTTTTCTCACTTCCTCTTCCTCCCAACCGAAGTTTAAAGTCCGGTTTCCTGTTCTAATCAATGGTACAAAACACTGAAAAATCTTTAAAGAGGCGAAAACGGAGTTAAGAGAAATTCTTCTTAATAGTTGGCAAACTATATAACCCCGCCCTAACCTCAATACAAACCCCGAACTTTAAAAACCTTTCTCCACTTATAAAGTTCCATTTCGAGCTAAGCAACTTCAAGGGCGAACTTTAAAACTGGAACCACCCTCGGACTAACTAGAGAGCAAGAAAAAAAAGTCTTGCTTTTTTTTTTCATTTGAAGACTTTTCGAAGACTTAAAACTTCCTTGGGACGACTCGACTCAAAAACCTTAATTTTAAGGCAGGAGGTAAAAACTTCTTGTTTTGAAATGTAATTCCCGAGTTCCCTTTCTGTAAGTTCCTTTATCAGGAGAGGGACGAAGTGGTCCTTGGCAAAACTTTTAGTATCATTAAGGAAGGTTTGGAGGGGGGGGGGGGGGGGGGAGTCAGCTTTAGGATATTAGGCCAAACTGTCTCTTTGAAAGCAAATTCCTGACTGTTTTATCCCTGAATACAATTGTTTTCCGGGCCAATATAAAGTTGGCTGTTTGTTAAGGGGCAAAGTCTTCCGAATGTTTCACATCATCAAAGCTGTTATAACTTTACTTTTCACTAAGTTAAAATGTATTTAAATTAAAAATTTATTTACTTGATTCATTTTTTTTTTCTTTTTCTCGTAAAAAACATTATTGAGTGTTTTAATTTTTAATGATCTGTTCATTGTGACTTCAATTTATGTTTTACTTTTTTTTTAAGAGAAAGAAATAAATAAGTTTTAATTGATATTTTACTTATTTCTTTAAAAAGAAAATAAGTAAAATATAAATTAAAGTCAGTTACTTAACAGATCATTAACAATTTTTTCCTTTTAAGGATTTTATTTTTTTCAAGAAATTATATGATGGTCTGGACCTTATGTTTTTATCTTATCAATTTATAGGTTTATAAAGTAGGCCTACTTTGAGATTAAACTTATATATAACCTTATTAAAATTATTGAGGCATTTTTATGATTAAAAACTTCGATTTTAATAGTTTTACCCTGCTGAAACTAGTTATACAGACATTTTAAAACTGATTTTTTCCATTTTTTTTTTTAAAAGTTTTAGGTAGTATTAATACTACGGAAAGTTTAAAGTTTAATTTAAATCAAATTATAATTATTATTAACAAAGGGAGATAGACAGAGAAAAATAGACTCCAGCGCCGGGGCTTGAACCACGGGCCTCCATATTTCCAGTATAGCGCTCTACCAATATAGAGGCCCGTGGTTCAAGTCCCGGCTCTGGATTCTATTTTTCTCTGTCTATCTCCCTTTGTTAATAATAATTATAATTTGATTTAAATTAATATCTAAACTGATTCCATTTAATCCGGATTTAGGTTTCTTTAACCAATAATAATTATAGTTTATTTGACATTCTTAAATTGGTTATTCTTTAATAACCAATTGTTCATTGTATAGATTTGTATTTATAATCTGTTGAAATTATTATGTATGTTTATTGTTTATTGCTTCCGAGCTTACCGAAGGTAAAGGAAGCATTGTGTTCACTTTTGAGAACGAAAAACTTTTATGCCTCCGATTTCAAAAATTCCAAGACAGAAATCCGTTTCAGACATCAGGGAACATTTTTGGTCTCGTATCTGTCTGTCTGTCTGTCGGTCTGTGTGTCCGCGAATTATGAAACGTGCGACGATAACTTGAGTAAATGTCGACCGATTTTGATGAAATTTGGTAGACATGTTCATTTTAGCAATGCTCAGGACGAGTTCGTTGGACAACGTTATCCGTCCAAGCGTTCACGAGCAATGCTCGCGTAAACGTGAACTTCAAATTTAAAATTGGAATTTTAGGTCGGGAAAAAAATCTAACTTCATCTATTCTATGAGACAAACATTTTTTTTCAAAATACAATTTTTTAGTAAAACCAACAGCGACACCGTTATGAAGTGTTAAAGATCGCTAAAACTATGAATAGTTTTTACACAATAAACAATATAACAATAATTTTAATGTAAATTTAACAATAAAGTACATGATAGGATGCGAGGAAGCTATGTGCCACACTAATTGGCAGTCTATTTTTAATTAGTTGTTTATGTCTATTATCTATATTTTACTAATTTTTTTAAATTAAAAAAAAAAAATTACCCTCTCTCATAGACATAGACATAATAATTTAATTTTACCTCAGTGACAACATTATTATAAATAAATAAATACATTATTCATTACAGTATTACTAATTAAGAAAAACATTTTTAGTTTAATTAGTTTTCTAATTTAAATTAATTGTTTGATATTAATTTAAACTTTCATTTAATTCATATTTTACGATTTTGGTAGTATTCATGCTACGGAAAGATTAAATTTTAATTTAAATCAAATTATAATTATTATTAACTACGGGAAACAGACAGAGAAAAATACACTCCCGGCGCTGGAGTGTATTTTTCTGTCTGTTTCCCTTAGTTAATAATAATTATAATTTGATTTAAACTTTTTTTTTATTAAAAAAATTGGAATTGCTAATAACTATAATATAAAGAACTCATATTATATATTTTTAATTTTTATTTTAGATTTTAGATCAATAAAGTTAACATAATTAAAAATGACCTTAAAAAAGAGTCGCAACGTCTCATAATGAGAAGAAACTAATTGTTTATAGTTTATATCATTACCACACCTTAACTATCCATCAACTTAAATTAAAAAAGTCCAGTCATGCACCATGACTTAATGAGCTAATTATCAAAGAAATCTGCGTATTATTGGCTTATGATAATATAGGAAAATTTTGGTTTAGAATTTAATGGGTGAAAAAAAAAAATGGTGCACAGGGGTACGAAGTACAAAAGTCAAAATACGTAGGCAATCCAGAAAGTAGCTGACGTTTTGGCCTAACGCGGAAGTGGGCAGG
Source organism: Gerris lacustris (assembly GCA_951217055.1). Taxonomy (NCBI): domain Eukaryota; kingdom Metazoa; phylum Arthropoda; class Insecta; order Hemiptera; family Gerridae; genus Gerris; species Gerris lacustris. The sequence continues at coordinate 62,323,163 of OX578284.1, forward strand.
GCTAGAGCCACTATCTTAGCGTCAGTGCAGTCCTACACTCAGTACGCATCCAGCAGTGGTAGTTTGAGTGTCGTGCGTTTTGTACTTTGTCTGTAGTCGAGTGTTAAAATGAGCGCTGCTATTAAAAACCCCGCCGATTGTGAAGTGCGATCCGTGATAAGGTTTTTATTGGCGAAAAATCACAAACCAATTGAAATTTATCGCCAGATTTGTGATGTTTATGGCGAAGGAATAATCAACTATCAATAGCCAAACAAACAACTCAGAGAGGTATTGCGAAACACTAAAAAAATTAAGACGCGCGATACAAAACACGCGTCGAGGAAAATTTAGCGCCAAAGTTCTGTTTTTTCACGACAACGCTCCGCTCGTCCACACACGACACACGGCCAATCGTACTCGAGAGCTCTTGGATGGTTTTGGATGTGAGGCTTTCGCACATCCACCCTACAGCCCAGATTTGGTGCCGTGTGACGCCCACCTATTCCCAGCGATGAAAAATTGGCTCGCTATGCAACGTTTTGACACTGATGCTGAACTGCATGACGGTGTAAACGAGTGGTTGAAATCGCAGGCGGCAGATTTCTAGAGAGAGGGTATAGAGATGATTAGTAATGACGTCACAAGATGGCGTAAGCTTTCGATAATTTATTCGATTCGGTTTGTTATGTTCCTTTTCCTTATCACCTGTTATCAATCCCATGTAAAATGAATGGGAGAATTTTCTCAACTTTTTAAATAATTAATTATCTATATATATAAAACTAAGTGTGACAGTGACTGATCATCAAAAATTCTCCTACTTCCCATTGACCTAGAGATTTGAAATTTGGTACATAGATAGAGTGTACCATAAATAGGAAAGTGCGGCCATTTTTATTTCGATATGTGTCCGCCATATTGAATTATAGCCGCCATCTTGGATTTTTTCATCAGTAATTCTCCTACTTCCCATTGACCTAGAGATTTGAAATTTGGTACATAGGTAGAGTGTACCAATACTAGAAAGGTGCGGGTGTTTTGATTTCGATATATAGCCGCCATATTGAATTATAGCCGCCATATTGGATTTTTAAAACACGTGTATATTTTTATGTGTCGTATATCGTTTTAAAGGCCTTGATTAATACTTTAATGTTGTGGTATTTATTTATTTTTAAAATTTTTTGTACGGGTACATTTGTACCGATTTGTACTTTTGGTTCAGGTTAAGAAGGTGAAATAATTTTTTTAAATTTTATTTTTACATTTATTAGAATTCATTAGCCTAAATAATGATCTTATACATGGTTTGATTTTTAAATATATTTTTGGTACCTATGGGTACACGGGTACAAATATGCTTTGAAACAAAACCTACTTTCATGTATATCGTTGAAAAACTCTTGAATAGGCCTTTTAATGTAGTTATGTAGTGTTTTGTGATATTTTTACTTTTTAGGGGGGTAAAATTGAAAAAAGTCCTTATATAGCTGTTTTTTGACAATGGTTCCTTAGGTTTTGGTTGAAATTTAAAACATTGTTATTATTTTTTACTCTCATTTTCGAGACGTTTACGAATATACCTCATTTATTTTGTTATCTTCATTTTGACTTTTTCGGGTAAAAAAATCACAGGGGTGTGGCTTGACGATTTTTTGGTAAAAAAAAAAGTTTGTACTATCTTCATGAAATTTGTCACGCTTATAAAAATGAAAAATACAAGACGAAAGTGCTCATGGACTTTTTTTCCAAGACTCTTAGTTTCCGAGAAAAAGCCACTCAAAGTTCATATTTGGCAATTTTTGGTGTTTTCGATTGGCCATTTTTTGGGCTTTAAAAGTGCTAAATGGTAAACTGACGGCATATTCGTAATCTACTCGACGGGGGCTTTAAAAAAACGTATAGTTTGTATGGGGTTGTCGACAACTTTTTTTGCCCAAATTTTCCGGCTCAAAATCTGGGCCCAAAAATAGGGAAATTAATAAAAAATTAAAAATATGAGAAATATTGATTCGATTTGATTTAAAATTTGTATGCATGCCTTATTTAATATTAGGAACTCGGAAAAAAATTAATACTTGAACATATTTGTACACATGTATACTTTTGGTACATACGGTACCTAATGTGTTATATTAACTTGAGATTTTATGTTGTGAAACAATGTGTTATTAGTAATGATTTTATTTAGTAAGCTTTATACCATTCAGTGAATTTAATTTGTTTTAATATAATGTTGGTACCTATATGAGGTACATGGGTACAATGATCGAAATGCTCGAAATATATCATATTATATATAATTTTACAGTGCTTGAAAAGTACTTTCATTGTTGTTATGTACACTTTTTCAAAATTTTACATTTTAAGGGGTGTAAAGCATAAAAAACCGTTAATTTATCTGTTTTTCCGAATTGGTTTTTTAGATTATAATTTAAATGGAAAACTAATTAATAATTTTTTACTGCTCTTATCGAGACCTTTACAACAATACCAATTTTGATAATATTCGATGAATGAATAAACCACTGCTGCTGCTCAGCAGAGTAAGGATTTTTTATTCGATAGACTGCGGCGCATTTGATTTGTTTTGATTTTTTATTTAGTTCCGTGAATTGTTGGTTGAGTTAGTCTAATTGTAGCCGTTACTCTTGGCGACAAGCTTTCTACATCAGTTTTCTGGTGTTTAATTTGACATAATATGACCAACCAATGAGAGAAGACTTTGAGAAAGGCTTGGGTTTGTCTTTGTGGGGGGGTGCATTGTTTTGTTTATTTTTGACACATTTTGACAGTTTTTGATACGGCGCGGCAATAAAAGAATAAAGTGTATAGAAAAATAAAAATATAAATTAATCAAATATAGATATATATGTATAAAATTACAAGATAAAAAGAACTTTATATATACTACGTTTTTTAATTCAATTAATTTATCTTCATATTCAATTATTTATCTTCTTTGTTTAATTGGTTTACTTATTCTTTTTCGCTGTCATTCACTGTTTACCTCTTAATAAAAAATCTTAAATTTGAAATCTGTCAAAATGAAGGATTGTAAATATTTGGGATATGACAAAACAAATAAAATAACTTGCGGATTTTTTCCGAACAGACTTTCCATGAAGCAAATTTGCTGAAAACTAATTAAATTCTGCTGAAAAATTACTAAAAGCATTAAAATATTGTTTGTGCCATGCCCTAAGGAACTTCATTTAGAAACTAAACTTCAAACGCATTCTAGCGGTGAACTAACAAACTAAGACATACAAAACATTTACCAACATCAGTTTTATGAGTTAAGATTTCATTTCTGATGCAATAATATTATTAAATAAAAAAAAATTACACTGTTAAACAAAATACATTATCCACATAGTTAGTGCCAAGTAAATATGTAGGAAATATAAAAACTTATGGTTAAATTCATTTATAATGAAAAATATATTTTATACTAGCTGACCCGGCAAACGTTGTTTTGCCATATAAAAAATTTCTAGTGAATAATTTGGTAGTTAAATAAAAAATAACTAACTTATTGTAAGTGTGTGGGGACGTGATCTATGACTGAGGAATGGAGCGCTGTGAACAATGACAGCCTATCAAAATATTAATTGATCAAGCATTTATTTTTTAATTCATATTACTTTATTAACTTTTAAGAGGTATATATTTAAAATTATTTCTCTTAAAAGTTATATATGCATTAAGAAATGTTATCCATATTTGCTATCAATAATTATGATAATAAAAAAATCAATATCAATCTCTAAGTCCAATGGATTGTATGATATTATATTTAATAATTTAATAATAATAATAAACATTTATAAATTTTAAATGTATTCCCTACTCCGTGCTGTTTGCTGGGTGAGAAGTGACGCCGGTAGACACCTGGCGGGGATAACTGATCGATTGATAATTGATCAGTTATCGATCACTGAGAGTTGAAGATTATTACAGTACTAATATCGATATTAACAAATGGAGGGTTGGTGGTAAAAGGGTAAAAATTTAGGATTATAAGTATTTTTTAATGCCAAGTAATAAAAAAAAAAAAATTAAATTAAAAAATGTTGTCCAAAAAATAAAAAAATCAGGTGGTCCACTCTTATCACTTAGGGCTATATAAATAGTTTATCTACGATTGATACGAAATATAAACATAATACCTCTGTTTAGATGCGTAGAAAGTGATTATTTACGTACTTGTATTCATTGCGCATGTGCGTCTCATGGTTCTAAAGAATTCCTCTTCTTTACCACGCTAGCGCGGTAAAGAAGAGGAATTCTTCAGCTTTACGCACGATTAGCGAGTTTGTTTACATTTATTTACATTTAACAAAACTAATTTGCTATTCTTTTATTAAAGTAATAACTGTCGAGTTTTTAGTGAAAAGCAATGAATGAATCAAGTGGCTTTGAAGAAAATGTAGAGAATAATACTCCTCCAGAAATAATTAATTCGGCAAAAAAATGTTTCTGTATTTATTATTTAAATCTAACAATCGTAGATAAAGTACGGTACGATACTCGTGGGAAAACGGTATTTTGCATTGCTCGTGTGGTTTTACTACCCTCGCTGTCGCTCGGGTGCAAACTCCACACTCGCATGCAAAATGCTACTTTCCACACTCGACGCGTAATGTACTATTACGACCTATTCTCAGACCTACCGAATGTACACAACAAATTTCTGTTCTAGCCTGACCCGCCAAACGTTGTTTTGCCGTATTAATTATTTCTATTGAATATTTAGGAAGTTAATTAAAAATAACCAACTCATTGTAAGTGTGAGGAGATGTGGTCTATGACTGAAAGAGGAATGGAGCGCTATGGACGATGAGGCCTATCAAAATAGTGAGAAAGGTTATTGTGTGAGAATGAAATGAGACCGGCTTCGTTCACATCCCTACTCCGAACTGTTTGCTGGGTGAAAAGTGAACCCGGAAGACGCCTGGCGGGGATAACTGATCGATTGATAATAATAATTACAATAACCGAGAAATTAATTAAATAACCGAGCAAACTGCAATAATTTTTACATTTTTATATTTTTGTCTAATTGTTATCTAATGTTACCTAATTGTTATCTCATTGTTATTATTAGTTTTGTTATTTAATTGTTAATTTAAATTTTGAATATTAATTTCAGTATTTATTTATTCTCTTTCATAGTTATTTATTGAATCCTTTGCTGTTTCTTAGATGTATTAAGTAGCTTTTTTTCTAGTAATTTATTAGTACTTTTATGGAAATTTGTTGTTAATTCATTTATGTATTTTATGTAAATGTTTATTCAAGAGTACCTCTCCTGTGGCCCTGCTGTCAGAGGACTCTTTTTTTAAAAAATAAAAATAATAAATTGATCAGTTATCGATCACTGAGAGTTAAAGATGATTACAGTTATAATATCACTATTAAAAAATGGAGGTTGGTTGGAGGTATAAGGGTGAAAATTAAGGGTTATATGTAAACTCCCAGTCAAAATTAACGCACCACTTTTATATGCTTACACAAAAGTCGTTCAATTAGGATCTTCTATCGAATTTTCAAAGATAATTACGCTATTGCAATGGCTTCAAAATTTTTGTAATGAAAATTTTTGAAATTTTTTTTCATGGAAATCCGTTTTAGACCATTCTGAATCGATTCCTAAAATTTAACACTTTTTTTATGTATGTATGTATATATGTGTCACTCCAGACGATATCTCCCCTTAGGATACACTTAAAAATTTAAAAATTTCAATAATATCAAAAGAAAGGATGAGTTCGTTGGCCAGAATTTTTGGAGTTTATTTAGGGGTCAAATTTTTACAATTTAGGGTCAAAAATAGCATAAAAAACAATTTTATGGTTTTTCCATTTTACCCCCCTTTTATATGAAACTATAATAAAAGTGTACATAACAACAATTACTGTACTCTTAAAGAGCTTTCCAACGACATGCATCTTGAAGGGTAAATACTATTTTGACTTTTGTACCCCGTACCCCTGTGTACCAATTTTTTTTTTCACCCATGCAAATTCTAAACCAATATTTTCCTATATTATCATAAGCCAATAATACGCAGATTTCTTTTTGCCTCTGTCGATCATATCCACACTCCAGGAACCGCAGAAAAGCTCTGAGATTGTAGTGAGATGCACTCTTAGTCGACCACCAACCTTTTGAGAAAAGCCTTTCTTAACCCATCACTACGGGTTTAATCGCTTTCTCCATAGTTAAATTAGGAGGTCTATTCTTGTTGACACAACCAAACATCTGTATTATGAATAACTACGTGAGAGCTCTCATTTAATCAACTGCAAATAACAATGAATCATTTATGATGATGATTAAATATAATTAATTTATGATATATAATTAATGATGATGATTAAATATGATTAACGATGATAATAGATATGAGATGATGATTATTAATGAATCATTAAACATCAGTATAATTAGAGATAGTCCAAACAGAGAAATATAAAGGTGGTGCGTTAATTTTGACGGGGAGTGTATTTTTAATCCACTGAGTGTTAAAGATTATTACAGTACTAATATTGCAATTAAAAATAGAGGTTGGTGGTAAAAATTTAGTATAACGGTGGTAAAAAAAAGGGTAAAAATTTAGGGTTATAAGCATTTTTTTATGCCAAATCATAAAAAAAAAATTAGAAATTTTAGTTAAAAAAAAAAAAAAAAAAAAAAAAAAAAAAAATGGAGGGGGTGAGGAGGGGGGGGGAGGGGTGAGGGGGGCAACCTCATAATTAGGGGTGGTAAAAAGGTAAAAAATTAGGGTTAAAAGTATTTGTTAATGCCAAATCATAAAATAATAAAATTAAAAAGAAATGACCTAAAAATGAAGAAAATTAAATTTTGGGGGGGCCTCCCTCAACACTGAGGGGTGGTAAAATGGTAAAAATTTAGAGTTATAAATATTTTTTAATGCCAAATCATAAAATAATAAAATTAAAAAACTTTGGCCAAAAGATTCAAAAAATAAAATTTTGGGGGGGCCCCCCCCCTCATCACTGAGTGGTGGTAAAAAGGTAAAAATTAAGGGTTATAAGTATTTTTTAATGCCAAATCTTAAAAAAATGAAATAAAAAATGTTTGTATAAAATATCAAAAAATAAAATTTCTGGGGGGCCCCCTTATTACTTAGGGGCATAAAAAATAGATAACATCCTATTCTCAGACCTACCGATCAATACAAAAAAAAAATCATCAAAATCGGTCTAGCCGTTTCGGAGGAGTTCGGGATCAAACACCGTGGCCGAGAATTTTATATATATAGATAAAAAAAAGCAGGTCATATATTTAATTGAGATTAAATGTTTAAAAATAAGCAATAAAAAATAATATAAACTAATTGCACTAAAATACAAAATTATTTAATAAAAAAGATATATTACTTATATTGTTTTAATTATTTTTTACACCTAGCGCCAACTTCTAGACGAATAAGGCACGCGAAGCGTGCCAATTCGGCTAGTTAATTTATAAGACTTTTCAACCTTTGAACGTTATTATACTAAGTCTATTTTAACAATGTAAGATAAGAAAACATTAAAAATTGCCGTTCTAGTGGTTTAAAATAAGTATTATTGTGAGTGTGTTTTACTGTGGTGATACCGTCCGGGTCCGTTCTTATTTATTGTTTATATTTTAAATCGTTTTTCTATTTTGTTTGTATATTATGTCTTCCACCTTCTCAAGCGTTATGAAAATTTCATCTATACTTCATTTTTTTCGGAGGACAAAGCTATTCTTCGTAAAAGTATGTCAGAGTACTTAAGTAATATTAAATTAATGTATTAAATTAGTTTTTTAATCAAAATTTTAAACAAGTATACATGCGAGGCACTCATATCTTATATTATTATACTCGTTAATATAGATAACAAAAAATACACAAATAATAATAGTAATAACAGTCTGTTCTTTGTCTCGTCATCAACGTCTTTTTCCTAGGCTGATCAGTGATCTATTGTATAGTATATAATTATGTTCTAACATCGGTTAAATATAATGCACATTGTAAGTAACCAGGAACAAAATATTATTAGCAAATAATCTTTTATTACCTGGCAGATTAAGTATCACTATCTTTCTATAAGTCCTGTACCCTGAGTATACTTCATTGAGTTTCAAAACTTAAGGAAAATTTATTTTCGGACACACAATATGAACACGAACACACCCTGTGAAGTTTTTGTTTTTTTTTTCACTTTAATTATTTCTTATTTCAAAACTTCTGTTACTTTCTGGATAGCCCTCGTAGTATAAACCCTTCAAGATGCATGTCGATGGAAAGCTCTTTAAGAGTACAGTAATGGTTGTTATGTACACTTATGTCATATTATCATATAAGAGGGGGGTAAAATGGGAAAAAATACATGGTTTTATGTTATTTTTGAACTCATCCTTTCTTTTGATGTTATTGACATTTTAAAATTTGTTTGAAATTTGTAAGTGCATCATCCTAAGGGGAGATATCGTATGGAGTGACACGATATTTAACACGAATAATTTAAACCTTAAATATACATATACATACATACATAAAGATAAATGTGTTAACTTTTAGGAATCGATTCAGAATGGTCAAAAACGGATCTCCATGGAAAACATTTTCAAAAATTATGAAGCCATTGCAATAGCTTAATTTTCTTCGAAAATTCACTAAAAGAATCAGTTTATTTTAACCTAAATCAAATTATAATTATTATTAACTACGGGAAACAGACAGAGAAAATACACTCCAGCGCTGGGATTCGAACCACAGGCCTTTATATTTCCAAGGTATCATTAACGTCAGAGAAAATCATTCTCCTGCGTAGCTTAGTTGGTAGAGCGCTATACTGGAAATATAGAGGCCTGTGGTTCAAATCCTAGCGCCGGAGTGTATTTTTCTCTGTCTGTTTCCCGTAGTTAATAATAATTATAATTTGATTTAACTTAAAATTTAATTTTTCCGTAGTATGAATACTACCAAAATCGTAAAATATGAATTTATTTTAACAGTGAATTCTCTCACTCTTTTAACAAGCCTTTTGAATATAATAAATTTACTTATTGTTACAAATCTTTACATCTGTAATTTTATTACTATAAATATGTATGTATTATGTAAGCACGCATACACACATGTAAGTGCGTGTGAGTGTTTAGAAAACGTACATAATTTAAAATGAGGGATTATAAGGGCAAGTAAGGGCCCAGTTATGCCTCGTATAGATCCTGAATTCTAAATTAAGACCTTTAGACCTTATAAGCCTGACATGCTACCTCAGCCTGCACTGCTTTTATGGGTCCTCCCCATCCAATGTAGATATTAAATCTTGCTAAGTCTCTTTTCATTCCATGTTTTTTTTGTATGTTTTTCTCTATTTGAGAATGTTGTGAGAGATATTTTTTGACTAAAATCTATATTTTGATACATTTGTAAAACACAGGGTGCTTTTCGTAGATTTTAAAGGTTTATAAAAAAGACATGATTACATTTTATTTGTCTCATTGTCTATTAAGTACGTGAAGTTTGCTTCGCTGGCTGTAATTATGATAATTAGAAGTTGCTATCATAAAAATTAAACATAAACCTTAAAAAATGTTCACAAAATTGCTACCAATCTAGTAAGAAGTTGCTACCAAAAGAATTATACTTAAACCTTAAACAATTGTTACTAACGAAATTATTTAGTATTTTTTCAATAGTTGGTAGTGCAGTACTAGAAACTGTTTTAAAAATAATTTTTAAAATAGAAAATAATTTTAGTGAGTGGTATTATTAAATTTGTTTTATGTGAAATGAAAAAATATTTAGATAGAGCATCCAAGCGAAATTCTTTTAATTTTTTCTTCAGAATTATTAATAAAGTATAAATAAAATATGATATTTTGAGTAAAGGGTAGGTTAGGGCTAAAAATAGGTTAGAATATGTGTAGGGTTATAAAATGAAATGTATATATATATATATATATATATATATATATATATATATATATATATATATATATATATATATATATATATATATATATATATATATTATATATTATATGCTCTCTTTCAGGTAACCCTTTCCTTTGATAACTCAATATTGTTTTTCATTTATCTTTTTGTTTGAAAAAAATCTGTTACAATTATTGAGATTGGAAAAGCAAAAAAAATTGCTTTGAAACCTTTTTTTTTTTTTTTTTTTTAAAAAAATGGATATATAAAAAAATTTAAAGTCTTCAAAGAGATGAATTTATCGGAGGAAGATAAATTCACATACGAGTCTCGTATACGTACAAGATATATGTATTCACACAAAGATTTGTGTATATATATATATATATATATATATATATATATCAGCAATGTAATACCGTGTTTTTGCACACTGCAATAAGTGCAATCTCACTACACAAATTGTGTATATATATATATATATATATATATATATATATATATATATATATATATATATATATATATATATATATATATATATATATATATATATATATATATATATCAGTGCCGGATCTAGGGGGGGGCTGCGGGGGGCAAGCGGCCCAGGCGGCACGCCCGGGGGGCGGCAAAACGAGGTGGAAAAATAAAATGATAAATAAAGGAAAAATAATAAAAAGTTCATGGAAAAAAAAAAAAAAAAAAAAAAAAATAGGTGAAATGTAATTTTTAATTATATGCAATATAATTACAGTTATCTTCCCAATCTTGTCCAATCTGATATAGCCCACCCTTAAATTCGTTTACCCTTTTTTTGATGTGAAAGAAACTTAAGCATATTGAAGTTTATCAAAAACTATTTAAGATGTTCGATGTGTCAATAAAGACTCAAACTGTTAACGCAAATAATAATACTATTAATACTTTTTGGAGTCCATTTACGGGTAAAATTTTGTGTACCAATTTTTTTTTTCACCCATCCAAATTTTAAACCAAAATTTTTCTATAGTATCATAATCCAATAATACGCAGATTTCTATGAAAATTCGTTCATTAAGTCATGGTGCTGACTGGTCTTTTTTATACGAATTATCTTAACAATAAGGGAAACTTCGGAGCGCATTATTATCCAAACGGTTCGTTGTACGTAAAAAATGAACATATTGTTTCTTGTGTAAAATTTTAGATTCTTAAATTTTGATCTGATCCTAAATTGGTCTCCGAGTCAGAAGAAGCGAGATATTCACAAAATCACGTAAAAAGTCGTGTCAAAACAATCACAATGCAAGTTATAGTAGAACTAGGTTTTTGCTAAACCGTTCTTTGTACGTAAAAAATGAATGAGACATTTTTGTGGGAAATTTAATAGTTTTGCTTTTTGATAATAATTAGGAGCGAGATATTCGTAAAAATACGTTGAATTGATATGGCACATCCCTTCCTCGCATCCTATTACGTACTTTATTGATTTTATGCATTTAAAGCCATTATTGTCTATTCTGTCTATTTTGTTTCATTGTCTCCCCGTTTTTTTCTTTCTCATATAAAGAGAAAGTATTGTGATGGCGCGAAAATTCGATTTTGAGATTTTGATGGATTTACACGTTTTGAGGTCCCCTGAGTCCAAAAAAGTGGTTTTTAAAAAATGTCTGTCTGTCGTCTGTCGTCTGTCTGTCGTCTGTGAAGACGCCTGGAGCCCAAACTACTGGGCCGATTTTGACGAAATTTGGCATACATGTTCAGAAAAATCATACCCCGAGGCGAAATCGAGAAATGAATTTTAGCTCTAAATTTGGGGGCGCTACCCCCCAAAAACTCTGAAAAAACATGAAAAAAAATTATTTCTCGAAAACGGTTCCGACGATTTTGATTCTAAAATGTAGTCCATTTGAATACGAATCCAACGATATAAGCCGTTTTCCCGGGAAAAATCTAGTTCCTGAGATATTAGCTTAAAACGCGGACGGAGAGAGCCCGGGTTCGATTCCCCGACCAGGAGAAGTTATTTTTATGATAAATTTTGATGAAATGTTCAATAATATTTAAATATACATTTGAAAACTAATAAATGGAAACACTGGGCTAAGTAATTATAAACTCATATATGAGAAAGTTTGTCTGAGTTGTCTCGGACCGATTTTTTAATCTGTCAAAATTGTTTGGATATTTTACCCAAATTAAAGTATCAATTTAGCAAAAATTAAAGAACGCAAAAGATTCATATTAACCTGGGGCTATCTGCGGGTTACTTTCGATAAACTATAAAAGTTTCATACAAATCGGAAAAGTACTTTTGAAGCTGTAGGTTTAAATAAATGTATGTTTGTGCGCATGTGGAAGAGAAACAAGTAGGCGCAAAAGGTTGAAACTTATATGGGTCTAACAATAGGCTAATCATGACCTACCATCCAAACTTCATTAAAATCTGACGAGTAGTTTTTAAGATATGTTGGTTCGCAAAAAAAGTGACAGACAGACACGGACCCAAAAGTGTTCCCTGATGTCTGAATCTGTATTGGAATTTTTGAAATTGGAGACCTAAAAATTTGTCGTTCTTCAGAACGATCACATAGCTTCAGTTACCTTCGGTGAGGTTGGAAGCAAAAAATATCAATAAATAAACAGTAATTTTTTGCTAATATTAACAAATTAATATATTACATGATATGTAATACAATAATAAAACGTAAACATTTTACAACATTAACTAATTTAAATAAGTTATTACATCTATTTGAAGACCAACAAATCAAAACAAACCTATATATCACGTCATTTTTTATTGGAATAAATATGGTTGCCTTAGCTATGGAGTCAAGTTGATATTAAAATTGCTAACTGGGATTCCCACTTACATTCTTATGTGGGATGCAAATATAAACTATTTTTTTGTTTGTTTATATGCTTAGTTGAGTGTGTATCTACTTGATTCAGTTGCTATATAGGGAGTTGTGAAGGTTTCATAATGGAACTGGAAGAATTAATAGCATAGTATAGTGTTACAGGTAAAAAATCATTTTTAAAAAATAAGTCTAAAACCCAATTTAGATAATAAATGTTTCAAAAATTCTGCAGAAACAATTTTAAACAAACTTTATATAACTGTTATAGCTGAAAAAGCTCTAAAAAAAAAAAAGGTTCTCCAAAACGCCTAAAATTCACCATTTTGAACCTAATTTTCTAAAATTTTCCGAGGGGGGCCTGCCGAAACCCCCTTTGGCAGGAGGGTAACCCCTCCTAATGAATCTGGAAGAATTAATATAGCATAGTATAGTGTTACAGGTTAAATAAAATAGAAATCATCATTATTAATTGGTATTTTAAACGCAATATAGAATAGGTATTGTAGTTTTAGCTGAAAAAGCTCTAAAAAAAGTTCTCCAAAACTCTTAAAATTCACCATTTTTGCACCTAATTATATAAAATTTTCCGGGGGAGGCCCCCCGGACCCCCCTTTGGATTTGAGGCTAAACCTCCCAAGTCCCCCCCCCCCAATCCTACTGCTAGATCTGCCCCTGTGTGGCAAGGGCGGCAAAATTTGCTTTAGCCCCCCCTGAGAAAAAACCTAGATCCGGCACTGATATATATACAGCTTTCCAAGGGCGCGTAGTGGTTACCGTCTAGCACTCTTTTTTTTTATACCTTCAAACTTTATTTGAATCATATTTTTGTAAAACTTTCTCCTACTTAATTACTATCATTAACTTTCGCGGTAGTACGGTTAAAAAAACGCCGCGAATGTTGTCATTAAATCTATGGTAAATGGGGGTTTACGTAGAGGTAAAGATAAGTTATCATTATACATGAACGCTATTAGTTTCAAAACATTGGAGTATATTTTAACTCTTTTGGTACGAATCATACTTTAACAAATAAAAAGTAATATAACAAACATGCAAATAAGTATATAATTACAAGATAAAAAGAACTTTTTATATAATACTTTTTTAAATTTTCTGTTGAATCATATGTAATGTTGATAATATATTTAAAACATAGTTCCGAATTTATTTACTTCACATAATAATGACAACCATCTAGAGAGCTGATTTTAAACCTATAAAAGGACAAATCTTTGAACAACGGATCTCATCAACACCGAATCTAAACCGTGCCATTGATATGCCCCTGTGTAGGGACAGTAAGAGAAGAAAAATGTGTACAAGAAGTACAGATGCAGAAAAATTAAACCTATACCTAGGACACAAGTGTAAACAAACCTGGGTGACACACGTCAATTAATTTATTTCTTTGTTTACTTTTCGCTGTCATTCAATGTTTACCTCTTAATAAAAAATCACAAATTTGAAACCCGTCAAAATGAAGATTGTAAATACTATGGGATATGACAAAACAAATAAAATAACTTGCGGATTTTTTCCGAACTAACTTTCCATACAGCAAAATTTGCTGAAAACCAATTAAATTCTGCTGAAAGATGGCTAAAAGTATTAAAATAATGCATTGTCATCGTGTTCTGAGCTATGCTAAAAGTTTCAAATGTCTAGCTATTCGAGAAGCTAGTTAGAAATCGATTGCCAGATTTGTACCGGACAAACAAACAAACAAACAAGAATGCAAGCTAATAAAAACGTAATAATAAATTGTATATAAACATCATTGAATTTTTTAAAAAAAATTAAAATGTTAACCAATTCTTTTCGCAGTAGCTGTTAGCTACTGCTAGAATATATATATATATATATATATATATATATATATATATATATATATATATATAATAATAATAATAATAATAATAATAATAATAATAATAATAATAATAATAATAATAATAATAATAATAATAATAATAAATAAGTTTATTGTTTCTAAACATAGTGTTTTTACAATAGAGTTCCGGTTACTTTCCAGTACACATGTGTTTATTATTAGACATTATTGTTTTATTAAGTTACTTTTTTTTTTTTTTTAATCATATATATCTTAATATATTGATAAAAAAAAATCCTAATTAAATTAGTAAAATAAATAAATAAACAAATAAAATAAAATAAAACAAATAAAGATATTTGGCTTATAACTATATATATATATATATATATATATATATATATATATATATATATATATATATATATATATATATATATATATAAGATATACAGTATATCTGTATATCTTAAAATTGATTTAATCTCAAATTTAAGTTAAGAGCACTACCAATAAAACATTATTACCGTGCTTGGTTAGGACTTGATTCTAGAATTATAATAATTGTTATTTTTTTAATTTGATGCATTTGTTTTCTTACAGTTTATTGGTTAAAAGATAATAAACTAGAGAAAATTTATGTATATATATATTCTTTTTACCATTTTTTTTAAATTTTTTTTTTTTTTTATATTGAAGCTAAATTTTCTGAATAACTTATAAACGTTTAATGTCATCTTTTTAAATAAGGCTCAAAGTTTTTTCTTCGCATAAATAGAGATAGACAACATTAAAAACCCATTACGGAGTCGATTAAATTATCAGCGAGCACAAATCAGCCAAGGCGAAGAAGCGTAAGAAAAATAAAATTGTCGATAAAGAACGAAGAAAAAACTTTTTAAGAGGGAGTACCTTAAAAAACTCAATCCGGGGGCAATAACTTTTTTTGCAACCAGCAGGAACTTTTAAATTTTATCATCATGCAAAATCTATCGTATATATTTATATGTATACAGTGTGTACCCGGATCGGGTTGCCAATACGTGTAATGACCAAAAAAATCATTTTTCGAAGAAAAGTCGCTCTTCATAAAATCTCCTGCTTATTCCTAAATCAATATTTTTATAGTATTACTTTTAGTTCAAAGGGTACATGCCCAAAAAGTAAAATTTTTCTTAAATCGTACTAGAGGAAACTGGACCAAATTTTTACTACTAAGAAAAAAGTATTCTTTATAATTTTTTAAGGGTATAGTATTCTAAATTTATTTTTCGCGTAAAAATGTCGAAAATCAAATTTCAAAAAATCGGTCCGAGACAACTCAAACAAACTTTCTCATATTCGAGTTTATAATTACTTAGCCCAGTGTTTTTTCATTTATTTGTTTTCGTATGTTTATTTAATATTATTATTGAACATTTGAAGATTTCACGAAAAATTAATCATAAACATAACTTTTCCTGGGCGGGGAGTCAAACCCGGGCTCTCTCCGTTCGCGTTTTCGTTTTAAGCTAATTTCTCAGTAACTAGATTTTTTCCGGGAAAACGGCTTATTTCGTTAGATTCGTATTTAAATAGACTGCATTTTAGAATTTTTGAATCAAAATAGTCGGAACCGTTTTCGTTAAATAATTTTTTTTTCACGTTTTTCAGAGTGTTTGGGGGGTAGCGTCCCAAAATTTGGAGCTAAAATTCATTTCTCAATTTCGCCTCAGGGTATGATTTTTCTGAACATGTATGCCAAAGTTCGTCAAAATTGGCCCAGTAGACTCCACGCGTCTGCACAGAGGACAGACACAGACGGACGTTTTTAAAAACCACTTTTGGAATCAAATTTCGCGCCATCACAAACCTTTCTCTAGAAAAAGTCAAATATGTCGGATTCCTATAAATGAGGGATGGATTATTTGGATTTAATTATTTAATGGTATAATTTTAGGTCGTTAATAGTTTCGATATTGCTTTTTTGATAAAAACAATATGAAAGCAAAAACAATATGGGAAATAAATTTGAAAAATATGAATTTTAGAAAATTGTAATTCTTCTATGTAAAGAAACAAATAATTAACAAAGATTTCCTCTATAAATGCTATAATATTGTTTTTATCGAAACAACTTTTAATGTTATCAACGAGACCTTTAAATCAATGCATCATTTATTAGACAGATTTAAAATTTTATAAATGGCTGTGGGATTTTTTAACTGCAGTGTTCGACATTTTTATGCTACAAAGGAATTTAGAGTAGTACCTAAAAAATAATTATAAAGAATGTTTTCTCTTGAATTTTAAAAATTTAGTCCAGTTTCATCATGTACGATTTTAGAAAATTGTAATATTTGGTACAGGGTATATTTTGAACCAAAATTAAAACTATAAATCTTCGTTTAAGAACATGCAGGAGATTTTTGTGGAGAGTGAATTGAAATTTATTTATTTATTTTTTTTATTGGAACGAAGTTCCTTATGGACTGTAACAGCGTCTGGAGCCCGGGAGTGAATCCGAAAAAAACCACCGTCACAAAACCACCGTCACAAAACCACCGTCACAAAACCACCGTCACAAAACCACCGTCACAAAACCGACCGTCACGAAATTTACCGATGACGATAACTCGACCGATTTAGTTGAAATTAGGTACACGGGTCATTTTCAAAAAAAGTGACTCTTTCACTGTCCGCGAGTTAAAATAATTAATTACTTGTACTGTACTACTCATAATTGAAAAATCTACAACCCCACAAACATTTTTCTATAAATTAAATTCGTCATTTCGGTGTGGTCAGATTCTTGAATATCCTTTTTAGGGAGGAGAAATTTAAATATATATACTACGTTCACACATCGTTTTTGAAACGGTTTTGAAAACGATCCGCTAGTTCAAAACGCTGTACGAACGGATATCGACGGATCGTATCGGGTTAGATCCGCTCCACCAAAAATACGTGATCAGATCGGGGGATCGAAATTCAAAACGCTCGTATGAACAGGTCGTGGAGGGGATCGAGATATCAGGTTATTTTACTCTTTCCCACTTTTTAAGTTCTTGAAGCTTTTAAGTTTTCGTGAGTTTCCGTTTCTTTTTTTTAAACTGCAAAAACGTTTTTAAACAAAAGTTAATACTATAAAGAACCTGTAAAAACTTTTAATAACTTGTAAATAAAATGTAAAAATTCGCGGACATATTAGGTAACAAGAAAGAAGGTTTTACTCGTGACGTCACCGTTACGAGATTTCGAAAACAAATATTTCGATCACCTGTATTTTTTGTTGTGTGAACGGGAATCGTTTTGAAAACGAATTGGATCCGAAACGCTTTCAAAACGATGTGTGAACGTAGTAATAGATTCTAAATGGTCACGATAGTTACGTTCCAGCCCCTTTTAACCTTAGTTACCATGCTCAAAAATGTTCAAAAAATATTTTTCTTTGACTTTCTAACTATGATCCTAGATAGGAAATATAATGTAGTTTGTGGTACTAAATATAATTTCTTTCTTATTTCGGTGTAATTTGTCGGGAGTTTAATAAAAAGGCTTGTCCCAACAATCGGTCACGATAATTACGTCACAATAGTTACCAAGAAATTGGCTGCACTGTTTGACTGAGGGCGGGATTTCAGTGTTTTACAGATAAAAGAATCATTCCTTTATAACTTAAAGTTCGTTTCCGCGTCTTCTGAAGTAAGCCTCGGTCACACAACAATTTTCTTAAAAAATCTTAGTAGGTCTTCAAATAAAAAAAAAAATCATTGGAGAAACTAGTAGCACCGCTGCTTTAAGTAAACACAGTGCTCGATTTCTAGAAATTGAGGTGCCGGAACTTCAACCTACCCTATCTTCCCCCCCCCCCTCTCTGTAGGAGGGGGGTTCGGGGGTCCTCCCTCGGGAAAATTTTAAAAAATAAACGTTCAAAAACAACATTTTAAGAGTTTTAGACATAAACCCACACTGCAATCAGGTGGGTTTCGTGTGGAAACTTATATAATTTTAAGTAGTATTTTTTATAAACAATTTTTTGATTAGCATGCCACATGATGTTATAAGACTCTCAATAAATAGGTACTTAGGTTTATACGAATAATTAAATCAACAAAACATTCCCTGTCTCACTCGCCCCGGGCGAGTTACGGCACAGCGTCTCTGCACAGTACTTTAATACGATCCCTGCCTTAAAAAAAACCTTTGTTATTTCAGGTTATCATAATTTAGTAGTATAATCTCAACAAATAGATATTTTTTGTATTTTGAAAAGAAAAATATTTGCCAGTTTAATACATGATGTCCTTAATCAAATTTGTAGTCACTCATTGACAAATAAAATTTTAACAAAGGATTTTAAAAAAAAATCTTAGTGCCAATAATTTTATTTTTTATTTATCAGAGAGAGAGGTCCCGGAACGCCGTTCCGCCTCAAATCCAGCCCTGAGTAAACATATAAATTATTATTAATGCGTGTTTTGTATTTTTTTTTTTTTGTTAATTTATTGTTGTCAAAGATTAATTTTACTATTCACTTCTTATTTAATCTTTTTTTAAAAAAACAATTAGTTTTTTTAATAAACCGTTTATGTTAGTTAATATATTATGTTATTTTGTTTTTAATATACGTTAAAAATGTTCAGCACTTTGTTAAACATTCCGTTGTGAATTATAATTATCAACGATTAATATTTTAATTTGATTTTTCAAGTCACTACTATAAAAGAAAAAGCTTTATATAAATCATTATAAAAATATAATATTTCTCTTTATTAAATAACGAGACGGAGAGGTTCTCAAGAATACTTTGATGTTTTCCGGATCAATATCTGCTTGGAAAAAGTTTTTTTTTTTTTTTCTTCATTTTTTCCCCTCTCTTCCTCATTAGGTATTAATTTCTTTTTATTCAAATCTTTCTTATTTAATTACATGTTAAAGAAAGGTGAAATAAAAACTGTGTTTTGCAGGTTTTATCGTAAAGAATTGTTGAGGTTTTTATTTTCTCTCCTTTTTACTTTTCCTCACTACCTACAGTAAGAAAAGTATTGTTTTCACCAAAAAATTTGTTTTCGAGATTTCAACGGAATTATCCGTTTTGGGTGTTTTTAAGACCTCCTGAGTGGTTTTCAGCATGACGTCTGTATGTATGTATATGTGTGTGTGTGTGTGTTATCATCGTAGCGCCCAAGGTATTTAACCTAGAGAGTTGAAACTTGGCAGAAAAATCAGTCCTTACCTGTAGTGTTGCCGCCCGGAAAATGAAATTTTTCCGCCATCTTGAACCCAGTTTGTTGAGTCAGCAAAAATGTTAAGAAATCGTTATAAATCGACAATAGTCCTGATCGAGTTGAAATTTGGCACGAATATATCTCTCTGCATGACAAACAAGCCCACCAAATTTCATTTTGATATTGGCCTCCATTTTGAAGTTTGAAAAAGTTCCATTTTTGATTTTTTAAACTTTGACGGTTAATAATACCGAAAGTATAAATAGGTTTTTGACGTATAGCATATCGTTGGAACCGGAAACAATTAAGGAACAAATATGAAAAACCCCGATGAAATTCCATTAATTAGTTTAAAAGTTATAAGCTAATATAATTATTTATTAGTGCTATAATTTTAATGACGTCAACGTTTGTTTACATCTGTCAAAATACCGCCTAACTTCAAATAATTAAATACAATATACGTAGGTATTAAAAATAAGGGTTTTTTTTTGAAGAATGATAATTAATCAGTTTGTTCAGAACGGTCACCCATCCAAGTACTGACCACGCCCAATGCTGCTTCCTCCTGCTGCGAAGCAGCAGGAGAGGCCACTAATGTGGCCTCTGAAATGAGGAACAGTTCCGAGGTACCCCGTACCCGATTTTTTTAGATTTAATAATTAAAATGTATTCTCAATTTTCTATTCTTTATCAAATTGGGAACCCAGTGGTATTTATATACATGTATATAGATTATAGAGGAGGGGGGGGGGCAGACAAACAACATCTAACATCACTATCTTGTACTGGATGTATTAATCCCTATACTACAGTAGAACTTTGGCAAACCAAACGATCTCACATTTTTCCCAAGACTTAGCTTATTTTTTACTTTCTCATATAAAGAGAAAGTATTGTGATGGCGCGAAAATTCGATTTTGAGATTTTGATGGATTTACACGTTTTGAGGTCCCCTGAGTCCAAAAAAGTGGTTTTTAAAAAATGTCTGTCCGTCGTCTGTCGTCTGTCGTCTGTCGTCTGTCGTCTGTGCAGACGCCTGGAGCCTAAACTACTGGGCCGATTTTGACGAAATTTGGCATACATGTTCAGAAAAATCATACCCCGAGGCGAAATCGAGAAATGAATTTTAGCTCTAAATTTGGGGGAGCTACCCCCCAAAAACTCTGAAAAAACGTGAAAACAAATTATTTCTCGAAAACGGTTCCGACGATTTTGATTAAAAAATTTTAAAATGTAGTCCATTGAAATACGAATCCAACGATATAAGCCGTTTTCCCGGGAAAAATCTAGTTCCTGAGAAAATAGCTTAAAACGCGGACGGAGAGAGCCCGGGTTCGATTCCCCGTCCAGGAGAAGTTATTTTTATGATAAATTTTGATAAAATGTTCACACTGGGCTATGTAATTATGAACTCGTATATGAGAAAGTTTGTCTGAGTTGTCTCGGACCGATTTTTACTTTCTCATATAAAGAGAAAGTATTGTGATGGCGCGAAAATTTGATTTTGAGATTTTGATGGATTTACACGTTTTGAGGTCCCCTGAGTCCAAAAGAGTGGTTTTTAAAAAATGTCTGTCCGTCGTCTGTCGTCTGTCGTCTGTCTGTGCAGACGCCTGGAGCCTAAACTACTGGGCCGATTTTGACGAAATTTGGCATACATGTTCAAAAAAATCATACCCCATGGCGAAATCGAGAAATGAATTTTAGCTCCAAATTTAGGGGCGCTACCCCCCAAAAACTCTGAAAAAACGTGAAAACAAATTATTTCTCGAAAACGGTTCCGACGATTTTGATTAAAAAATTCTAAAATATAGTCCATTTAAATACGAATCCAACGATGTAAGCTGTTTTCCCGGGAAAAATCTAGTTCCTGAGACAAAAGCCTAAAACGTGGTCCGAGAGAGCCCGGGTTCGATTCCCCGCCCGGGAGAAGTTATTTTTATGATAAATTTTAATAAAATGCTCAATAATAATTAAATTTACATACGAAATCTAATAAATGAAAAACACTGGGCTAAATAATTATGAACTCGTTTATGAGAAAGTTTGTCTGAGTTGTCTCGGACCGATTTTTTAAACAAGTGTTTTTGTTCGGTTTGAGTTAACTCTTTATTCAAGTGTTTATTGCTTCCGAGCTGTAAAAACCGAAGGTAACGGAAGCATTGGGTTCATTTTTGAAGACGAAAACATTTTATTGTCCGATATTAAAAATTCCAATACAGAAATCCGTTTCAGACATCAAGGAATATTTTCGGTCTCATGCCTGTCTGTCTGTCGGTCTGTGTGTCCGCGTCCCCTGAAACATCTGACGATAACTTGACTAAAACTAAACCGATTTTAATGAAATTTGGTGGACATGGTCATGGTCATTTTACCAATGCCCAGGACAAGTTCGTTGGACAACGTTATCTGCCTATGCGTTCGTGCGCAAAGCTCGCGTAAACGTAAACTTAAATAAAATTTAAAATTAGAATTTTAGGTCGGGGAAAAAATCTAAGTTCATCTATTCGAAGAGACAAACATTTTTTTTTAAATACAATATTTTAATAAAACCAACAGCGACACCGCTATGAAGTGTTAAAGATTACTAAAACTATTAATACTTTTACGATGGAGTAATATAACACGTAGTAATATGATAATAAAGTAATATAACAATATAGTTAATATAACAGTAAAGTACGTGATAGAATGCGAGGAAGCTATGTCCCTCACTAAATTGGCAGTCTATTTTTTTTTTTTTTTTTTTTTCTTTATTCTTATTACTAAAATTTATTAATTTGATAATAATACTACGAGATAAGAATTTATTTTCACTTGCTTTTCGCGTCTTATTTAAGAATCATCTTTTGATCTTTTATAATACATATTTTTATTTTATTGAATACCTTAAGATTCTAATTTCTATTAACTCTTTCCTTATTGCATTCTAGAAATATTTTATTATCCTACACCCTCAGTCCGGGATATATTTTTTTTAATATGATACATTTAAAGGAAGTGTTTTATATTATACATAATTAATCCTTTGTGATTAATCATATAATTTTTACCACTTGAATTGTAGAATTAAATTATCTTTCCTTGTTTCATATTTAAATAAGAAATTAAAGAAATTATTACAGCTCTACAATATTTTTAGTTTAAAAAGAAAATATTTGTAATTTTCTTTTGTAAGTCAGTTAATCTTAAGTTTAACATAATAAACAATCTATATTATAGTATTCATTGATATTGTTGTTTTAGTCTCATAAAGCTGATAAAACACTTATGGAATATCTTTTAACATAAGTGGGTTAATAAATAAATCAAGCTAATCGATTAAGTGAATCTTTTTACTCATATCTTGTGACATTTACTCGTAATAAATAAAAGCAATTGAGCGAAATTATTAATTTTATTGCAATATTCTACTACATCAATTATTATTTATATCCATGCTTGCCTGGGAAGTAGTCCCCTTAGAACCACAGGCGTTCCGGTACTGGACAATTTTCGAGTGTACCTCTGTTCTCATAGCTAAAATGTGGTTAGTGGTGGTAAGGGGTGTTTATAGGTGGATTAGAGGTGGTTAGCGGTGGTTAAAGGTGGTTAGGGGCGTTTAGAGGGGGTTAGGGGTGGTTGGAGGTAGTTTGAGGTGGTTAGGGGTGGTTAGAGATGGTTGGAGGTGGTTAGGGGTGTTTAGAGGTGGTTAGGGGTGGTTAAAGGTGGTTAGATGTGGCTAGAAGTTCTTCCTTTAAAAAGAGCAAATCCACCAAACTCTCAAAATTAAATTTTCTGCAATTAAAATACTTTCTCTTTATGTGTACTCCGTAAATGAGAAAGTACATAAACAGGTCAAGTGTGTGCTAGTCAGCACACAGCGAGGGTCCGTAGGCAACCCTGCGTATAGTTAAAATAGTAACCTATTGATGGTGTTTTTTAAAATGCTAAAAAGCTTACTTTGAACTATCCTATGTGTCTGATATTCTCAAAACACATAAACAAACTTCTGATAAAGTATTTTTTTGCCACTGAACCGGACTAAAACCATATAAATACATCGAAAAGACCATATTTTAACCCTTAAGTTTTTTACCCTTGATTTTTTTGCACATTTTTTTTTTTAAGACGCTATTTTTTTTTACAAGACACATACATGCCAAATTTCAAAGTGATCGGACGAAAGGTGTAGCCGTGAGAGCACGCGAGAGGACGGACGGACAGACACACGCAGGAAAATATAAGGGTCCTTGGTTTTTCCTACGGACCCTAAAAATAGTTAGCTTACCAAAAATCAAGTTGATAGTAGTTTTTCACTTTGTAATTGACCGCAGTTTGATTGGATCAAAATTCTAGCTTGATGTTATAAGACACGTTTATGCTCGACATCTTCTTGGCTGTTTTAATTTATTATCAGGACGTAAAATAAACGGGAAAAACAATTAAAATATTGAGACAGGTGTTTCAAACGTGTTTTTTTAATGTTTTAAAAGTCAAGTGTAACCATAATATGTTTATTTATTTACTTTTATCATTAAAATTAAAGTATTAATTGATATTATGTTGTCTTAGTCTGATATAGCTTATAAAACACTTATGTGAATATCTTTTATTACATTTCGTTTCGCACTTATATGATTTTATTTAATTCACATTAAATATGAAAATTGACATAGTTTACTTTATTGTTGTTGTACGAATCTTCCGGATTTAAACCCTTAAGGTTTTATTGGTACTTATATTTTACAGTGAACATTATTTTTTTAAAATTAATCCGGGAAAACGAAAAGGAAATTTATTTTATTTCTTTAATCTTATTTAATTAAGTTTAAGTGTTCCATTAATTCTGCCGTTTTAATTAAGCTTTTAATTCCTTAAGACTTAAACTGAAAGAATCCTTAAAAACTCTTTTTTTACTTATATTTTAAAATTAATGGAGATATACATTTCTGCCGATAAGATAAATTCTTTCTTTACGGTTTTATGATTTAAATCAAATTATAATTATTATTAACTACCGGGAAACAGACAGAGAAAAATAGACTCCAGCGCAAATTATAATTTGATTTAAATTAAAATTTAATCGTTCCGTAGTATGATTACTACCAAAATCGTAAAATATGCAGTTTTATGATCTAAAAATAGCTGTCAGTTGGTGTGGCACATAGCTTCCTCGTATTCTATCACATGCTTTATTGATTTTATGATTTTACA
This sequence comes from Gerris lacustris, assembly GCA_951217055.1. NCBI lineage: Eukaryota > Metazoa > Arthropoda > Insecta > Hemiptera > Gerridae > Gerris > Gerris lacustris. The sequence continues at coordinate 62,348,180 of OX578284.1, forward strand.
AGCAATTATTGTCTATTTTGTTTAATTGATTCCCCCGTCTTTTTTATCTGTAAAAATTTTTTTCATGAATTAACACGTATCAATTTAGCAAAAATTAAAGAGCGCAGACGGCTGAAATTAATCAAGGGGGCTATCTGTGGGTTACTTTCGATAAACTATAAAAGTTTCATACAAATCAGATAAGTACTTTTGAAACTATAGGTGTAAATAAATGTGTGATTGTGCGCATGTGGAAGAGCAAAAAATGAGCGCAGAAGGTTGAAACTTATTTAGGACCAACAATGGGCTAATTATGACCTACCATACAAATTTCATTAAAATCGGACGACTAGTTTTTAAGATATATGTTTGTCTAAGTTCGATAACTCCAGCTACCATAAAATACTTCTTGACGTTTTCAAAATTAAATTCTTACTTGATTTTTACATTCATAAAAATAATTAGTTTCTTTTTGTTCTTGTTCTTTTTTTAAAAAAGAAAAGAAAATAGTTTTCTAGTGCCTTGCTCTTATATTTTTTTTTGTAACTGATCTACTGGAAAGGCGCAGGCGTCCTTAGAATTTCTACTTTTCCGGTTGGCACGTTTTCGTCCCTTAACCCCGGTCTGACTTAATTTCAGCTCATTTAAATGTATTGAATTTTTTTGCATAACTTCCATCACACCTCTCTTTTCCCTTTTTATGTTATGAAAAAAAAAAGTATTTTTTTGTGTATTCTATTTTATTTAAACCACCGCATCGCCTTCAAAAAAGAAGAATAAATTGATGAAAAGCCGAAATATTATATATTTACTAGCTGGATTACCCGTGCTTCGCTACGGAGTGTTATTTTAATTTGATATGTTTATAAACTACCATCAAGAAACATTTAAATGATTTTACTATGCGAAAATATCTAGATTCTATCCCTCCCACTTATACCCCCTCCTCTTTGATAAGATAATTTGCAAATACCCCCCTCCTAAATGTAAATATAACAAAACTGTACATAACAATAATTACTGTGCTCTTAAAGAGCTTTTCAACGATATGCATCATGAAGGGTATTCTTTACTTTGACCCCGTATTCATTACTTGCTCTTCGTAGCCCTTTGTACCAAAATTTAAATTTCAAAAATTAATGTAGACAGTGACCTCCCCCTTGCTTTGGAGGAAAAGTGTGTAAATATTCATCACATTGGAATAAAACTGTAGATTTGTATAAAAGTCATACCCTCATACAGACACTCTTCTTTTTCTATAAGATACAGCTATATTTTTCAATTTTACCCCCTCCTAAATGAAAATATGACAAATTGTACATAACAACAATTACTGTACTCTTAAAGAGCTTTTCAACGATATGCATCATAAATGGTATTCATTCATTTGACCCCGTATTCATTACTTGTACCCCGTACCCCTGTGTACCAAAATTTAAATTTCGAAAATTCATGTAGATTGATTTTCATCTTGCTTTGAAGGTCATGCGTGCAAATTTTAATCGAGATCGGACTAAAAATGTGGATTTGTATAAAGAATATACACACATACGTTGACTTTTATCAAATATAGCCGCCATCTTGAATCAAAATGCCCGATTGGTAAACTATTTATCAAAAGTTACTAATTTCATTAAAAGAAACTAACTTCTAAATTTCGAGGTCCTAGTGCAATTGGTTCCGGAGATATCGTCTTGTCAAATTTTGTATATATATGGCCGCCATCTTGAATCAAGATGGTGGATTTTAAAAATATTTCTTAGCGAGCACCTAGGAGGTAAGAGGAACACACTTAATAAATTTCATGGTCATAGGTACTGTGGTTTCAGAGATATCGAGATGTGTCAGTCAGTGAGTGAATGGTATTTGGATTTTTAATGAAAAAAAAAAGGTTATATATATATATATATATATATATATATATATATATATATATATATATATATATATATATATATATATATATATATATATATATATATATATATATATATATTATCGTTATGACAAACTAAATGTTTTCCCCGGGGTTTTTCCCCATATATTATGTGAAGCTAGGTATATTACAGTTACAAAAATAGCATTGCATAGTTATCAATAAAAAAGAAAAGAAAAAGAAAATGCAATAAATAATAATTGTGTAATTCTATGAAGTAATTGAAATGTATTATTATATATATTGAAATATTTATGAATGAGCTTGTTTTCACTGAAAAATTTATGAATGAATGTTAAACTAAGGCTTTAATTAATTATAAAGCATTGATAACCTTGACATATTTAAAAGTGTATCAGATATAAAATTCACCTTGTTATTATTTCTTGATAACTTTTTTGTTAATACTGAAATAAAATGACAAAAAAAAAAAAAAATCCAAATGAAATGTAATAGTTACAGTTTTTTAAGTAAAGTAATGTTTGTTTATGTAATGTAGTTTTATATATACAATAGGGATAAATTAAGAAAAGTTTACGTCTATTATTATTTTTACAGTATGATTATTATAAGTTTTTCATAAAAAGAGAAACAAGGAAGGATAATTAGAAAGCACCTGAAAGATATATATTATAAGAGGAATATTTATCGGAAATTAGCAAAGAACTGTAAAGAATAATATCAAGGTTTTTGTGCTACGATATGTAATGTCGAAAACATGAATATAATATGTGGGTACATTGCATTTATATTACAATAGTTAATAAAATAGTGTGCCAATTAGTGTGGCACATAGCTTCCTCGCGTCCTATTTCGTATAATTTAATGATTTTATGCTTTTACAAGCTATAATTGTAAAATTTATTTAATTTCCCTTCCTCTGTTTTCTAATCTGTCGACATTTTTTTTTTTTTTTTTTTTTTTGTTTTGTTTTTTTACATGAATAAAGTATCATTTTAGCAAAATTTAAAGAGCGCAAGTGGTAGAAATTAATCTGGGGCTATCTGCGGGCTACTTTTGACTAACCATCAAAGTCTCATTAAAAATTAGATGACTACTTTTGAAGATATAGGTGTAAATAAATGTATGTTTGTGCGCATGTGAAGGAGAAACTAATAGACGAAGAAGGTTGAAACTTATATGGGACCAATAATGGGCTAATAATTATTACCTACCATAAAATTTTCATTAAAATAGGTCAGTAGTTTTTAAGATGATGTGTTGGTTCGCAAACATTGAGTAACAGACAGACACGGATCCAAAAATGTTTCCTGATTTCTGAAACGGATTTCTGTCTATTGGAATTTTAGAAATCGGAGACATAAAACATTTTCGTTACTTTCGGTAGACTCGGATGCAGAAATCTAAACGTTTAGAAGAAGATAGATATTTGCTCAACATTTTATTTTAAGCTAAATTTGTAATTATTTTGAGCAAGTAAAACTCAATAAGCAAAATTGTCAAAAATCCTTAATAGCTTTGTTTAATATCGATTAGGTTTGACAATTTTATGTACAAAGTAGTTATTATGTAATTTGTATATATTATTAAAGTCCCATAATTTTATTTTTTAATTAACTAAAGAACCTTGATTCTTTTAATTAAAATTTGTAAATTATTAACTAATTTACTTTTGAAACGAAGTTCCTTATGGCACGTTCTGGAGCACGGGAGTGAATCCGAAAAAAACTACCAAAATCACCGTCACGCAAAATCTGTCATGAAATCTACAGATGACGATAACTTGAGTAAAAGCTCACCGAGTTAGATGAAATTTGGTACACATGTTCATTTTACCAATGTCCAGGCTGAGTTCGTCGGAAAACGTTATACGCCCAAGCGTTCACGCGCAGCGCTCGCGTAAACGTAATCTTTAAAAGACTGGAAAAAGTGTTATTAAGGAAGCCTGTTATACTTGACTTGTTTTGATTATTTTTGTTATTTATGTCAAAAATGTCACTTTATCTACGATTGATACGAAATATAAACATTATATCTTTGTTTAGATGCGTAGAAAGTGGTTATTTACGTACTTGTATTCATTCCGCACGCGCGTCTCATAGTTCTGAATAATTCCTCTTCTTTACCACACTAGCGCGGTAAAGAAGAGGAATTCTTCAGCTTTACGCACGATTACTGAGTTTGTTTACATTTAACAAAACTAATTTGCAGTTCTTTTATTAAAGTAACTGTTAATATCGAGTTTTTAGTGAAAAACAATAAGTGAATCAAGTGACTTTGACGAAAATGTGGAGAATAATACTCCTCCAGAAATAATTAATTCGGCAAAAAATACAACTCAAGAATAAATGCCATCTTTATCAAGAGAGAGATCCGAACTTACATACAGCAAGTTTATTTTTTTCTGTATTTATTATTTAAATCTAACAATCGTAGATAAAGTACGGTACGCAACTCGTGCGAAAACGGCATTTTGCATTGCTCGTGGGTTTTACTACCCTCGCTGTCGCTCGGGTGCAAACTCCACACTCGCATGCAAAATGCTACTTTTCGCACTCGACGCGTAATGTACTATTGTTTTGTAAATAAATAAAATATAATCATGTAAAATTTCACCATGATACAAGTAGAAGCTGTAGAGTAGGGAAGAGATATATTTTATAATATTTTAAATTAATTGGCCCTTAATTTAATATTTCAATCCAAACTCCTTTAACAAACATACTCTTTCACTATAAACTCATCATGATAAACTTTTTTCTTATATTTAATATATATTTATAGTAAGACGCTTGCTTTAATTATACAAATAATGGTTTTCTTTTAATTTTGCCTTAACTCTGCTAGGTACAAACAGTTCGTTACTTTTAATTTTGTCTCTTTTCTAACTCCGCCATGTATAAGTAGTTAGCAATGTATACGTACTTAGCAGTGTGATTTTATAATTTATATTTAATAAAAAATGTAAGGAACTTCGTTCCTACCGGGTATCCCGCGACACCACACGTATTTTAATTAATTAGAAGCTTATAAACTTGACTAACTTATAATTAAAATATATTTAAAAATTTTCCTTTATTTCAATTATTTTTTAGTAAAAATAAGAGGTAATTTTAATTACCTGAGAATAAAAAAATAATTACCTGTTTTTGGAGTAATTAAATGAGGAATAAATCTTCTTCTTCAGCTCACTAATTTTTCAATTGAAAGAAAATAATCTCTTGCTTTTTATTGTTTTGAAAGATGGAATTTAAAACATTTAAACAAATATTTTAGTCTCTACTTGCTTAAAAAAATAATCAAATCGTTATGTAAAAATCTGTCTTTTTAAAGACGCGGATATAGACTCTAGTTGCTAAAAAGCAGCAATTCGTTGTGTAAACTATGTCTTTTTATAGAGTCTAGTTGCTAAAAAGCAGCAAATCGTTGTGTAAACTATGTCTTTTTATAGACTCTAGTTGCTAAAAAGCAGCAAATCGTTATGTAAAATATGTCTTTTTATAGACTCAAGTTGCTAAAAAGCAGCAATTCGTTGTGTAAACTATGTCTTTTTATAGAGTCTAGTTGCTAAAAAGCAGCAAATCGTTATGTAAACTATGTCTTTTTATAGACTCTAGTTGCTAAAAAGCAGCAAATCGTTGTGTAAACTATGTCTTTTTATAGACTCTAGTTGCTAAAAAGCAGCAAATCGTTATGTAAACTATGTCTTTTTATAGACTCTAGTTGCTAAAAAGTTGCAAATCGTTGTGTAAACTATGTCTTTTTATAGACTCTAGTTGCTAAAAAGCAGCAAATCGTTATGTAAACTATGTCTTTTTATAGACTCTAGTTGCTAAAAAGCAGCAAATCGTTGTGTAAACTATGTCTTTTTATAGATGTGGATATAGACTTTAGTTGCTGAAAAACAAATCGCTAAGTAGCCTTTGATTTTTTTAATGGCTCGAATTCAAACATGTAATATATTTTTCATTGTATTTTTCTTTTACGATTCTTGAACTAAAGACCCGAATCTAAACTTCAGTTGCATAGAAAACGTATTATACAATCTTGAATGTGTACAGAATTTATATATTTTAATCACCACTCTCCTATTAATTAAATTACATAAACTTAAAATTTTAAAAGATATAAAAACTAGTTAAAAAAAATAAAAAACACAAAAAAAGTTACCGCTCTCGTTTTTCAAATAACCTTAAAAAATAATGAAATGATATATATTATGTTATCTTATCTTTATATTATAAATTTAATTCATGCAATTTTTTTAAACTTGACTATGTACGAGTCATTTAAACTTGTGTAATATTAATGCATTTAATTACAGTTAATGTCGACGAGAGTAGTCGCGTTACCGGTGTACAACTGAGTTGTTCACCTGTTATTTACTGAAGTGGATTACTGATTACGCTTACCTCTTATCAGTAATGACTTATAAGTATTTTTCAGCGAGCCTTGGTCTCCGATTTGTTATCAGTAATATTAGTGTTAACCATCAAGGTCTTGTCATTCGAGGTTTTTTTTTTTAAATTATTTTTCAGGGGTATTGTCTAAACGAATTATAATTGAATAATAATTATAATTTAGTATTTATTTATTTTATATTGTTTGCTATTGTTGACTTTACAGGTGAGTAAATAATTAAAAGAAGCAAGATTGGTTTAGTATACTCACCTACATGTCAACAATAACAACAATAAACACGTTTCTTTTATTTCTTTCAGCGAAGTTTACTAAAAATTCCGCCTTGTAGCTATAAGTGTGTTTATGAGCAAATCGACCGACGCTACGAGGCGAAATCGAGAAATGAATTTTAGCTCCAAATTTGGGGGTGCTTCACCCCTAAAATCTCTGAAAAAACAATTTTCTCTAAAACGGTTCCGACGATTTTTATTATAAAATTCTAAAATATAATCCATTTAAATAGAAATTTAACGATATAAGCCGTTTTTCCCGGGAAAACTCTAGTTCTTGAGAAAATAACTTTAAGATAGGCTCAATTCCCCGCCGAGGAAAAGTTATTTTTATGATACATTTTGATAATATGATCAATAATAATTAAATGTACCTACGAAAACTAATAGGAAAACACTGGGCTATGTAATTATGAACTCGTATATGAGAAAGTTTGTCTGAGGTGTATAGAACCGATTTTTTTATTTATTTATACAAATAACAGGATTAACTAAGTATTACATCTTTCTAATACTACTTTTACTAAAGTTAGTCAGTCTTAACTAAACCATTTTTACCTACCTGTACAAACCGCTCCCTTCACCTCCCCCCTACTGCCCCCCCCCCCCCCCCCCCCCCTCTACTGTATGGCAGCTCAGGCTTCTTTATTCTCCACCACTTGCTTTCATTAAATTTTGACTGTTTTCATTGTCTTTTGTTTTCCTTTTCTAAATTTGATCTAAATTTGATGTTGATGGAACTTTGTACTTTTCCTTTTTGTGCTCGGTATCTCTATTGAACTTGGAACTGTTGGGATTTGCTTCTACAGGGGTTCCCTTTGCCTTGCCTCGTCTTAGTAGCAGCTGACTAAGGGTTTCCTTAATAGCTGATAGCAAACTGCATGTACCGTGTTCTCCTACATAAGAAGGGGGGGGGGGGGCTCCTTATCCACCACATAAACTAAATAAAGTAGTTTCTAAAATTATCTTTAATTTTTAAATAAGTACTGTTTTTTAGGGTTTCATTGGTAAAACCAAAACACAAGAAACACTTTATAGACTTGTTCCAGTGTCTGTCTGTCATTCTGTACGTTTTAATATAAAGAGATAATAACATTAAATTTTGCAGTATTAAATATCTTCTTGACGCGCACAAAGGAAATATATAGTGAACTCAAACACTCAAAATGATGAGTTGTTCAAATCCAAAATTGCTGATAATTCATTTCACGCGGAGATTGTTGCTAAATCCATATTTTTAAAATTAACAAAAATAGACTGCCAATTAGTGTGGCACATTGCTTCCTCGCATCCTATAAAAGTTATTGTTATATTACTTTATATTGTTTATTTTGTAGACTATTAATAGTTTTAGCGATCTTTAACACTTCATAGCGGTGTTTTTTGCCCGACCTAAAATTCCAATTTTAAATTTAAAGGTCACGTTTACGCGAGCGTTGCTTGTGAACGCTTGGACTGATAACGTTGTCCAACGAACTCGTCCTGGGCATTGGTAAAATGAACATGTCTACCAAATTTCATCAAAATCATTTACTCAAGTTATCGTCGCACGTTTAATAATTCGCGGACACACAGACCGACAGACAGACAGACAGACACGAGACCAAAAATGTTCCCTGATGTCTGAAACGGATTTCTGTCTTGGAATTTTTGAAATCGGAGGCATAAAAGTTTTTCGTTCTCAAAAGTGAACACAATGCTTCCGTTACCTTCGGTAAGCTCGGAAGCAAAATCTAACAATAATTATAAATTGCTATATGAATCTGAATAACTGTAAAAAAAAAAAAACCTTAAAAAGAGGTTACACTATAAGAAAAGATAAATAAAACGCATTGACATCTAGCGGATTTTAATCGTACTAGAAGCATTTCTACAAAGATTGCAGCGCTAAATCGGAAGTTTTGATAACTACCACCACGAAAGAAAACTTTTTAGGACGTAAAATAGTACATTACGCGTCGAGTGCGGAAAGTAGCATTTTGCATGCGAGTGTGGAGTTTGCACCCGAGCGATAGCGAGGGTAGTAAAACCACTCGAGCAATGCAAAATGCCGTTTTCGCACGAGTTGCGTACCTTACGTTATCTACGATTGTTAGATTTAATAATAAATACAGAAAAAAATAAACTTGCTGTAGGTAAGTTCTTATCTCTCTCTTGATAAAGATGGCATTAATTCATTAGTTGTATTTTTTGCCGAATTAATTATTTCTGGAGGATTATTATTCTCCACATTTTCGTCAAAGCCACTCGATTCATTCATTGTTTTTCCCTAAAAACTCGATATAAACAGTTACTTTAATAAAGGAACAGCAAATTAGTTTTGTTAAATGTAAACAAACTCGCTAATCGTGCGTAAAGCTGAAGAATTCCTCTTCTTTGAGGAATTCTTCAGAACTATGAGACGCGCATGAGCAATGAATACAAGTACGTAAATAATCACTTTCTACGAATCTAAACAGAGATATAATGTTTATATTTCGTATCAATCGTAGATAAAAATGTTTTCTTTACAGCTAGGAGTAATGAAAAGATTTTTTAAGTCCACGTAATGAAAAAATGTATTTTAGCTATGGTTTTTAGGCTCTAAAGTTACTATTTCACAGCCTACCACGGAAAAAGGTCTTTATTGATAGATGATGTGTAGCAATAAAAGAACAGATTATTTCTTTAACTCTTCCTTAAGGCATTACAAGGATCAGGATTTTTTGGGAGTTTAAGAGGGAGTAGATTACACATACTTACTCCCCACTCCTTTCTTAGTATCCTGGAAAGAAGGAATTACTTTAATTCTTCTCTCAGAATCCCTTGCAACCCTCTTACTCCCCCAGACTGAGCCTTCTTCTGCTTTTCTGCCAGAGTAAATCTACTTTGCTGATTTACTTCCAATTACTGTTCGTCTCTGGAGGATTTTATTGTTACCTTCCATGAGCTCTAATGGTTATCTAATGTTTCTTAAGCATCTTCAGTTGAGTTTATCTTATTTCTGGCACTTTACTTTGTTTCTTGTCATCATTTTATTCTTACGATAGAAGATGGAATCCATTAACACTCTGTCAGCTGATGGTTTAATAGAAATAATATGAAACTTTATTTTGCTTCCGAGCTTACCGAAGGTAACGATAGCTATATGTGATCGTTCCTAAGAACGAAAATTTATGTCTCCGATTTCGAAAATTCCAAGGCAGAAATCCGTTTCAGATATCAGGGAACTTTTTTGGTTCCATGTCTGTCTGTCGGTCTGTCGCTCAATGTTTGCGAACCAATATGTCTTATAAACTACACGTATAATTTTAATGAAATTCGTTTGGTAGGTCATAAATTAGCTCATTGTTGGTCCCATAAATTTCAACCTTCTGCGCCCATTTTATTTTTTATTTTTTTATCTTCAACATGCGGCTCAAATATACATTTATTTAAACGTATATCTTCAAAAGTATTCATCTGCTTTGTATGAAATTTGAATGGTTTGTCGAAAGATAGGGATCACATGGCTTCCATTACATTCAGTAAGCTCGGAAGCAAAAACAACAAAAATAATACTGATATCTGACGCCATAGGTGCCATGGATTCACGTGGAATAGTGACCCAGCGTAGAATGAAAAAAAAGGTTTTTTTTTAATATATATATATATATATATATATATATATATATATATATATATATATATATATATATATATATATATATATATATATATATATATATATATTTATATATATATATATATATATATATATATATATATATATATATATATATATATTAATTTTGATCAAGGACGTAATTGGACATTGGTCATTTTAAAATTTTATGTTAACTTTAATTGATTTATTTTTAATCGCATTATCTATATTGAACTATCGATCTTCTACTATGAGCTTAATATTTTAATAATTATATTATGGCCATTTAATCCTCCTACAGTTTTAGAAAAGAAATTAAAACTAATAAAGGCAGTGCCTTGAATCTTATTAAAGATGTTGAAAATGAAATAAGAAAACTCTTCTCGTCGATAATAAATTTCCATTTTCTTTTTGTTATACAATAATTAAGTTAATAATAGTTCCATGATGTGTTTCCATATTTATTAAATAAATAAATAAAGAAGGGTTTTTCATATGTTTTATATAAAGAACATGACACGAGCCAAAAAAAAATATTTCTATTTCTTCTGTAAGGCTTCTTTTTAAACTAAGATATAATTCGGACTGATTTCTTCAAATTCTCTTTCCTAATAACCTAAGTTAACTGGATTGTGCAATGAGGGGGGGGGGGGGGGGATATATGGTTAATTCTTTTATGGCTTCGAGCTTTAAGGAAATGTAAAAAGGTGGAAGTGAGTGACCAAGCTGAGAAAAATATAGTTTAAAAAAAAAAAAATATATATATAAGGCTAACAGAAATAGTCAAATAAGGTAAGAGGTAAGTTATAATGACGAATGTGTTAAGAGATAAGAAAGAAAACCACCAAAACTCTGTTGAATTGTTGAAAAGCTTAACACTGTCACAACTGCGTAGAGTCTAGTCACATGAAAGTAAGCATGGTAGATTTGACGCTATGGCTCTCCTAACGAGATTAAACGCTGTTTCTATTTTTCATAATCCCGGGCGGTTGAACCTGATTTGAGCCCGAATGCTCGGGTTCTAAATTCACACAGGACACAGGTCATAGGGACATGACATAGGTCATTTAGGGTTACATGATAAATTACACAGGAAAAAATTACACAGAAAAAATTACACATGTGAAAATAACACTAAGAAAAAAGTACACATTTAAAGTTTTAGGAAAAATTAATTAAATAGTTTGGTTGTCTTAGTCTTTTACGGAAATTCTCACTAAATCATCGCAGTATCTCTGGTGTGATGGCATGATAATAAGCAAAATTTTCGTTTTTGGGCTGCTGCAAACCCTCCTGATCTTAATGAACGGCCATAGGGGCTACTACCCTTTTTCCCCTACTAGGGTGTCCAGCAGCCTTGAATTCCTTGAACTCCTGGAATTATGCTTGAATTTTTAGGATGCTTGAAAAAAACCTTGAAATGTGCTTGAATTTTGAAAAAATAACAGAAAAACTTAATATATGCTTGAATTTTTAAAAAATTGGGAATTTCAATGACCCTTGATTGTCTAGAAGTACCAATACATTTTGATTTTTAGTATCCGAACCACCCTAAGCAAAGTTCGGATAATCGATGTGCTACTGTATATTGTATTTCACTTCTCTGGGGTACAACTGCTGTAATTAGGTTTAATTAATATTTTTAATATTATAGTAGGCTGGAGGGTTTATTTGGAATGAAAGTCCTTCGAGTGATATTTATTTTTATTTCATCAGAGCTTAGTGATCACTGAAGAAGCTCAGGTTCCCATGGTGAAAGCTTTGATGAAATAAAAATATATACTTGAAGGACTTTCATTCCAAATAAACCCTCCAGCCTACTACAATATTTTACAAGCCCAAAAATAAAATCTCTTCCATTATAAAAGTAATTAATATTATTTTGCTGAACTCATACTAAGAAATTGTGAATAAATCACTATTTTAATAACTAATGTTAATAAACCCAGCCTTGAATTTTATAAAATTGAGCCTTGAAAACCTTTAAATATGCTTGAATTTTAAATTTTAATATTGCTGGACACCCTGCCTACGCCACCCGACCTAAAAATTTCAAATTTGATTGCGTTTTTTGATAGCAGGTTTGTGGAATCTATGGCAAAAATAAGAATATTTCACATCAAACATATTTTTATACCTCCAATATTTCGCCCCCTATATGAGGGCAAAAGTATAAAATTGGCAGATTTCCCATAGATCCTAGATGAAAATTAACTTGCCTTTACATGGTAAAGATCCCCCAAGTTTCATTAATTTATCTTAAATCATTCAAAAGTTAAGAGGGGGGTACTTTAGGACCACCCTGTATGTGGGTTTCAGGAATAAGGGCCTGGGCTGACTGAATCTCTTCCCACCCTCTAAGTTAGAGGACACTAGAACACAAGAACCTCATACTTTAACATTTATCCGCTTGCTATAACATTTATTTAATTAAATGTGTAATTTTTTCCTGTGTAATATTTTTTCTGTGTAATCGGTTTTTCCTGTCTCGGTCGCCTGCTCTCTTTCCTGACACCGTCATTTAGGTGGATCTTATTAAGCAAACCCTGAACGGGAGGGAATAGGCCACTTGGTATGATCATCTATGTGAATAAAATAAGTTTACTACCTGGGATTCGAACCATTGTCAGTTATATCGATAATGAACGTAGTTTCAGGTGAGAGTTTGCGATTACATTAACCACTCTGCCCACTGATCTCTTCTTACCTTTACTGTAATCCAAAAAAATCAGTATGCTGCTATATTTAAATTTTGCTCTAATATAACATACGTTTCTTTTTTACGTTAACATTACTGATTGATTTGTCAACGATTCTAACTAATTCTGCTGGTTTTTAAGTATAAATGGCTTACAAAAAAAAAATGTTAAAACAAGTACAATTTCTCTTAAACTGCCTTTCATCTACTGATAGATTAGTTATTCAAAATTACTTCAAATCAAAGTGGTCAGCTATCAAGTGGCAAACTAACATAAATTTTATTTTTGGTCTACTAACTAATTGTGCACTTAGGATCATGAACATCACATTGTCCGCCAAAATAGGCGGGATATAGACGCTCTCCACCATTTTTAGAGTCCGTAGGCAAAACCAAGGACCCTTATATTTTCCTGCGTGTGTCTGTCCGTTCGTCCGGTCGCCTGCTCTCGCAGCTACACCTTTCGTCCGATCACTTTGAAATTTGGTATGTATGTGTCTTGTACCTACCCACATATTTTAAAAATATAGGGACTTAAAAAAAATATTTTTCAAAAAAAATAGGGTAATAAAACTTAAGGTAATTTTTTTTTTTTTTTTTGACACCGTGAGGGGTATCATATGAAAGGGTACGTCGAGCTGATTACAAAAATATATAATTCTTTGGTTATACCTTTGATAGGGCGAGCTTAGGCAAGTTTGAAGTGGGTTTGAAACGTGTCCCGTCCCCCCTCCCTCTCTCTTATCTCGCTTATGTGACGTGCAAAAAATCTGAAAAAATTCCTGAACATTCTTTGACCAAAAGTAAAGATACCACTTTTTGGAAATTTCGAAAAAATATTATTTTATTTTTTATTGACAAAATACGTTTTTTTATAATTATGGTCTTTTCGATGTATTTATATGGTTGTAGTCCGGTTCAGTGGCAGAAAAATACTTTATCAGAGTGTGTTTTGAGAATATCAGACCCTTAGAATGGTTCAAGTTCAAAGTAAGCTTTTTAGCATTTTAAAAAACCACTGTTTATACACTTTACAGTTAAACACTATACAGTGTGGCCTACGGACCCTCGCTGTGTGCTGACTAGCACACACTTTACCTGTTTATTTTATTTATTTTTTTCCAAATGCCAATTTCCCGTAGACGAATTTAGCCAACCGCATATTCTTAAAAGGCACCAAAATATTACTAAAGAAATATTACCAAAGATTGTACCTACACAAAATTCTTGCTTGGACTATAATTAGAACGTGTTTTCTAGGTAAACTGATGGGTTAGTAAGCTGAAATATTTACAAACCACAACACTAGGTAAATGTGGCTAGGTTAGGTGTCATTGTAGGGTTATTATAGAATGATGGGTTATTGCCTGCATTCCTGGGTTCTCTTTGAAATTCCTTTATCTATAGAATTTTCAAACATAATTATGTTCAAGTAATTAAATAGTTGGATTAATTCTGGAGGATATTTCCTTAACCTAAGTAAATACAAATTTTGAATTAGTTGTGACTATGATAACGTTAATATTAGTTTATCAGTTAGATACATTTAATTAAAATGTATAATCTTATGTATGATTTTCTCCTTATTAAGTTTAAAATAACTTGTTCTATCTAAGCACGTATTGTAAGTGTTATTACATGTCACATAATACGCTATATTCACCGGGAAAACCTACTCGTTGATTATAATTGAACTATAAACACTCTATTCATATTGTTAATTTAACTTATTTATTTTATTTGATATTTGATAATATTATACTAGAAAACAAAAAAAATTGACAGACGGGTTATGTTGCATTAGATTGTGGCAATGATGAAAGATATATTGGTTCGCAAAAATTGAGCGACAGACCGACAGACAAACACGGAACCAAAAATGTTCCCTGATGTTTAAACCGGATTTCTGTCTTGGAAATTTTGACATCAGAGACTTAAAATTTTTTCGTTCTTCAAAACGATCACATTGCTTCGGTTACCTTCGGTAAGCTCGGAAGCTCGGAGTAAGGAAGGGGTAAAGGAAGGAATGCAATATGAAAAGTGGTTCATTATGCTACACCCATATACTAAACCTCTCAAGCGAGCTCAACCCGAACTAAAGTGACAACTGCACGATCACGTGGTCACTGCTCCTTGTCTTTTTGGCCTATACCTTGTCCTTACGTGCCCACGGACGCTTGTCAACAAAACCTTTAACCTCATCTTGTGCTTTGTTTCATTGTTTTATTATCGAAATGTCAAAATATCAAATATGTAAGAGAAAAATCTGATGTGATCTCTTTAGAAGACGATTTTGTTTTATATAAGATTGCTTTTGGTTATCTAGGAACTATTACATGTTATTAACAGCGTAACTGCCTTTAGATAATTAATACGGTTAACAACAAACATTAAAGTACTTAATGTATTTATAAAGAAAACTGTATTAAAATATTAATGTAAGAAAATATCACATTATTCTTATCCTTATCAGCTGACAACAGATAAATTTATCGAGATATCGATACTGTTTCACCAAACTGCCGCTTGGGAGGTTTAGTATATGGGTGTCGCATAATAAACCACTTTTTGAGACCCCGATTCTATAGTATTCTTCCCTCTACCCCTTCCTTACTCTGAGCTCGGAAGCAAAATCATAACAATTTTGACATATTATAAAACAGGGGAAACAATTAAATTAATTAGAAAATAACGGCTTGTAAAAGCATAAAATTTATAAAGTACGTGATAGGATGCGAGGAAGCTATGTGCCACACCAATAGACAGCTCCATAAATATTCTCCATAACTCTGCATTCACATATTCTATAAGAGCATTACTGTCGGTTGCTGTGAGAGTTCCGTATGTAACGACATATATATTAATATATGTCTTACTATGGTTACTGTTTATAATATTAACGTAATTATT
This sequence comes from Gerris lacustris, assembly GCA_951217055.1. Classification (NCBI taxonomy): domain Eukaryota; kingdom Metazoa; phylum Arthropoda; class Insecta; order Hemiptera; family Gerridae; genus Gerris; species Gerris lacustris. The sequence goes on from OX578284.1 coordinate 62,363,980, forward strand.
CTTGAACTAAATAAAATGTTCAATACTAAATATAATTCCTTTTTATTAGCTTAATTCACAGTATTAAAAGAGTTTTGTCATTAAAGTTTCAGCTTTTTTTTTTAATTCTCTTGTAAAACCAAATTTTCTTAAAACTAAGCTTAAATAACGAGTGAAATGAGGGTAAAATATATTCTTAGTAACTGAATAACTTAGTAATTAAGCAGTTTCTTTTTTATTTTTTCAGTAAAGTGAAACTGATGCCTTGTTTAACGCAGTTATATCATGTCCTAATCATTCAATGTTACTTTTACAGTTACAGTTCTTAACTCTGGGAGAGCTTTAAAGCTTATTTTGACTAATGTATTTAAAGAGTTAAGTTTTCGTATAAGGCTGTGTATCATTAGTCTAAAGTCCTCATTAGATGTATTTAATTCGTTTTCACGAGTATTAACTAGGGCTGTGGGAGTTGAACTTAGCTAAGTACGTCTCTCTGCTGAATCTTACAGTCAGCCACTCTCCCGGGAATGTCTGCAGCCATTAACTCACCGGTCTTCCTTTAGAACAACCCTCAACTTTATTATACTTTCTCAACTTACTCAGTTTGATGACATTTTATAAGCTTGATGAAAGCTTGGAAGTAATTTTATTTTTTCTTTAAAACATTCTAAAATATATATATACAATATACATATACATATACATATATATATATATATATACATATACATATATATATATATATATATATATATATATATATATATATATATATATATATATATATATATATATATATATATATATTTGTATTCTTCCTTCTTATGAAATGTACTAATACAAATTCTTTTTTTCTGTTTTAGGTAAGTGATGATTTTTTTTTATGAAAAAAAAAATGAATTTATTAAAATATGTAAGTACATAATTTTATTATATATTTATTGAAAGAAAAAAAAACTTTAACGTAAAGAATGTTTATACTTATATTAAATAAACACACTTGCGATTTTTTAAATAAATATTTACTTCAAATATTTATTTCAAAGAAAATATATTAAATTAGCAGGTAAAATCTCCATACTATAAAGCTGCATGGCTAACTGACTCACTCACTCACTCACTGACATTAATGTTTGCCCATTTCCAGAAGAGCTAGAGACTTGAGGTTTGCGCCATTCGACGCGCAACGTCCATGTTGTGAACCAAAATAATTATAAAAAGTTTACTTTTCCCACTCCTTCCCCCCCCCTAAAAAAAATAAAAATGGCCGACTTGATTTTTAAGCTGTTTTGGGACTAATTGCAGCTAAACGGTAAGTCGTATTGGAAAACGGACAGCACCAGCGGTAACTGATTTTGAAAGATCTACAACATTGGTCCTATGACTTTTTGTCGTACCTCTATCGGTTGTACCCTAAATGGTGATAATTTTGGTATTTTTTTCCATTTTTGTCTTTGAATGGTCATAGTTTCTATAATTATTGACCGATTTTATTTCTGATTGAGGCGCTTGAATCTCACACTAATGCTCTTTAAATTGAGTATATTTTATTTCATTAGTTCATCCTACTTGCTTAGAACTTGAGAGTAAACTTTTTCCCGTGTGCCGTGTCACGTGACCACTTTTTTTGGTTTTTAATATTGTGTCGTATATATCATTTGAAAGGCCTTGATTTGTACATTAAAGCTATTTTATTTGTTTATTTTTAAAAAATTTTGTACACGTACTTTTGTACCGATTTATAATTTTGTTGTAGGTTAAAGGGTTTAAATATTATTTTTGTTATTAGGTTATTTTATTTTTATTTATTTATTAGTAAAATGAATGCCTTTTTGAATTTTTTTATTTTTTTTATTTAATTTTGGTACCTTGCCTTAGAGTACAGGGGTACAAATGTTTAAGTTAATCTTTTAAATATGATGTATATTGTTGAAAAGCTCTTGAATAGCAGATTAATTTTTGTTATGTTCTATTTTGTGTTATTTTTAGTTTTGAGGGGGGTAAAATTGAAAAAACATTTTATATTGCGGTTTTTAAGATTTGGTTGCTGTGTTATTTGTTTATTAAATAAATTATATGTGCACTAACATTTGGCCTATGTTAGATCCTTTGTTTCTCCGAAAAATGTTGGTTAGTACCAAAGTTATTAAATAAATATTTACTTCAATAGTCAATAGCTTTCATACTTTGTTTCTTTGTTTGCTTTTGTTTGTTTATTTTGTCATTTATTGCGAATTATAACAGTATAATTAACCCACCTGATGGCTACAATATCCCACAACCTCCTACAACATTACCAGATATTACAAGTACCAACTACTATACAAGTACCTGGCATATATCTACCTGGCCACTCGACGGGCAAAGGCTGGCCGTAGGCCAGCCAAGACCGGCGTGTTCCCTTTATAAAATTGGATATCCATTATTTAAGTAACGAAGTCATTTAATTTCGTTTAAATGTTTTTACGGAGATATATTAATATTTATACTCTAATTTGTTTCTTTCTTATAATCAACGACGGAGTGCAAAAGCGTATAATTGAGTTAACATTTTATGAATAAATGGTTATTTTAAAAAACTCAAAGGAAAATGTTTTTAACTTTTCTTTTTTGTTAATTAAATTAATTACATCTAAATTAATTAATTAATTAATTAATTATTATTATTTTTATTGTCTGACTACCAATATACAAAGATACAAAATAACATTTTGCAATTTTCACCAATTTTTTAATTTGGCTTAGTGGGGTGTTTTCAATCAATGACGACCTATAAAATGAATTATTTTTTATAATTAAAAATCGGTCCGTTACAACTCAGACTAAATTTCTCATATAATAGGTTTGTTCCAACCCCGCTATTTATAGCGTCCTTTGTATCGTCCCGCGGATCGTTCGAGAATCGTTTAGGACAAGGACAGGTTTTATACGCATGCGTTAACATTGTACTGTAATAAAATCATATCAGGTTGGAACGGGTTCAGGACTATAATTCGCACTGTATTACAAAAAATTCAAGGAAAACCTAACTGTTAGGGAACCTTCCTGTTGATATTTGTGACTATTGACATAACTGCGCATGTCATACAAACCAGTACATGGTATTGTCAGAGGATCGTTGGGACCGTACAGTGAACGGTTCGCAAACGATCCCTGCCCAGGTGGGAACAGTTTAGTGGACGATTCACTGTCACAAGTCGGCTTGGAACGGCTTTTATCCGTTGCGCATGCCCGTGACGATCCCGCGGACACTGCTTGGTTGGAACAAACCTAATATCGACCCTGAATCCCAGAAACTTTTTGTTTTCGATTTTCAACAAAATCATATTTACCTATTTTCTTCAATATCTCAGAAACCAGATTTCTCCCGGAAAAACGGCTTATATGGTTAGATTCGTATTTAAATGAACTACATTCTAGAGTTTTCGAGAAATAATTATCTCGTTTTTTTCAAGTTTTGGGGGCAGCACCCCCCACTTATGGAGCTAAAACTCATTTCTCTATTTCGGGTTATTATTTTTCTGAACATATTTGTCAACATTGGCCCAGTAGTTTAGGCTCCACTTTTCTGCACAGACGAAAGATATTTTTTTGGGACCCAGGGGCCTTAAAACGTGTATTCTATATCCTTAAAATCTCAAAATCGAATTTTCGCGCTATCACAATACATTCACTTGATATGAGAAAGTAAAAATAAATAGGTCAAGTGTGTGCTAGTCAGCACACAGCGAGGGTCCGTAGGCCACACTATAGTGTTTAACTGTAAAGTGTATAAACAGTGTTTTTTTAAAATGCTAAAAAGCTTACTTTGAACCATTCTAAGGGTCTGATATTCTCAAAACACACTCTGATAAAGTATATTTGTGCTACTGAACCGGACTACAACCATATAAATACATCGAAAAGACCATAATTATAAAAAAAAAAAAATAAACGTATTTTGTTAATAAAAAATAAAATAATATTTTTTTCGAAATTTCCAAAAAGTGGAATCTTTACTTTTGGTCGAAGAATGTTCAGGAATTTTTTCAGATTTTTTGCACTTCACATAAGCGAGATAGAGGGGGGGGGGCACGTTTCACACCCACTTCAAACTTGCCTACGCTCACCCTATCAAAGTTATATCCAAATAATTATATATTTTTGTAATCAGCTCGACGTACCCTTTCATATGATACCCCTCACGATGTCGAAAAAAAAAAAAAAAAAAAATTAACCCTTAAGTTTTTTTACCCTAATTTTTTTGAAAAATATTTTTTTTAAGTCGCTATATTTTTAAAATATGTGGGCAGATACAAGACACATACATGCCAAATTTCAAAGTGATCGGACGAAAGGTGTAGCCGTGAGAGCACGCGAGAGGACGTACGGACAGACACACGCAGGAAAATATAAGGGTCCTTGGTTTTGCCTACGTACCCTAAAAATTATTGATAGACTTTATATTATTATTAGATTATAGTTTAATAACTTTTCCTCTTCAAAAGGTAATCAACCATTTTTTACAACTATAATTAAAATCGTTAATCGACAATTTTATTTTATTTAAGATAAATATTCAAAAGATTGACTTGTTCTCTTGAACTTAGTAATAAACAAAATTAAATTGTCAACTTTTAAAACGTAGAAAGTTAATTTTGTTGTTAGAAAATCTAAAGTAAACTAAGTATCAAAGTTTAAAGCGTCAGAGTGGAAAATTGGATTATAAAGGAAAATTTTCTCTTCGGGTTCATAGAAAAGTTAATGACTAAGAAAAATATCTGTTATCTTGCTTAATTAAAATTATTGAATAAATCCATGTTTTTTAAATTGGTTTACAAACTTGTTGCAGACTGGTTAATGTCAATAATAATAATAATAAATTATACTTAACAAGTACTAAATTTTGATCTGTTACACTCTTGAATTTATCGTTTTAAATACGCACTTCGCATATAAGACACATCCCTAATTATGCGTTGTATTTGTGGGGGGGGGGGGAGGAGTGCGTCGTAAATTCGAAGCAATAGAGTATATCTGAGCTTAAGGAGGAAAATGTCCTGTTCATGTTAGAGAAGACCAAGAACCTAAAGAAAAACCATATTGAGTTAGTATAGAGCAAGATCTAAGCGAGAGGAATGTCTATTATTACGTGAAAACTGCAAATTTTTGGTTTTGTATTGAAAATTGAAATTGCACAGAAACGGGTAATGAATTGAAAACAGAATTGAGACACTCGCAGTAGGTATGGTAAACAGAGATATGATAACCTGATTTATTTATTTTACTATAGTCTGGGAGTTTATCGTTTTCAAAATTGTTGTCAAAACTGTTTTGGAAACTCCTCATGGAAACACTTTCGGTTTGAAACAAAGACCGTTTTTAAAACGATTTTGAAAATTCGTGGAAAAGTAGTATATGTTAGTTAAGAGCTGCATTGTAGCTGAAGTAGGGCTGAGTCAAATATAGTTATTTATGTAACTAGGCAGCAAAATGGAATTTTACTGACGAGTGATTAAGTTAATCACCGAGAGGCAAGGACAGGCTATGAAAATAAGGCAATGAATACACGAGGCAGAAATGTTTCCTTTGCTGCCTTGTTGCATACTAATATTTTATCTACTCACGTCAGCAAAATTAAACATTACTTAACTGTTTGTAGGCTGGAAAGTCTATTTCGTTGATTTATCATAAAAATAATAAAAACAGGCAGGAAAGTGGTTAAAACAGTCAGGGAAATACTTTCTCTGCCTAGGCAGAGAAAATAACAGTGTTTACCACTGCGTGTCATAACCTCTAATTTTTTTGTGTTTAGTTTTATTTTAATCTGTGTTATTTTAATTTAGTTTCATACAAAGCAGAGTTATATTATTTATGTATTAATAATATTATTATTATTTAAAAGTTTAAAAATTATAAGTTGGTCTTTGAATAATTAATCTCGAGTAAGAAGTGGCAACACTGGAGCACGACTTGTTTAGGTTTGAGTTTGTTGACGATTTATCTTAAACTAACTCTTACCTAAGCTTCCATTTTTTATCTGCATAGCGTGAGTAGATAAAATATTGTATGCAACAAGGCAGCAAAGGAAACATTTCTGCCTCGTTTATTTATTGCCTGCCTCGGCAGTCAAATAGGTAAACTACCTGCCTCAAGCTTCGCCTCGGCAGTTAATTATCAAAGCCTGTCCTCGCCTTCGGCTCGGAGGCTAATCTAATCAGTCGTCAGTAAAATTCCATTTTGCTGCCTAGTTACATAAATAACTATTATCTACGATTGATCTCTGTTTAGATGCGTAGAAAGTGATTATTTACGTACTTGTATTCATTGCGCTTGCGCGTCTCATAGTTCTGAAGAATTCCTCTTCTTTACCACGCTAGCACGGTAAAGAAGAGGAATTCTTCAGCTTTACGCACGATTAGCGAGTTTGCTTACATTTAACAAGACTAATTTGCTGTTTATTTAAGTAACTTTTATATCGATTTTTTTGTGAAATTCAATGAGTGATTTAAATGATTATGACGAATATGAGGAGAATAATACGCCTCCCGAAATAATTCGGCACAAAATACAACTAATGAATTAATGTTATCTTTATCAAAAGAGAAATACGAACTTGTATACTGGAAGTTTATTTTTTCTGTATTTATTATTTAAATCTAACAATCGTAGATAAAGTACGGTACGCAACTCGTGTCAAAACGGCATTTTGCAAAATGCTACTTTCCGCACTCGACGCTTAATGTACTATTATCTACTCGCACTATTTAAATAAAAAATGGAAGCTTAGGTAATAGTTATTTACGCACCAAGGGAGTAAAGTTAGGCAAAATTCCCTGAGCAATGAAATTGATTCCTAAGGTGAAAGCCGAAGGAATCATGAATCTTAAGTCCCGAAACTTAAATGTTGGTTGGATAACCATGAAGTTAATTCGCGAGGTAAAGCCAAGGGAATTAAGCTCTGGGAATTATGCCTTTTTTGCTCACATGGTGCATACAAGATTTTACCTTCAGAAGGGAGAAAAAATCACAGGGAAGTACTTGCGTCCAAGTACTTTTTAGGGTTTTGTAGATGAGTAAGCATACCGTAATTATGATTTTTTTGTCTTCGATCTCAAGGGTCCCGGGTTCGATCCCCCGGGGGGTCACAATGTTTTTTATCAGTAATAAAGACAAGATAAATTACATTTTTCAGGAAATTTGCATCGCCCCACCATAAGGTATAACCATGAATTATTTCAAAATTTTAGGACCAGCCGTTATATAGTGGTTGGGGAGGGGAATGTTTTTTGGGTATATTTTGATTTATTTAACCAATAAGAAATGCAAAATTTAAAAAAGCATATATATATTTGTGTCCTACTCTTCAGCAGCTTTCATTTGATACCCTACTCAAAATTTTCAAAAAATAAAAAATTTTGAGTTTATCACATTTTCTCGAATTGCGCATGCGCATATCTAATTTTGAACTTCTATATAATTTTCCTGTGGTTGGGTCAAAAAGTTGCACCAGTGTTTCAAATTTCAGCACTTTCGCTTAAACGGTTCGGGCCCTATGAACCAAAGAGCGACGGACAGACGGACACATCACCCTCGGCATAAGGGTTTTGAGAAGTATCTACAAAACCCTAAAAACACAAATTTATAACACAAGATATTCCTTATTTATCTATTTTTCGTAACTTTATACTTAACTAGCCGAATTGGCACGCTTCGCGTGCCTTATTCGTCTAGAAGTTGGCGCTAGGTGTAAAAAATAATTAAAATAATATAAGTAATATATCTTTTTTATTAAATAATTTTGTATTTTAGTGCAATTAGTTTATATTATTTTTTATTGCTTATTTTTAAACATTTTATCTCAATTAAATATATGACCTGGTTTTTTTTATATAAAATATATTTTTCATTATAAATGAATTTAACCATAAGTTTTTGTATTTCCTACATATTTACTTGGCACTGTGTGGATAATGTATTTTGTTTAACAGTGTAATTTTTTTTTATTTAATAATATTATTGCATCAGAAATGAAATCTTAACTCATAAAACTGTTGTTGGTAAAAGTTTTGTATGTCTTAGTTTGTTAGTTCACCGCTAGAATGCGTTTGAAGTTTAGTTTCTAAATGAAGTGCCTTAGGGCATGGCACAAACAATATTTTAATGCTTTTAGTAATTTTTCAGCAGAATTTAATTAGTTTTCAGCAAATTTGCTTCATGGAAAGTCTGTTCGGAAAAAATCCGCAAGTTATTTTATTTGTTTTGTCATATCCCAAATATTTACAATCCTTCATTTTGACAGATTTCAAATTTAAGATTTTTTATTAAGAGGTAAACAGTGAATGACAGCGAAAAAGAATAAGTAAACCAATTAAACAAAGAAGATAAATAATTGAATATGAAGATAAATTAATTGAATTAAAAAACGTAGTATATATAAAGTTCTTTTTATCTTGTAATTTTATACATATATCTATATTTGATTAATTTATATTTTTATTTTTCTATACACTTTATTCGTTTATTGCCGCGCCGTATCAAAAACTGTCAAAATGTGTCAAAAATAAACAAAACAATGCACCCCCCCCCCCCCCCCCCACAAAGACAAACCCAAGCCTTTCTCAAAGTCTTCTCTCATTGGTTGGTCATATTATGTCAAATTAAACACCAGAAACTGATGTAGAAAGCTTGTCGCCAAGAGTAACGGCTACAATTACACTAACTCAACCAACAATTCACGGAACTAAAAAAAAAATCAAAACAAATCAAATGCGCAGCAGTCTATCGCATAAAAAATCCTTACTCTGCTGAGCAGCCGCAGTGGTTTATTCATTCATCGAATATTATCAAAATTGGTATTGTTGTAAAGGTCTCGATAAGAGCAGTAAAAAATTATTAATTAGTTTTCCATTTAAATTATAATCTAAAAAACCAATTCGGAAAAACAGATAAATTAACGGTTTTTTATGCTTTACACCCCTTAAAATGTAAAATTTTGAAAAAGTGTACATAACAACAATGAAAGTACTTTTCAAGCACTGTAAAATTAGATATAATATGATATATTTCGAGCATTTCGATCATTGTACCCATGTACCTCATATAGGTACCAACATTATATTAAAACAAATTAAATTCACTGAATGGTATAAAGCTTACTAAATAAAATCATTACTAATAACACATTGTTTCACAACATAAAATCTCAAGTTAAAATAACACATTAGGTACCGTATGTACCAAAAGTACACATGTGTACAAATATGTTCAAGTATTAATTTTTTTCCGAGTTCCTAATATTAAATAAGGCGTGCATACAAATTTTAAATCAAATCGAATCAATATTTCTCATATTTTTAATTTTTTATTAATTTCCCTATTTTTGGGCCCAGATTTTGAGCCGGAAAATTTGGGCAAAAAAAGTTGTCGACAACCCCATACAAACTATACGTTTTTTTAAAGCCCCCGTCGAGTAGATTACGAATATGCCGTCAGTTTACCATTTAGCACTTTTAAAGCCCAAAAAATGGCCAATCGAAAACCCAAAAAATTGCCAAATATGAACTTTGAGTGGCTTTTTCTCGGAAACTAAGAGTCTTAGAAAAAAAAGTCCAAGAGCATTTTGTATTTTTCATTTTTATAAGTGTGACAAATTTCATGAAGATAGTACAAACTTTATTTTTTACCAAAAAATCGTCAAGCCACACCCCTGTGATTTTTTTTACCCGAAAAAGTCAAAATGAAGATAACAAAATAAATGAGGTATATTCGTAAACGTCTCAAAAAGGAGAGTAAAAAATAATAACAATGTTTTAAATTTCAACCAAAACCCAAGGAACCATTGTCAAAAAACAGCTATATAAGGACTTTTTTCAATTTTACCCCCCTAAAAAGTAAAAATATCACATAACACTACATAACTACATTAAAAGGCCTATTCAAGAGTTTTTCAACGATATACATGAAAGTAGGTTTTGTGTTTAAAAGCATATTTGTACCCGTGTACCCATAGGTACCAAAAATATATTTAAAAATCAAACCATGTATAAGATCATTATTTAGGCTAATGAATTCTAATAAATGTAAAAATAAAATTTAAAAAAATTATTTCACCTTCTTAACCTGAACCAAAAGTACAAATCGGTACAAATGTACCCGTACAAAAAATTTTAAAAATAAATAAATACCACAACATTAAAGTATTAATCAAGGCCTTTAAAACGATATACGACACATAAAAATATACACGTGTTTTAAAAATCCAATATGGCGGCTATAATTCAATATGGCGGCTATATATCGAAATCAAAACACCCGCACTTTTCTAGTATTGGTACACTCTACCTATGTACCAAATTTCCAATCTCTAGGTCAATGGGAAGTAGGAGAATTACTGATGAAAAAATCCAAGATGGCGGCTATAATTCAATATGGCGGACACATATCGAAATCAAAATGGCCGCACTTTCATATTTATGGTACACTCTATCTATGTACCAAATTTCAAATCTCTAGGTCAATGGGAAGTAGGAGAATTTTTGATGATCAGTCACTGTCACTCTTAGTTTTATATATATAGATAGATTAAAACGAGCAAATTTAAAAAAGAACTAATAAATTTAACTATAAGCAACACAATTAATAGAACATTTACTCAAAACACAGAGCGTTTTAAAACAAAACAAAGAAATATTTAAAAACAGCTGATTGCGAATCATGTTTATAATAAACAGTGTTGCCAACTTAAATCTTCGTAGAATCCGTTTAAACGCAGTTCTTTATTAGAATTAAGTTGAGTGCACTGATTTTACAGGGAGTTATGCCATAACTTCCTGTGGCTCGGCCAGGCAGTTAAATATCACTTAACACACTAAAAACTTTTATTGCTTTGTAATAAAACGAGAATAAAACTAAATTAAAATAACACAAATGAAAAGAAAACTAAACACAATCAAAAAAGATCTTATGATCTAATGCAATGGTAAATACTTTACTCTTCCTGCCTAGGCAGTGCAATATTTCCCTAACTATTTCAATTACTTCCCTGCCAGTTTTAGGTTTCTGTACAAAGTACAAAAAGAAACCTTATACAACGGCTCTGTCTGCCTGTCCGTTGGGGTCTGTCCGTTGCTTGTTTCAATTCATAAACTACTATAGCTAGGACCATGAAATTCGGCACACAGGTGCATCTCGGCATTTTAGACAACTGGACACATTTTGGATTTTTCACACCTAATATTTTCAATATGGCGGGCGACTAAAAAAAAAGTTTGAAATGCAGAAAAAGAATATGCAACTATTAAAATTTCACACGTAATATTTTCAAGATGGCGGCCAATGTGGCGGGTGACTAAACATTGTTTTAGTTACCATAACATGTTATACATCAACCTAAAGGTCTTGAAGAGTAGAAAAAGAATATTACTATTAAAATTAGTTTAATTATACTAAACATAATAATTTTAACTTTAATGTACAGAAACCGGCGATTATCGCCCCACGTACTTACGTGAAGCGCGCCTTACTTGTTTAATATTTTAATGAAAAATTAGCGAAATAGTACTTTCCAGCCTAAAATGCAGTTAATTAATGCTTAATTTTGCTGCCGTGAGTAGATTAAAAGAATAATTAGATTCCAGCTAAATGAAACCAGTATTGAAGAGAGAACAAAGCAATATCTAAGATAAGGAAATGCAATAATTCAACTCCATGTTTGCCTTGTATTCAAATATCTAGCCTTGCTTATTTCATATTGTAAAATCGTGAGCAGATTTAACAATATTCAAATCGTGGGTTGCTGACGTGAAGTACGGAATAATGATGCATTGTCAGTAAGAACTTTGTTATAATGAACTTAAAAACTAAGAAATTCTGTCTGATATGATTCATATTTCAATAGCTTTATCTTCAATAGCCTTAATACTTTAATTAACCAACCAAACTAAAATATTATCTATTTTTTTTTTTTTTTTTTTTTTTTTTTTTACATGATTCTTATATCTTTGAAACTAGACAAAATATTTATATAATTTTGACAGACAGTTGGCATTTTAGGTACTACAATTAGAAAAAAGATGACACCATTAATGCCTCATTAATAATTTTTTTTTGTTTTGGTTACAATTATAATCTTACTTTGCGAAAAGGAACAGGATACTTAATTACCACGTTATATCTTTTAATTTACTTACTTATAAGTAGAAATATCAAAATTTAATAGTTAACCACTTTATAAAATAAAATTTGAGAAAAATTAATAATCCAATATAATTCTATTGCAATATATATTTTTTGAATGTTATTAAATTGTTAAATATTTAGGTCTCTGATTTCAAAAATTCCAAGACAGAAATCTGTTGCACACATCAGGGAACATCTTTGGTTCCGTTTCTGTCTGTCAGTCTGTCGCTCAATTTTTTGCGAACCAACATATCTTAAAAATTACACGCTATGTACGTATTTACGTACATAGTATCAATGAAATTTGTATGGTAGGTCATAATTAGCCCATTGTTGGTCCCATATAAGGTTCAACCTTCTACGCTCATTTGTTTCTCTTCCACATGAACAAACATACATTTATTTACACCTATAGCTTCAAAAGTACTTTACTAATTTGTAAGAAACTTCTATAGTTTATCGAAAGTAACGTGCAGATAGCCACATATTAATTTTAACCGTCTGCGCTCTTTTAACTTTTGCTCAATTGATACTTGAATTCATGTATTATATCAAAACAATTTTGATATTATAAAAAACGGGGGAAACAATTAAACTAATTAGACAATAATGGCTTCTATAAGCATAAAATCAATAAAGTACGTGATAGAATGCGAGGAAGCTATGTGCCACACCAATTGGCAGTCTATTTTAAATATATATTTCTACTAATAAGATAAATGTTTTGTTTTATCTACTTTAAGGTGAGAATCGTTGCGATATTTTTGGTCAATTTTTTTTCTTCTAGTTTTGTGTTGTTTTTTTTTTAACTTGGTTTGAATAGTATATAATTCTACCCCTCTAATGTAAAGACAAACAAAAGTGCTTTCAAGATGTCTTCTGAAGATATCATCAAAGAACTCAGTGACAGATCATAACTTAAACTTAATACTGTCAATCATTTCACTTGCATTGAAATGATGTTTGATGTATAGAGTTTAATAAAGGAATAACTATGAACAGCAGCTGATATTGAACTATTTAAAAAGTTTATTGTTAAATCTAAGGTGACCAGATTTCTCTAAACAAATTACGGACAGATTAAATTTGGGGGTCTATTCCCTCCCCCCCCCCCCCCCTAAAAAAAGGTAACAATATTTTTTTTTAAATAATAAATATATACATTTATATGGAAAAAAATATAATTTAAAATTTAAATACAACTTATTATAAAAAAATTAAAAATTATTATTACATTTTACTTTCTCATATAAAGAGAAAGTGTTGTGATGGCGCGATAATTCGATTTTGAGATTTTGATGGATTTACACGTTTTGAGGTCCCCTGAGTCCAAAAAAGTGGTTTTTAGAAATGTCTGTCTGTCGTCTGAGCAGACGCGTGGAGCCTAAACTACTGGGCCGATTTTGATAAAATTTGGCACACAGCTTCAGAAAAATCATACCCCGAGGCGAAATCGAGAAATGAATTTAGCCCCAAATTTAGGGGCGCTACCCCCCAAAACTCTGAAAAATCGTGAAAAAAAATTATTTCTCGAAAACAGTTCCGACTAAAATGTAGTCCACTTAAATACGAATCTAACGATATAAGCCGCTTTCCCGGGAAAAATCTAGTTATGGAGATATTGAAACAATTCAAACAAAGATATGATAACATCTTCCTATTCATCTTTAGCATCCTTCTTATCAAAATGTCGAGAGAAGATGAAAAACTACGCAACAAATCAAAATATTTCTACAATACAAAACACTTTGTACCAATGCAGAGTTAGTGCGTTGACAGAGCGGGAAAGTAAAAAAATGGAGTGGAGAGCCAATGAGAGCTCAGGATTTGAAAATCCTCTTAGGATTTTAAAAATCCCGCGCTATCAACGCACTAACTCTGAATTGGTACAGAATTGATACATTTTATTTCAAAAAGTGCTTTTTATACATTAATTTTATAAAACCTCAGAATTACGGACAAATTCGGGACTTTTTCTAAAATTCCGGACAAATCAGCGTCCGTATACGGACAAAAAAAAATTCCGGACAAATTGTTAAAATTACGGACTGTCCGTAAAAATTACGCACGTCTGGTCACCTTATTAAATCACAAGAAAACGTTCAACAGTGGAAATTATCCCTTCAGAACAGTAGATAAACAAACAAACAGGCTTTGTTTTGTTTATAACCTGACACCTTACTGAGCGGCGTGGGGCAAACCAGCGAATACGATTCTACGGCTTCATGAATATATTGTTATCTATATAGCCAGATACGTGCCAGGATACGCTAGCTGTGAACGCACCTTTAATCGTTGCGGAAATGTCTATGATATGATGTCAAAGCGCCTCTGATGAAAAGTTCTGTACTCCTTCTGCACTCCTTCTGTTCTACTTCTATTCTCATTCTGTACTACTTCTGCACTCTTCTGTACTCCTCCTGTACAGCTTCTGTACTCCCTCTGTACTCCTTCTGTACTACTTCTGCACTCCTTCTGTACTACTTCTGCACTCCTTCTGTACTCCTGCTGTACTACTTCTGCACTCCTTCTGTTCTACTTCTGCACTCCTTCTGTACTACTTCTGCACTCCTTCTGTATTCTGCACTCCTTCTGTACTCCTGCTGTACTACTTCTGCACTCCTTCTGTTCTACTTCTGCACTCCTTCTGTACTACTTCTGCACTCCTTCTGTATTCTACACTCCTTCTGTACTATTCCTGCACTCCTTCTGTTCTACTTCTATTCTCATTCTGCACTCTTCTGTACTCCTCCTGTACTACTTCTGCACTCTTCTGTACTCCTCCTGTACTACTTCTGTACTCCTTCTGTACTACTTCTGCACTCTTCTGTACTCCTTCTGTACTACTTCTGTACTCCTTCTGTACTCCCTCTGTACTCCTTCTGTACTTTTCTGTTCTCTTTCTGTACTCCTTCTGCACTCCTTCTGTACTCCTTCTGTAATAGGTTCTTCTAGGTAGGTCCATCGATTGCAGTTTAATGTCTAAGATGACAATTTTTACTTATTTCAATGCTGGGATATTAAATTGTACTGATGCACACACTAAATAATACATGTACTTATCGATCACAACATTATAAATTAAATTTTAAAGAAAAAAAAGCAGAAGGTGGTGTAATAAGGACTTAAATAACTTAACTGCCTTTTACTTATTATTATTACTTAATTATTAAGAAATTTTAGACTTCACAATAAATGGGAAAACCCAGAATATGTAGGGCGGGAAAAAAAAACAACCGTTTCCCGATTCCTCTTTTCGATTAGCAATTAAACGTTTCGGGCTACCGAAAAAAAAGGGTGGAGTGTTTTAAAAAAAAACCTTAATTCGGGTCCATTTGGGGGAGGCGAGGAGGGGGGGGGGGGTCTAAAATTGTCAAACCAAGTTTGGAGTCCCTTAAACCTATATCCTCTTGAAATCGGTTTGTTAAGAGGAAGTATTCCAAATTAAGGGGTTCGAAATTTTAGGTGTTGGGTTTTTAAAAGAGGGAGGGATATAAGTGTAGGTATATGTATATATAAATGTAGGTATATGCGATAGAAGTGTAGGTATATACGGGTAGGGAGTTTCTGTGACAGAGGACCCGAATAATTTGTCCTACGGTAAAGCTTAGATTGGAAACCTCCAACTAACCCCCCTTCTCCAATCAAAGACGAAATTTCCATATTACCCTCTCTTCCCCCTCCCTTCATACCCTGTTCCGATGTTGGGAGGATGTCAGCGTGTTGCTGTCGGTTCCCCCACTCCTCTTCACCCAAAACCAAGATACCGGACCTTAATTTGCTTACAGCCTCGTATGCATATTCAGATGATGGAGTGGGGGAGGGAACCTTATATTTCCCTAGCAACGTACCCCTTTAGCATATTTACCAATACAGGTAGGTCTTTTTACCCCCAGTCTTCTCTCTTCGCATCTATAAACTACATGAATCTTATTTCAAATTTTTAGAAAATCAAAAAAAAAACTTTCCTCAAAGTTATGTTTTTATGTTAAATCAGAGTGTGATGAAAAAAGTTATATTATTATTATTATTATTATTAAAAAGGGGAGAAAAATTGCAAATATAAATTCAAGTGGGTGTATATAGGTCGCATAAGTTCAAAAGTGTATACATTTCTGATCAGTCTATTTTTATTTTTTGTTTTATATTCATGAAAATATTTCTTTAAAAAATTAACTATTTATTCTCAATAGTAGTATAAATTTATTAAGTTATTTATAATTTTTAAAACCTCACCAATTCCCAACGTATTAGATAAAATTAAGGTATAGCTTATATTATAATAATTACAAAATAAAAAGATTTTTTTATATACTACGTTTTTAAATTTTCTGTCATAAATCATAAATTTAAACCTGCCAAAATGAAGATTGTAAATATGGGACATGCCAAAACAAATAAAATAACTTGCGGATTTTTTCCGATCTAACTTTCCATACAGCACAATTTGCTGAAAATGAATTAAATATTGCTGAAAGATGGATAAAAGCATTAAAATAATGCATTGTCATCGTGTTCTGAGCTATTCTAAAAGTTTCAAATGTCTAGCAACTCGGGAAGTTAGTTAAAAATCGATTGCAAGATTTGTACTGGACAAACAATCAAACAAGAAAGCAAGCTAATAAAAACGTAGTAAAAAATACAATATCCTACACAGTGAAAAAACCATAGAATTGATGTACTTAATTTTTATACACAATTTAAAAAATATTAATATATGCAATGCTTATATGTATTGCAGACCTAGCGTGTCTTTAAATCTGAAGGTATTATTAAAACCTTATCAGATCTCAACCCCTCGATGATAGGTTTTATTATTATTTACTATTGTTATCTGTAAATATATCTACTAAAATACTGGACAACTAGTAAAGTAACAAAATTTACTATATTATATATATATATATATATATATATATATATATATATATATATATATATATATATATATATATATATATATATATATATATGTGCAGAGAGAGAGAACAACTGAATTAGGTGATTTTATGGGGGGGTGTTAATTTAATAATAATTGAAATTAATGGTAATTAGAGGGTATGAATTTTGAGACCAACATATATTGTTAAATTCATACAAGTAGATAACGATGTCAAACCGGAGAGAGAACAATTTCACCTCTTTGAGTCAATACCCATAATAGTTGAATTATTAATAAGGGTCTTGATAATTAGGTAGTAAGTCTAATTATAAGCCATTAGATTACAGGGAGAGAATCCAGTTTGTAGTCAAACAATTCCTATGGCAATTCGATTAATCTAGTCAACTTTAATGTATAATAGTCAACTCTGTGATATTAAACTAGTGGGTCCTGTCGTTAACCATACCTGGTATCTGTAGGGAAGAAAAAATTTAAAAGTGAGGTTTGCGTCTTACCACAAAAACGTTTTCTGCCTTTTAAACTGGATTAAAGCTCTAACTTCAGAACCAAATCAAAATACCAACCCAACAAATGAGAGCAGCGTTCGATTCCTAAATAGATTAGAGTTTTTCTTCACAAAAAATAAGTGGTACTTTTTTACTTAAGCACCTTTAAATTGATGTCTAACATTTCATGGTGACTAAAAACTTTTTTCTAGTAGCCCGCCATATTGTCCGCTATCTTGAAAATATTAAGTGTAAAATTTTAATAGTTGCATATTCTTTTTCTACACTTCAAAACCTTTAAATTGATGTATAACATGTCATGGTGACTAAATACTTTTTTTAGTCGCCCGCCATTTTGGAAATATTAAGTGTGAAAACTTTAAAGTGTACAGTTGTCTCAAATGCCGAGGTGCACCTTTGTGCCGAATTTCATGTTCCTAGCTATAGTAGTTTATGAATAAAACTGACGCCAACAGACAGACTGAGCCGGTATATAAGGTTTCTTTTAGTACTTCGTACAAAAACCTAAAAAGTGCCGATAATTGTTTAGATAGTAGGTATGTAAAGCGGTTGATCCCTCCTGATATTTAATACTAATATGGATGGTAGATTATATGGAACCAACTGTGATTTAATTTTTACATACTTACTATACAAATCAATGATTAATGAATTACAAAGTATTGACGTTCGAAAATATCTATCAATATTATTAAAAAGTTTTGTAAACAAACAAGTTCAGTGAGAGTGATATATACTAAACTGTGTGTAAGAGAGAGTAAGGGAGATACCCCCCGAGACGAGGAGTTGTATACAAACAAGTTCAGTGAGAGTGATATATACTAAACTGTGTGTAAGAGAGAGTAAGGAAGATACCCCCCGAGAAGAGGAGTTGTAAACAAACAAGTTCAGTGAGAGTGATATATACTAAACTGTGTGTAAGAGAGAGTAAGGAAGATACCCCTCGAGGAGAGGCCGGTAAGGGGGAGGAGACGGTGCTGAGCGGAATATCAAGGGAACTGTGACGTCATTCCCGAGGCAAGAGGTAAGCGATCCTAGCGGACAAATGTGGTACTTTGAATTGAAATCTGTCATTTAATTCCTAAAACTGCCACTAGGTGCAAATATATTTTTATAAATTCTAAATAAACTACCACTACTAGGCAGCGCCCTTTTCGGGGGTTGACGAGCGAAGCGAGTAGGGGGCAGAGCCCCCTAGTAAATATTATAAATAAATAATTATTCAATCAAAAAGTTGACTTGTGTCAAGACTTTTGGTTATTTTTAATTCTGGAAAAAAAAAAATATTAAAATATTTCGATAAGTTCGGCTGCAACAAAGTTCGGCTAAAAACAACTCTTGAATTGTTTTTATTTTAATGCAATATGACAATGACACAAATTTAATAATAATTTCTTTTTAAATATAAAGAAATTGTTTTCTTTTATACTTTCCATGAAATATTAATGTAAAAGTTGAGTATTTTGTATATTTTAATTCTACATTGTTTTGATTTTTTTCTTACTTTTTTATTTATGATATATTTTATTTTTTCTTTTTTCTACCACTCATTTTCAAGATGTCCTATTTCCCCCTCCTCCTCCCCCCCGCCCCACTTTTCTTTTCAAGTTTTAAAAGTGTTTTCATGACACGTCCCTCATTCTATTTTCTTAGAATTTTCGCAGTGTCTAAGTTTATTTTTTTTTTAATTTTCTACTTCAAAATACTAGAGCAAAAAGAGTAAGGGGTAAAAAGCATTGAAATAGAAAGATTTTTTTTATTTTTAGGGAGTAAAATTGTATCCTAACAAAGAAAAAAAAAAAAAAAAAATAGGCAAAGATGAATTTCCATGGGGTATTTTAGTTTTTAACAGTGGAAGCGGTTGGCAACCCGTTGTTTCTCTCAGTGGTTATTCCTAGTGTTTTTTTTTTTTTTTTGCTCTTAGATTTAGGGGGAAAAGGAGTAGAAACGAGGCAACACTGGGTGGTAGATGTTGGTTGGGAAGCTTTATTTCCGCTAAACTTAACCTCCCAACAATTTTTTTTTTTTATATCTGTCAGATAAACCCCCTACTTTCTCTTTTTGTTGTTTTTTTTACCTAAAAAATAAAAATAAAAGACCCCAAAAAATCCTTTTTCTTACTTCCATTTTCCAGAATCCTTTTTTTTAAAGTGGGAAGACTACATTTGTGGACTGTATTGGTTTGTTTGGATGTTTTTTGCAACGTTTGAAGCATTTAATCGAGAAAACTGTAGCGCATTTTTTTTCCTCTCTATTTTTTTCTCTCTATTTCTTTCTCTCTATTTTTTTCGTTGTATTCGTAATGTAAACTTGATGTAAAAGAATTTTTGAGGTAAAAAGATTTGTTAAAGTTTGTATTAATGCATAATAAATGAGAGAAAGAGAACAAAAATGGGCGTCAACATTGGACGTTTTGTTTTAGGTCGTTAGTCAATTAGCATAATACCCTTTCTCAATGGATTTGTCATATGAGTTGATTTCGTATTTAAATAGTTAACATCTCCTTTCACAGTTTACTTCATGAAATATAACCTGCCATTTTCAGTAATTTTATTCTTTATCATTGAAAAACATGAACAAAAATGATAATAATGATATTATTTATTATTATTATATATTATTATTATTATTCTTTATTATTATTTACAAGTAAACTTCATTTGAATTAGTATACTGTCTTGTACGATAAAAAACAATACTTCTTGCATACGAGTCCGCAAGACAGTGAGACATTTTCATGTTTTCGCTCTGCGTAAACTACCGACATAAAATTAAATAAAATCGGTAATTTTTTTCAAGTAATTGATAAAAGTAGATGGAAGATAATTTTTAGGGTCCGTAGGCAAAACCAAGGACCCTTATATTTTCCTGCGTGTGTCTGTCCGTCCGTCCTCTCGCGTGCTCTCACGGCTACACCTTTCGTCCGATCACTTCGAAATTTGGCATGTATGTGTCTTGTACCTGCCCACATATTTTAAAAATATAGCGACTTAAAAAAAATATTTTTCCAAAACATTAGGGTGAAAAAACTTAAGGGTTAAAATTTTTTTATTTTTTTTTTCGACACCGTGAGGGGTATCATATGAAAGGGTACGTCGAGCTGATTACAAAAATATATAATTATTTGGATATAACTTTGATAGGGCGAGCCTAGGCAAGTTTGAAGTGGGTGTGAAACGTGTCCCCCCCCCCCGTCTATCTCGCTTATGTGAAGTGCAAAAAATCTGAAAAAATTCCTGAACATTCTTCGACCAAAAGTAAAGATACCACTTTTTGGAAATTTCGAAAAAAATATTATTTTATTTTTTATTGACAAAATACGTTTTTTTATAATTATGGTCTTTTCGATGTATTTATATGGTTGTAGTCCGGTTCAGTGGCAAACAAATACTTTATCAGAGTGTGTTTTGAGAATATCAGACCCTTAGAATGGTTCAAAGTAAGCTTTTTAGCATTTTAAAAAAACACAGTTTTTACACTTTACAGTTAAACACTATATAGTGTGGCCTACGGATCCTCGCTGTGTGCTCACTAGCACACACTTGACCTGTTTATTATTCTTATCTTCACACCGGCACTGCCGCGGCTTGATTACAAACGACTGAATTCAAAGGCGCCGGCCCGCCTTCTACGAATTGTTAATATGCCTTCATACTAGGTAGGCCGAGAGGGCTGAAAGTTGATGGCAACTTCCTGTACTTTCCTAACTCCCTGACACACGTATAAATATTGTCGACTTTCTTCGGCCCTATGACGTGCGGTGGAGGGAGGCCCAACAGCTGGAGACAGATTGTGCACACCTCCTATACCTTTCTTACTCCTTGATACACCGGGTAACGTTTTTTAGTAACGCTTTTCGAGTTATGTAGCACAGCCTTAACATGAAAATGACTGATGTTGACTGTATTGTACATTTGAAATCGATAGAAATTTTAATTAAAAAGTAAAACCTAAACACTGAATTTTAGATAGTATATTTAGGCCAGTAATGGGACCAACAATGGGCAAATTATGACCTCCATTTAATAAAATATGTTCGTTTGACAGAAAAATCACTTTTTTTTTGCATATTTTGTTCATATCACGGAACGAAAACCAGTAATGATAACCAGATATGATATTATAAATAATATGTCAACAACCCAAGGTACTTTATATTGCTCATTATCTTTCTTAGAATTTTATTCTCAACCAATAAATTGCCGAGCATATAGGTTAAGACCTACGAAAATACTATGTATATACATATATTATAATTACATATGTTTATGTTTAAGAAAGAATATAATCTCATTTATAAAATGACGTGTATCGGTCACCAGTTATTTGACTTTGAAAGGAACAACTTATTTATTGGTTTTTAATACCGAAGTTGTTTGACTTTGGGGCTGTGGGCGGATGTGGGTGGATCTCCTTAGTTGACTCATGACACCGGAGACCTTTCGACCGATTAAATTAGCTTTATACAGCTTTTACCTCAAAGTTTATTTAATGCCATTTTCATTATTAATGCTTGATTTTTTTATCTCCAGTAGGGAGAAAAAGTTATGATTTTGGATTAGTTTAGAGGGACTAAAGTAAGTATTTTCTTCCCTGAACTCAAAAAGTAGGGAGAAAAAGTAAAAGTAGGGAGATAAAGAAGGATTGCCAACTTAATTATTTTATAAATAGTAGAGAATGAATAGCTAATGTAGTGAAGTGATTGAAATCAGGTTGGCGACACTGCTTTTTCGCCATTGTTTATCATTGTTTATAACATGCATCTAAATAACCTTCTATTTGAGTTTAATTCTAATTCTTATTTGTTTTTCATATTGAATCTCTTATATGTGCTATTAAAAGTGTTAACAACTATTGTTACTTATTAAAATAAATAATAATAAACAGGTCAAGTGTGTGCTAGTCAGCACACAGCAAGGATCCATAGGCCACACTATATAGTGTTTAACTGTAAAGTGTATAAACAGTGTTTTTTTAAAATGCTGAAAAGCTTACTTTGAACCATTCTAAGGGTCCGATATTCTCAAAACACACTCTGATAAAGTATTTTTTTACCACTGAACCGGACTACAACCATATAAATACATCGAAAAGACCATAATTATAAATAAACGTATTCGAAATTTCCAAAAAGTGGAATCTTTACTTTTGGTCGAAGAATGTTCAGGAATATTTCAGATTTTTTGCACTTCACATAAGCGAGATAGAGGGGAGGGGGGGGGGGGGGCACGTTTCAAACCCACTTCAAACTCGCCTACGCTCGCCCTATCAAAGTTATAACCAAAGAATTATATATTTTTGTAATCAGCTCGACGTACCCTTTCATATGATACCCCTCACGGTGTCGAAAAAAAAATAAAAATTTTTAACCCTTAAGTTTTTTTGAAAAATATTTTTTTTAAGTCGCTATATTTTTAAAATACGTGGGCAGGTACAAGACACATACATGCCAAATTTCAAAGTGATCGGACGAAAGGTGTAGCCGTGAGAGCACGCGAGAGGACGGACGGACAGACACACACAGGAAAATATAAGGGTCCTTGGTTTTGCCTACGGACCCTAAAAACTGTGCAATGGATGAAAATGTGTATTTTCTCCCTACTGGGAGATGAAATATTGTATGTACCTCGGGAGTAAAGTGCCATTATTCCCATCGCAATAGTTATCTCCCTCGGCTGCGCCTCAAAGTTTAGGGACCATGGTTTCTTCGGCATAGCTTCAAGAACCAACTCATTCGCTCAGGGAATTATGGCTTACTTTACTCCCTAGGTACATAAATAACAATTGTTTCTGAGCTTACCGAAGGCAATAGAAGCTATCGTTCCATAGAACGAAAAACAAATGTATGTCTCCGATTTAGAGACCTCAGGGAACACTTTTGGTTTCGTGTTTGTCTATCGTTCAATTTTTGCGAATCAACATATATCTTAAAAATTGCTCGTCTCAATTTAATAAAATTTGTATGGTAGGTAATAATTAGCCCATTGTTGGTCCTATATAAGTTTCAACTTTCTCCACCAATTTACTCTCCAATATGCGCACAAACCTACATTTATTTACACCTAGTTTTAATTTGGATGGTTTGTCGAAAGTATAGACCGCAGATAGCCCCAAATTTAATTTCAACCATCTGGGAACATTAAATTTCGCTAAATTGATACTTTTATCCACTTAAAAAAAATCAAAACAATTTAGACTGATTTCAAAAGGAAAGAGGGGGAAAATTAAATAAATTTGGCAGTAATGTGTTGTAAATGTAAAATCATCAAAGTATGCGCCACTGGACACGAGAAAGCTATGTGCCTTACTTTATGGCAGATTAAAAGATTTACCAAAAA
Source organism: Gerris lacustris (assembly GCA_951217055.1). NCBI lineage: Eukaryota > Metazoa > Arthropoda > Insecta > Hemiptera > Gerridae > Gerris > Gerris lacustris. The sequence continues at coordinate 62,387,865 of OX578284.1, forward strand.
ATAGTATATTATGTTACTAGGCTGTGAAGTGAGTTTACCGCGGCAATTACAAAGGTAAAGAAAAAACACTTCACAGTCGCGTAGCATATGCTATTTTTTCCGAGGTAGCAGACAATAAAAAAACATTAAATATTAATCACTAATCAATATATAATAATAACAAATATTAGTACATACTTAAGACGTAAAAAAAGGAACCTTAAAAAGAGGTTACACTATAAGAAAAGATAAATAAAACGCATTGACATCTAGCGGATTTTAATCGTACTAGAAGCATTTCTACAAAGACTGCAGCGGTACTAACGGAAGTTTTGACAACTACCCGCCGGAAAATAAAAATCTTTTAGTTCCTAGGACGTAAAAGATTTTTTCTTTACAGCTTGGAGTAATGAAAAGATTTTTTAAGTCCACGTAATGAAAAAATGGATTTTAGCTATGTTTTTTAGGCTCTAAAGTTACTATTTCACAGCCTACCACGGAAAAAATTGTTTTTACTCTTTTCACTAATAGTCCAGAAGATATAGGTGTAAATAAATGTATGTTCGTGCGCATGTTCAAGAGATACAAATAGACGCAGAAGGATAAGATTTATGTGGGACCAAGATTGGGTTAATTATGACCTACCAAATTTCATTAAAATCGAATCAGTTTTTTTTACTTTTCCTCAACTTCTCCGAAGGTATACCTATAGGAAAAGTATTGTTTTCACCCAAGAAATGTTTTTCGAGATTTCAACGAAATTATCCGTTTTGGATGTTTTTAAGACCTCCTGAGTGGTTTTCAGCATGACGTCTGTATGTATGTGTGTATGTTATCATTGTAGCGCCCAGGGTATTTAACCTAGAGAGTTGAAACTTGGCAGAAAAATCAGTCCTTACCTTTAGTGGTGCCGCCCGGAAAATCAACTTTTTTCCACAATCTTGAATCCAGTTTGCTGAGTCAGAAGAAATTTTAAAAAATCGAAAATAATCCTGATCGAGTTGAAATTTGGCACGAATGTACCTCTCTTTATGACGAACAAGACCATCTAGACTCATTTTGATATTGGCCGCCATTTTGAAGTTATACATTTTTGAAACTTTGACGGTTAATAATACTCAAAGTATTCCGTATTCTGAAGGAACCGAAAAAAATTAAGGAACAAATATAAAGAAAACCGATGAAATTTCATTAACTAGTCTAAGAGTTATAAGTTAGTATAATTATTTATTAGTGCGATCATTTTGATGACTTCAAAGTTTGTTTACATCTGTCAAAATACCGCCAAAATTTAAATAATTTTAAATAAAATATATTAAAAATATATAATTTTTTAAAAATATTATAATAAAAAAAATCACTCAGTTTAAAACGGTCACCCATCCATGTACTGTCGTGGCCTCTAAAGTGAGGACAAGTTCCGAGGTACCCTGTACCCGATTTCTTTAAGTTATGTTGGTTTTCAAAAATTGAGCGACAGACAGACAGACACGGAACCAAAAATGATCCCTGATGACTGAAACGGATTTCTATCTTGGAGTTTTTGAAATCAGAAACATAAAAAAAATGTTCGTTTTTCAGAACGATCACATAGCTTCCGTTATCTTCGGTAAGCTCGGAAGCAAAAGTAATTTAAATATACTACAGACCTGTGTTAAATTTCACATGGATTGTGACAAAGGTTTTTGTTAAACACCTTTTTAGGGTTTTGTAGATACTTCTCAAAACCCTTATGCCGAGGGTGATGTAATTTATCTTGTCTTTATTACTGATAAAAAACATTGTGACCCCCCGGGGGACCGAACCCGGGACCCTTGAGATCGAAGACAAAAAAATCATAATTACGCAACGGGTATGCTTACTCATCTACAAAACCCTATAAAGTACTTGGACGCTAGTACTTCCCTGTGATTTTTTTTTTTTTTTTTTCTTTTTTTTCTTGATCTAATTATCCTATTAAATATTTTATGCCGTTTTATCTTGTCATTATAAATTATAAAGGAATATCGACTTTTAACGAATAATTGTTGTTCCCTGTTCTGCCTCGTTATAAACAGCTGTTTCTGCTGCGTGCGCCCTGTAAAGAGATTTTTTGATATTGGTTGAAGAGTAATGACTAGTAGCAAGTCTCTAAGACGGTCTAAAGTTATGTTTACAGAACATTTTTCACTTTTAAAGAAACAGATAAATTTAAGACCAAGTTGTCAGTAGGCAAAGTTGAGTATTGTTCGAGCCTTTGAATACAGAACAGGTTTTTTTTTCTCCTTCTTTTTGCATTTCAAAAGGAATTAACAAACAGATAATGTTTTCTTTTTCTTGGTTTTTGAAATTTGCGTTTTTTTTTTCTTTTTTAAATTTTGATGAAATGTCTTTCACATTACCATTTCTCTTTTTACTTACTTTTCCCTTTATTTTTTCCTAAACTCTGTAAGAAGGTAAAGTTTTAACTTAAAAAAAAAATTATTATTATTATTTTTTTTTTTATAAATTATCTTAAACATTATCCAGATCCAAGTGTAAATAAAAAACGAATAGGTACTTCTTGTATTTTTTTGAACTTGTTAAAAATCCTCATTAACAGCACTATTAGGTCATAGAAAACAATGGGGTCATCTACTTTTACAAATCAATCGATGCAATCATTTGTGTGGAATACGTTTCACTTATTTGAGAATCTTTGGCTAAAGTTGGTTTTAGAACTTTCAAAAGTTTAAGTTCATATTCTTTACTTTCTCATACAAAGAGAAAGTATTGTGAAATTTTGATTGATTTAAACGTTTAAAGGTCCTGTGAGTCCAAAAAATTGTTTGTCTGTCGTCTGTGCAGATGCTATAACTGTAAATAAAAGTTTCAGAATAAGTTCACTGTTGTTATCTATATATAAAATTAAAGTTTTGTCTGTACATTGGTCAGAATTGAAAAATTTTTGGATACTTTTTCATTTTATACATTCTGAAAACCGAATCCGGCCTTAACTTTATTCGTGTATGTGGGATGTATGTATGTCTGTCGCCCCAGTCAGACTTTATAGGCGCAAAACTGGCTTTTTTTCAGGGGTGTGCGCAAACATTTTGCGCAATTTGTAGGCTTGGTTTCATCAAACAATTTTGAGTAGAACCAAAGTTATTAAATATTTACTGGTGCAGCAGCCGTATTGGGAAGAGCATTGAAAAGCCGTATTGGAAAGGCCAATGTCCCATCTCAGTCTATTCTAATTAGAGTAGTACTGTCTTAGCGGTATAGCCTTTTCCATCCCCACCCCTTCCCACTTTTCTACCTTCTCCCACTCCATTCTCTTTACCTAGACCCCTACGACTTTGATTCGACTTTTTGTCGTACCTTTATCGGTTCTACCTTAAATAGAGCTAAATTTGATTTTTTGAAAAAAAAAAAAAAAAAAGTCTTTGAGCTCTTATGGCGCCCGCGATTGTTGACCGATTTAATTTCTGATTGGGGTGCTTAAACCTTACTGGTAATTAAATCAATGCACCATCATCGATTGTTCGATGACATCAGAGTCTAATAGGTTTTTACGACATTTATTTTCTTATTTATTATACTTTTTATAGTATTTTTGTCAATAATATACATATTAATTACATAGTTTCTCTTGGCTTTAAATATATAGATAGACTCTTAACTACGATTTGGAGGAAATTATTTTCTTAGTAACGGAATGAGTGATGTTTAATATAGTCCTGATTTTATTCCTACAAGGCTTGGATAGAAAACAATTTAGGCATTTCATTTAATTGCTAGGCCTACATGACAATAGGCAACATAGCCGCTAATACCTAGCATGAGCCCCGCGCGGAGCGCGGGGTGAAAGCTAGTTCTACATATTATTGAACGAGCGCAGTGAGTTCTTCATTTCAGAGAATTGGGATTTGAAAAGTTTGTCTAAAGATAACTGGAGTAAAAATTGATCAATTTCGACGTAATTTGGTACATATATGCATCTCAGCATTTGTGAGAAGTGTTTAATTTTTGGAAATTCCGCACTTAATATTTTGAAGATGGCGGCCAATATGGTGGACGACTAAAATAAAAGGTTTTAGTCATCATAATGTGTTATACGTCGTTTTAAAGGTCTTTAAGAGAAGAAAAAGAATATGTGACTAATAACATTTTACACTTCATATTTTCAAGATGACAGTCAATATGGCGGACGACTGAACAAAAAGTTTTTAGTCAGTATGACATGTTATACATCAATTTAAAGCTCTTGAAGTCTAGGAAAGGAATATCTAACTATGTATTAAAATTTCACACATAATATTTTCAAAATGGTGGCCAATATATCGAAAACTAAAAAAGGTTTTAGTCTGCTTGACATGTTATAAATCGTTTAAAGGTATTTTAAAGGCTAAGAATTATGTACAAACACTGTATAAAAAGGCGAGCATGTATTAATTTTATTAAATAATAATTATTCATAAATACTGTATTCATTTTATTATTTAATTATTATGTACAAATAATTTTATAATAGGCGAGCGTAGCGAGCCTGCAATCATTTTATTAAATAAAATATTTACTACAAATGCTGTATAAACAGGCGAGTGTAGCGAGCCTGCATTAATAATATTAAAGAAAGATCAGGACAAATACTTTTATAACAGGCGAGCGCAGGGAGCCTGCAATAACTTTATGTAATAAATATTAACTACAAATGTTGTATAAATAGGCGAGCATAACGAGCCTGCATTAATATAATATAAATAAATATTATAGACAAATATTTTTTATAACAGGCGAGCGTAGCAAGCCTGCAATAATTTTATTAAATAAAGATTATGTAGAAATCTGTATAAACAGGAGAGCGTAGCGAGCCTGCATTAATACTATTAAATAAATATTATGGACAAATACTTTTACAACATGCGAGCCTGCAATAATTTTAATAAATAAAAATTATGTAGAAATCCTGTATAAACAGGCGAGCGTAGCGAGCCTGAAGTAACTTTATGTAATATATATATTATGTACAAATGCTGTATGAACAGGCGAGCGGTGCGAGCCTGCAATCATTTCATTAAATACAGATTATTTAGGTAAAAACAGGTGAGCGTGATGAGCCTGCAATATCTTTATTAAAGAGGGATTATGTACGGATGAAAGGAAAACAGTTTTAGCTACCGAGAACTTGCGAATTTATACGAAATTAAATTCGGCTCACAGCATCTGGGCTTCGGTTGACAATTTTAAATTTAAGATTGGGGCCAATATTAAAAACGCGTAAAGATGAAGATTGTAGTCAGCATGACATGCCGCATACATCGTTTTAAAGGGCTTTATGAGTAGCAAATGAATATGTAACTATTGTTACAAAAGGTTTGCAACAAATGTGACAGAGATGAGGGTGTTAAATAAAATTATTTCTCGAAATAGGTTCTGACGATTTTGATTAAAAAAATTCTAAAATGTCTATTTAAATACGAATCTAACGATAGCTTATCCGATCTATTTTCTTAGATATTGTTGAGAAAATTCCGAGAAATCTGATTTTGTTGAAAATCGAAAACAAAAAAGTAAACAACCTCCTGTTGAACACATCATTTTAAAAAATATATTCACTAGTTATTGCGTTAATGCAATAAACATATCAAATAATTAATAGTTAATCATGATGAGTTTATAGTTTAATAGGATGGTTGGAGTAGTCGGTAGTGTCGGGTGGAACTCTCACTTCACTTGGAAGGTTCTTTAGGAGGGTAGGGTTGCTAAAGGTGGGTTCACTGTCACAGCTAGCAGATTGACACGCGTATCCGTTTGTAGAGCTAACATAATAATTTTAATATTTTTTAGAATCTGGGACCGAGATAATATGAGAAAGTTAGTCTGAATTATCTCGGACTGATTTTTTAAACCTCTAACTACACTACAACAATTAAAAAAATAAAGTTATAATATTGTAATTATATTAATTTATTGTTAAAAATATAACTTTTTAATTTTACTTAAGTAAAATGCGACGGAAGTCCTAATTGAATATATCTTTTAAGTTAATAGTTGATGATTGGTTCGTTTGCTTCTATTAATTTATATTATAAATTAGGTATAAGGATTATATATTTACTTATTGTTTATTAATTCTTACTTGAATACTAGGGTTTTATTGCGGTTATATTAATCTTTTTCCCTCAAAAAAGCATTTTATCCCAGCGCTTTTTTTTTTCTTTTTATAAAAAGCCAATTTTCCTGCCGTTCTCCATCTTTCTTTTTTTTTGTCGTTCCTATACTGACTTGAGTGTATTTTCTTTTTTTTTCTTACCGTTTATTTTGGTCGTACTTTACCCAGGGTTGGGTCCTCAAGGGGCCTGTGTCGCGTCTATAATTTATCTCCCGATAGAGACCTAGTGGGTAGGAAAGGAGACGGTGTTTTTCGTTGCCACGGTAGTACCGGCAAGGGGTCGGCACAAAAATGTTCTCAGCTTCCCCTTCTTCCACCCCCCCCCCCCCCCCCCTTCGCTTAAAGTTTCGATCTAAAGAGATCGGTCCTATTACTTTTCTCTCGTTTCGACGTTCGACTCTTTCTCTTCCTTCAACGACATTTTTCGCCAAAAAAAAAAAATCTTGTGGTTGATTTTTTTTCTCTCTCTTTTTCAAAAAAAAAAGTAAAGTAAAAAACCTCGTGCAATATTAAACTTCTCAAGGAAATGGCGTTCCCCCACTTCTTCTTCTTCTCTAGTTATATAAGAAGAAGAAGAAAAAAAAAAAGAAATCTTTATAAACTCTTATCTTCTAAACAAGCGCGGCATTTTAAACGCGATATTTTGATCTGAGTGGGTCCATTTTTCCCCCGTTTTTATCGCTTCTTAGTGGAAAAGAAGCGTCCTTTCTGCGGTTACCATCATGGCATTGCCCTATCATAATGTTGACGCCTTATGTATTATGCAAGTTTCTTCTTTTTTGGGGCGTCTAGAGTTTTTTTTTTTTTCTTTAAGTCTAGTCTGTTCATTTTAAATTTAGTTGGACAACGACCAAAAAAGAAAAAAAAAATAAGATTAGGGTTTTCTCCGGCGCTATGAAGTTCTATAATCTAGGACATCAGGTGGTAGGTGACCGCTAACGACTATGGTTTTATCTTTGCTTGTAAGAGCACCAGGTGTGTTTTACATTGCACGTGTCCTCCTTAATGTTAGAAGCGTCATAAGGTGATAAGTATAAAGTCTTGTAAGTTATGACTTAAATGTGACTTGTTTCTGTTTTCGAAAGACTTTACGCTAAGTTTAGCATCAGAGTCTTCACTGAAGCCATTATATGTTTAAAATATACAAAAAAATATGTTCACTATAAACTTAGAAGAAACAAGTTATTTATATAAATGTTATCAGTTGACTATTTACTACAATCGGACCTTCTAACAAAGAAAATCTTAATGTAACAAATATTTTTTATATCTCCAAGAATTCTCCGTACATAAAGTGTTTCTATAGAACAATAGTTATTTATGTAACTGGGCAGCAAAATGGAATTTTACTGACGAGTGATTAGATTAGCCTCCGAGCCGAAGGCGAGGACAGGCTATGATAATTAACTGCCGAGGCGAAGCCGAGGCAGGTAATTTACCTATTTGACTGCCGAGGCGAAGCCGAGGCAGGCAATGAATAAACGAGGCAGAAATGTTTCCTTTGCTGCCTTGTTGCATACAATATTTTATCTACTTGCGGCAGAAAAATGAAGCTGCTAAAATGTTATCTTTATTAATATAACATAGTTAATAACTATGTGTCATATTAATAAAGATAATAACATATGTATTAACTAAAATTAATGTTCAAATAAGAAACTTGGGAATAATAACAATAAGTGAAAAGCAAACTCAATCTATAACAACAAAATACAAAACACACGATTACAACACACATAACTTCTGAATGAATAATGCACGCAATATAAAATATTTATTTATATTTTTACTAAAAAATTAATAAAAGTGTTAAAGATATCTTCTATTGCTTAAAAGAAAAGAAGTAACTAGGATACATCAAGAAAAGTAGCTAGTCTAATCTAGAACGACTTCAATAATAAAAATAATATGGATGTTCAATGTTTACATGACGCTACAGTTTAGTCAGTGACTCTACTATTTCTTTTAATTAAAGATCTACTAATCATTGAACTTATTTAACAGAATTAACAAATATAAACAAATTATTTTATTATTAAAACGTTTATTTATTATTAAATATTACTTATTTAACTATGATATATAATGTTATAAGATAGAGATAATAGTATCAACTGTTCTTGCCAAAATAAGAGTTTATGACACGCAGTGGTAAACACTGTTACTTTCTCTGCCTAGGCAGGGAAATATTTCCCTGCCTAGGCAGAGAAAGTATTTTCCTGACTGTTTTAACTACTTTCCTGCCTGTTTTTAATATTTTAATGACAAATCAGGGAAATAGCACTTTCCAGCCTAAAAACAGTTAAGTAATGTTTAATTTTGCTGCCGCTAGTAGATAAAAATAATTTCTCTACCACGATCAAAATTCATAGAAATAATTACAAGATAAAAAGTCCAGTCATGCACCATGACTTAATGAGCGAATTTTCAAAGAAATCTGCGTATTATTGGCTTATGATAATATAGGAAAATTTTGGTTTAGAATTTGCATGGGTGAAAAAAAAAAAATGGCACACAGGGGTACGGGGTACATAAGTCAAAATAGTATTTACCCTTCAAGATGCATGTCGTTGGAAAGCTCTTTAAGAGTAGAGTAATTGTTGTCATGTACACTTTTATCATATTTTCATATAAAAGGGGGGTAAAATGGAAAAAACACGTTTTTATGCTATTTTTGACCCTAAATTGTAAAAATTTGACCCCTAAATGAACTCCAAAAATTCTGGCCAACGAACTCATCCTTTCTTTTGATATTATTGACATTTTAAAATTTGTTTGAAATTTTTAAGTGCATCCTAAGGGGAGATATCGTCTGGAGTGACACATATATACATACATATATACATATATACATAAAAAAAAGTTAAATTTTAGGAATCGATTCAGAATGGTCTAAAACGGATTTCCATGGAAAAAAATTTCAAAAATTCACATTACAAAAATTTTGAAGCCAGTGCAATAGCGTAATTTTCTTTGAAAATTCGCTAAAAGAACTTTTTATATTATATTCTACATTTTTAAATTTCCTGTTGAAGAACCATATGCATAGTGTTGATAATATAATTGTTATTGTTATAAAATAATTGTAGTGAAAAAAAAAGTACAGTAGAGTCTCGCTAATCCGGGTTTGACGGGACCGGACCCAGTCCGGATTACAGAAAGTCCGGATTAAACGGAATCAGTTTTAAAATGTCTGTAAAACAAGTTTTAGTAGGGTAAAACTATTAAAATCGATGTTTTTATCGTAAAAAATACTTTTATTAGTCTCCAAAACATGTTTGTACAACGTATGTCCCCTATTTAAGTTAAGAGCTGTTCTGTCACCAGTCCGAATATCAAATGAATTAAAATAAAACGACAATCTATTACGCAGGTGGCAGGTATAGAAGGGACTTCCTGTGTTCCGATATGAAATTCGAGGAACGATAATCATTTCACAAAAACTTGAGACATTAGACATTGGCGGCTTGGCAAAATTTCTTGGAACTGCGTTGAGCCGCCGCTATATGTTTCAAAACCCTCTCCCCATCTCAGTCACATAAAATTGTATTTATTGGAATACACTACCTTTATATCTTCCGCCTCTTACATTTCTATGGAACCGAAACAGATTTATCGATGTTCTTACTTATTCCTAATTATTCTAAATCTGTTTATTTTTAACAAAAATACCGGGTATTCCTCGTGTTAGAACGTTGGAATATACACCTGTAAACTATACTAGGAACAATTTTATACATTTTTAATAGACAATAAAAGTAGAAACTCCAATTATCTTAATTATTCATAAATCTGAACAGGCCCTGGTTACAATTTGTACATAGTTTTTGGCCCGTCCGGATTAAACGGATGTCCGGACCAGCGGGGTCCGGATAAGCGAGACTCTACTGTAGTTCCAAATTTATTTACTTCGTATAAAGGACAACCAACTAGACAGCTGGTCTTAAACCTATAAAAGGTCAAATCTTTGTACAACGGATCTCACCAACACTGAATTTAAACCGTGGCCATCGATATGCCTCCGTGTAGGGGACGGTAAGAGAAGAAAAATGAGTACAAGTAAAGAAGTACAGATGCAGAAAAATTAAACCGATACCTAGGACACAAGTATAAACAAACCTGATTGTCACACGTCAATTAATTTATTTCCTTGTTTACTTTTATTGTTTCGCTGTCATTCAATGTTCATCTCTTAAAAATACAGTTAGTTTTTACATAACAAAAAGGCCTGATATAATCATTCTTGAACATTTTAACAATTTTATTAGCCATACCAGATACTAAAATAAAAAAATCATAAATTTGAAACCCGTCCAAAAGTCCAAATAAAGATCGTAAATATGGGTTTTTGTTAAAGCAAATAAAATAACTTGCGGATTTTTTCCGAACTAACTTTCCATACAGCAAAATTTGCTGAAACTGAATTAAATTCTGCTGGAAGATGGCTAAAAGTATTAAAATAATGCATTTTCATCGTGTTCTGAGCTATTCTAAAAGTTTCAAATGTCTAGCTATTCGGGAAGTTAGTTAAAAATTGTTTGCAAGATTTGTACCGGACAAACAAACAAAGAAGAGAGCAAGTTAATAAAAACTTAGTAATAAGGATAAATAAAGATCCGACTGACAAACTTTCTGTAAATTAATATCGGCGGAGTTTTTGTATTCCTTTATTTTCTTAGAACCATTTTTAAGAATTTCTTGCTCTAGCAATCTTATAATTTTGCGTATTCTACATCCATTAGTTTAAGTGGAATCTGAATCATCTTTGTACAGTATAGAGAAATCGCTTGGTCTCAATTTTGGATTCGTTACGGACAATTCTGAAGCTTAAAGCTTTAAGCGTAATTTACTCACCGTACAAATGTCTAAATGAAAATCATCACTTTCAGAAACAAATAATCTATTTAAAGACGTAGATAAAGGAATTAAGAACAAAAAAGTATCACGTATATATGACATTTGCTCCGAGTGCAGTGTCAACCATTTTGAAAAACCAGGATTAAATACTCGAAACGCCATACAAAGATTACTTTTAAGGCCGGCCACACACGTACAGTTTGAACTGAACAGTTTAAACTGTTAGTTGAAACTGTGCTAAGCTGAAACTTTAAGCACATACACGTACAATTCAATCCTTCAGAATAGATTCAAAATATTTTTGAAAAATTCAAATAGATTTGACGGCGCAGAACAATTTCGCCACTCTCTATTTACTTCTTGTAATTTTACAAAAAGTAAAAAAATTGACAAAGCGTGAACAGTGGTGCAAGAAGTGGTTACAAAGGCGAAGTCAATCTTCGGACATCAGCTTATTAAAATAATTAAGCTAAGAACCATTAGATTTCACAAATTGAACTGAGAACTGAACAGTTGAACCTTTCAGTTTAAAAAATTTAAATTTCATTCGTCTCAGTTTAACTGTACAGTTGAGTTGAACTGAGACTGAAATAACTACACACGAATAGTTTCAACTGAACAGTTCAAATTGTAAGTTAAAACTGTAGTGTAGGTGTATACGTACACTGTAATAGAACTGTAGTAGAATAGTAAAACTGTTGTAGAATACGTAATAACAGCCCCATCAATAGGGTACTACTTAAACAATACTGTGTTGCCTACGGACCCTCACTGTGTGTTGACTAGCACACACTTGACCTGTTTATTTTCTTTCTGATCATACGATAATTTTTCTAGTCTCACAGATGTTCCCATATTAAATACAATCTCCTACTCAGATTGCTTCTATTATAGTATAGATTATTTTATACTAGTGTGACTTTTCGTCTAGTGATAATACGAAGGATATGCAATTAGTAGATAATTACCAGATGTTTGTAGACTATGATCCAGAAAAGAATTTAAATTTAATCTTATTAAACCTTGCCATCCTTTTATAGTTAGACTTTATATAAAGTTAGACTTTAATTTCTCACAGTCTGTATTTTTAGAAATTTTTATTTTTAATTTAATCATAACTAAGTTTATTAAAAATTTCTACAGCTCAAGTTCAAAAGATTTTTTTTTTTTTTAATTTTTAATTTTTTTATTTTATTTTATTTATTTATTATTATTTTTTTTTTTATCATTCTTCATTCTAAGTTTTTTATATCCCACACTTGGGGAGAGTTTTATTTAAGGGGGTTATTTCTACTGTTATAAAGTTTAATTAATTGCTTTTAAAGGATTGTTAGGTGGAAACGCCTCCGTTATTTCAAATGACCCTTAAAAAATGGAATCAAAAATCTAAATTTAGAGGGCACACATTTTTCTTATACAGGATTAAAAAATAATTAATATAAAAATACCATTTTTAAAAACTAGTCTTATTTTCAAACTTTTTTTTCTTTGGTTTCTGTATTCTTCACCTAAATTGTTTCCATGTGCAAAATTTGGGGAAGATTGAAAGACGGGAAGTTGTTCAAAATTGGGGTAATAGGTGTGCGATGAAACTTACAAAGTAAAGCAATATACGACCTGTAAAAATGTATCATATCGACTACTTTCAAACGTATGCATCTTAGTGTATATGTATCATACATACATGTACATATATATAGATTCATTTAACTGCTGGTGAATCAGCCTAAGCCGTAGAAATATATACATATACACACACACACACACACATATATATATATATATATATATATATATATATATATATATATATATATATATATATATATATATATATATATATATATGTGTGTGTGTGTGTGTGTGTGATTTTAGGTGTATGTTGTAATTTATTTACTTTTTGCTTCCGAGCTTACCAAAGGTAATGGAAGCTATGTAATCGTTCTGAAGAACAAAAATCTAGGTCTTCAAAAATTCCAAGACAGAAATCAGTTTCAGACATCAGAGAACATTTTTGTTTCCGTGTCTGTCTGTCGGTCTGTCTCTACATTTTTGCGAACCAACATACCTTAAAAACTGCACGTCCTATTTTAATGGACTTTTTATGTTATAATTAGCTTATTGTTGGTCCCATATAAGTTTTAACCTTATACGCCAATTTGTTTCATTTCCAACATAGATTTACCCACACCTATAGCTTCAAAAGTACTTATCTGATTTGTTTAAACCTTATATAGCTTATCGAAAGTAACCCGCAGATAGCCCCAGATTAATTAGAACCGTCTGCGCTCTTTAACTTTTGCCAAATTGATACTTTAATTTATGTTACAAATCAAAATAATTTTGACAGATTAAAAAAAAAACCGGGGAAACAAACCAAATTAGACAATAATGGCTTGTAAAAGCATAAAATCAAGTAATAAAGTACGGATATAAATACGACGAAAGGTGTCACCGTGGGAGCAGGTGACAGACGGACGCACGGACAGACATACACTTGTAGGAAAATATAAGGGGCCTTAGTTTTGGCCTAAAAAAAGATGGTTACTAGATCAAAAACATTATAGTCCACAGGCCACCATAAGAAGTGAGTCGCTGATTGATAAAGTTTTCTTTCCTTATGGAATCGCTTATTTATGCCTTGTCCACCGATGAATTGGGTATATGGCAACTGGGCGCTGGGCCATTTCGTTTTTGTTGACATGCCAAACTTGTCCTTCTGCTGGGAACATTGAAAAGAGATAGATAAAGTTTTGATTTTCACAGGATCGTTTAGTTAAATTATTTCAAAAACAGTGGTAAAGGTGGCCACCGATACGAGTGGGCCGTTTGGGGTGGCCACCACCCCAAACATATCGCTTTGCGGGGACGTTGAAAAGAAAACGGCCCACTCGTATCGGTGGCCACCTTTACCACTGTTTTTCAAATAATTTAATTAAACGATCCTGTGAAAATCAAAACTTTATCCATCTCTTTTCAATGTTCCCGCAGAAGGGCAAGTTTGGCATGTCAACAAAAAAGAAATGGCCCAGCGCCCAGTTGCCATATACCCAATTCATCGGTGGACACGGTATAAATAAGCGATTCCATAAGGTAAGAAAACTTTATCAATCAGCGACTCACTTCTTATGGTGGCCTGTGGACTATTATGTAAAAAGAAGACAAATAAAAAACAACCAAATAAAAGAAAGTAACGGATACGAAAGTACATAATGTACGGGATGCGAGGAAGCTATGTGCCACACCAATTGGCAGTGTATTTATAATAAGTTAAGTCAAGAATTGCATAAAAGTATTTACCTGTTTACACTAATAATTGCAATGGTTTCAACAAGAAGAAAGCTTAAAAAATATCTATGAAGTTACGAGAATATTTATCGTGGATAAAATTCGTTTTACAAAAAAAAGGTTTAAATTAAGGGCACCCATTACTATAAAAAGAAGATTATAAAAGCTTACGATGTTTCTTTTTTAAAAAAAGTCCTTCTTTTTTTGCCGCAATGAAAAGAATCTAGCCTTTAGTGAGGGTTTTCGCAAAAGATACTTAAACACAAGTAAAATAGAATTAGCAAAATTATATATTCAAACGACACAAAACTCTCTGGACTCGACAGTCTCAGAACTCCCCTCTTTACTCTACTCTCATATAATACACGTTCAACTTACTCAAAATCCAATTTGAAAAGGACTTTTTATCTAAATTGGTTTTCCTCTCTTTAAAGCTTATATATATATATATATATATATATATATATATATATATATATATATATATATATATATATTACACTCCTTAGAAATTTATTAAAATTTGAAGAAGAAAAAAAATATTATATAGTATAATTGTTGTTGTTAAAAAACTGTTTTTTTTTCTTTATATTAAAAACCCTATTTTGTTTATCTTAATCGTATTGGGTTTGGTTAATTGTGATTTTTTTTTTTTTACTTAATATTACTGATCTAGTAACTATCTTTTTTTAGGGTCTGTAGACAAAACCAAGGACCCTTATATTTTCCTACGTGTGTCTGTCCGTCCGTCCTGTCGCCTGACACCTTTCGTCCGATCACTTTGAAAGTTAAAAAATAAGCGTTTTTTCTGGAAACCGTGTGTGGGATCATATGAAAGGGTACGTCGAGCTGATTACAAAAATATACAATTTTTGGTTATAACTTTGATAGGGCGAGCGTAGACGAGTTTGAAGTTGGTGTGAAATGTGCCCCCCCCCCCCCCCCCTTCTAGCTCGCTTATGTAATGTTCAAAAATTCTGAAAACATTCTTCGACCAAAAGGATAGGAAAAATCACTTTTTGGAAAATACGAAAAATAGTTATTTTTCGCACCAAGGGAGGTTTATAGTTTATAGAAAATATAGTTAGATATAATATTAACAATTATCTAAATAAGTTTAATCACGTTAAAATTAAATTATAGATAATAATTATTTGAATTTCAATGCTAAAATTAAATGGGAGAATCAGCTGGAAACTGAGTCGTGTATTGAATGGTGTTGACAACTGATGTATTTAAATATGGATTAGTTAATCTACATTTAGAAATTATGTTTCCACTTTTAACTTGTTTGTTTCTTTTACTTACGTTAAAAGCAAATGAAGATTTTGTTAAAATGGTAAATTAATGACTTAAAAAAACAAAGGTATTTAAAAAAAAAATGACAATTTATTTATTTAAGAAAAGGAAATTTATATTTATTTTTTTGTTTTTAGGTTTACAAGATGGTCAATGTGAAGGTGAGAAGTTAATTAATTTTAATTATTTCTTTTTTTTTCTTTACCTTCTATACCTTTGTTTTTTTTTTCAACATTTCTCTTCTTTTTAATATTTCTCTTTTTTTTATTTCTTGCCTTTCACCTACTTTTAAGTTATAAGTAGCTAAAACAATTAGTCTCTATTAGTCCCTATTTTGAAAAAAAAAAAAAAAAAAAAAACTTTTTTGCTTTTTTTTTTTTTTTTAATTTTTTTTATTTTGGTTCAATGTGTTTGTCTTAATGCTTTTAGTCGAGGAGATAGCGTGCAAAATAGTGTTTGACTAACATCAAGCTAGAATTTTGTGTATAAGTAAATCATTTGGTGCTTTTTAAGAGTATGTGGTCGTCTGAGTTCGTCCGCGGGACATAGCTTGGCAATTGGCATTTGAAAAGAAACAAACCTGTGAAGAGCAGCCATCTCCCGCCAATTATGGTGGACAATGTGATTTTCATGATTCTGCGTACAGAATTAGTTAGTAGACCGAAAATCAAGTTATTGTTAGTCACTGCCGGATTTAGGACTTTTGAGGCCCTAGGCCAAATTTTTACTAGCGGCCCTCCCCACCAAATGTTACTAGTGGCCTCCCGGCCGCTAGTAACATTTATAAAAAAACAAAACAATGTGGCGACATTCATTTTTCATCCTAGTTTTTATGAACTAAAGAAGTTCTATAATTGGGTTCTCGTGGAATGTTTTTACAAAACCGTTATGGTAAGTTAATATTCGTAGGCCTAACTTAACTTAACCAATGTCAAAAAAGCATAATAAATTGGAAGATTTTTTTAAACTCTTGAAATACTTTTTAATTTGGTTCTACGTACTACATAATATGTGGTTAGATTTTAATAACGAGGCCGATAAAACGCACACTTTTTACTGAATTTTATTTATTTGTAGAACCATTTTTAAAAACTTATAAATATTAAATGTATATATGTAGTTCAGGAGGTAGCGTGCAAAAGAGGGTATGAATAACATCAAGTAATCTTTTGGTACCTGTAAATAATATGTGGTCAGCTAAGTTCGTTTGTTGGAGGGACATAAGCTCGTCAGCTTGGCAATAGGCATTTGAAAAAAAAAAAAAAAAAAAAAAAAAAAAAAAAGATGGAAAGCGGCCATGTCTCACCAATTATGGTGGACAATGTGATTTTCATGATCCTGAGTACAAGATTAGTTAGTAGACCAAAAACCACGTTGATGTTAGCTTATCACTTGATAGGTGACCACTCTTATTTGGAGTAATAATTGAATAAATAACCTATCATGTTACAAGCTAAAATCAACTTGATATTTGGTCTAACTTAGTATTCAGGATCATACTCAAATTCAAGAAATTCTCCTTCGAATATGCTGTGTCAAAGGCGTTGAGCAGCAAGATCAATGTATTGCCCATATCTGCGGCCCCCCCTAAGCCTGCGGCCCTAGGCCGCGGCCTAGTCGGCCTAGTGGTAAATCCGGCACTGATGTTAGTTTATCACTTGATAGGTGACCACTTTGATATGGGGTAATGTTTGAATAGCTAACCTAACCGATTTGCTTATGTTAGTCAGACACTTTCTTGCACGCTATCTCCTCGACTATTTAGATTTTTTATCAATAATTTAAATTCAAGTTTATTTGTTGTTTTTATGTAATTTCTTTTATTAATTTGGAACCAGGTTGACGAATAGTAATTAGAATTTAAAGTTAACTTTTTTGGCCGGGAAGTTTGCTTAAAATTATTACTTATTATTTTAAAGAAAAAGTACGGTTTTCATCCGGAAAATCCAAAACCAAGATTTTAACAAAACTATCCGTTTTGGGTGGTTTTAAGACGATTTGATTGGTTTTTAGCTGGATCTCTGTCTGTCTGTCTGTGTCACGTATAACTTCCGCAGTGTTTAAGCTAATGAGTTGAAACTTAGTACAAAATACTTCTTGCATACGAGTCCGCAAGACAGTGAGACATATTCCATAAGTTTTTATCGTTAAGGAAACTATTCAATGAGCTGTTATCTTTAAATACTGCTCACACTCAGATCTTTTAGTGCGTTAATTAACAGGAAAAATGAAAACCCCGAATCATCAAGGGAATGTTGCTTGAAATAGATAAAAGATCTTTAAACTTTTTTTAGAATACTATGTTTCATGTTTCACCTTAATTACTATAAAATATTTTTTACAGTGGCTATGTAGAATTATGTAACATTTTTTTAAGCCATTAAAAATAAACGAAGAATTAGCACGGATTATATTTCAAATTTTGCAATGCCTACCGTATACAAATTGGCACTCCTTTTAGACACTTGACACGCTTTTATTTTACTACTTTCTCATATAAAGAGAAAGTATTGTGATTGCGCGAAAATTCGATTTTGAGATATTCATGGATTTACACATTTTGAGGCCCCTTAAGTCCAAAAAAGTGGTTTTAAAAATATGTGTGTCTGTCGTTTGTGCAGACGCGTCGAACCTGAACTGCTTGACCGATTTTGAAATCAAGAAATCAATTTAAGGTATTGATCAAATTTGGGGGCGCAACCAAATGGGAAAACTTGAATAAAAAATTATTTCTCGAAAACGGTTCCTACGATTTTACTTAAAAAATTCTTAAAAGTAGTCCATTTAAATACGAATCTAACTATGAAAGATTTTTTCCTGGGGAAAATCCAGTTTCTGAGATATTGATTAAAATAAATCTAATTTTGTTGAAAATTTAAAAAAAAAAGTTTCTGTGAGATGGGACCGATATTATATGAGAAAGTTAGTCTGAGTTGTCTTGAACAGATTTTTTTTTTTTAATTTTGGAAGAGGGTGCAAACTTGTTCTCAGGGTGGGACAAGACATACTGACTTAACCGTAGCTCTTCTGGTTACCTAATTTATTTTTCCCTGAGTGAAACTGCATTCCTTGTCTGACTGCTTTATTAAAGAGTGATTTAAGAATTAATTTTTCTAGAATTTTTGTTGAACATGAAAATAATTTAAATCATTGTAGCCTGTGATGTTTGTGAAGATATTTAGGAATCTCTTGGATTCTAGTTGCTAGGCAACGTTTAAAACCACCTACGCCTGTTTCCCTTTGTTAGAGTGACGTCAGTAGTATTGAATTCTCCCAGACTACAATCTACTTCGCCTTTTCTTCTAAAACCTTTATTTTTTATTGTAATAAAGTTTTTTTTTTGTTTTTTTTCGTCTCAATCCCTTTGTTTATACTTCCTTATATTTTTAGACCCTTTCTTGATAGGATTCCTATAATAAGATTTTGTTCTTTATCTTGTTAAATTTAGATGACACCTATTTATAGTCTACTTGCAAATTGAATTTTGTTTTATTTTGACTAGACATGACTTTAATTTTAGATTTTATCATTGAACAAAAGAAAAAAGAAATTCGATCATTTTAGATGTAGTTAACCGTCTTAATAAATATTTGATTAATTAAACCCTTATAGTTTCGTTCCTGTATCTGTGTGTCTGTCACTCTATACGGTTCCCATAACTTTTGAATCAAAATAGATAAAAAACATGAAATCTTACAGTATTTAAGAGTGTTTTGACGCGCACACAGGAAAAATTTAGTGAACTCAAAAGTATCAGCTGTCACGCGGATTTTTAGGGTCCGTAGGCAAAACCAAGGACCCTTATATTTTCCTGCGTGTGTCTGTCTGGTCGCCTGCTCTCACGGCTACACCTTTCGTCCGATCACTTTGAAATTTGGCATGTATGTGTCTTGTACCTGCCCACATATTTTAAAAATATAGCGACTTAAAAAAAATATTTTTCAAAAAAATTAGGGTAAAAAAACTTAAGGGTTAAAAATTTTTTATTTTTTTTTTTTTTCGACACCGTGAGGGGTATCATATGAAAGGGTACGTCGAGCTGATTACAAAAATATATAATTCTATGGATATAACTTTGATAGGGCGAGCGTAGGCAAGTTTGAAGTGGGTGTGAAACGTGTCCCCCCCTCTCTATCTCGCTTATGTGAAGTGCAAAAAATCTGAAAAAATTCCTGAACATTCTTCGACCAAAAGTAAAGATCACTTTTTGAAAATTTCGAAATAAATATTATTTTATTTTTTATTGACAGAATACGTTTTTTTATAATTATGGTCTTTTCGATGTATTTATATGGTTTTAGTCCGGTTCAGTGGCAAAAAAATACTTTATCAGAGTGTGTTTTGAGAATATCAGACCCTTAGAATAGTTCAAAGTAAGCTTTTTAGCATATTAAAAAATAGTACATTACGCGTCGAGTGCGGAAAGTAGCATTTTACATGCGAGTGTGGAGTTTGCACCCGAGCGATAGCGAGGGTGGTAAAACCACACGAGCAATGCAAAATGCCGTTTTCACACGAGTTGCGTACCGTACTTTATCTACGATTGTTAGATTTAAATAATAAATACAGAAACAAATAAACTTGCTGTATGTAAGTTCGTATCTCTCTCTTGATAAAGATGGCATTAATTCATTAGTTGTATTTTTTGCAGGAATTAATTATTTCTGGAGGATTATTATTCTCCACATTTTCGTCAAAGTCACTTGATTCACTCATTGTTTTTCACTAAAAACTCTATATAAACAGTTACTTTAATAAAAGAACACCAAATTAGTTTTGTTAAATGTAAACAAACTCACTAATCGTGCGTAAAGCTGAAGAATTCCTCTTCTTTACCGCACTAGTGTGGTAAAGAAGAGGAATTATTCAGAACTATGAGACGCGCATGCGCAATGAATACAAGTACGTAAATAATCACTTTCTACGCATCTAAACAAAGATATAATGTTTATATTTCGTATCAATCGTAGATAAACATGTTTATACACTTTACAGTTAAACACTATACAGTGTGGCCTACGGACATTCGCTGTGTGCTGACTAGCACACACTTGACCTGTTTATTTTAGTTTCTTTTAATTTTAAGTGGGGTATCTGTATAAATATAACTAAATATTACAACTGCGATTACTATATAAATCCTAGTTGAACTCTAGACCTAGAATAATCTTTATTTTGAATAACAAAACCAATCAATATATTATGATTTCTATCGTCATTTAACATGGGTAAATATAATTATAATACAGTATCAAATGAAAAGTATTAAAGAGTAGATTACAAGAATATAATACCCTTGGGTAAATTGTTTAATTTTCCATGCCATTTTATCAAAAAGCATCAACATTTTGCGTGCCCCCCCCCCCCCCCTTATTCTAAATAATTTTATGTTCTTAATACCAACGAAACCCTTTTTATGTAAGACGACGTACAACCATTTTTAGGGTCCGTAGGCAAAACGAAGGACCCTTATATTTTCCTGCGTGTGTCTGTCCGTCCGTCCTCTCGCGTCCTCTCACGGCTACACCTTTCATCCGATCACTTTGAAATTTGGCATGTATGTGTCTTGTACCTACCCACATATTTTAAAAATATAGCGACTTAAAAAATATTTTTCAAAAATATTAGGGTAAAAAAACTTAAGGGTTAATTTTTTTATATTTTTTTTCGACACCGTGAGGGGTATCATATGAAAGGGTACGTCGAGCTGATTACAAAAATATATAATTCTTTGGTTATAACTTTGATAGGGTGAGCGTAGGCAAGTTTAAGTGGGTGTGAAACGTGCCCCCCCCCCCCCCTCTATCTCGCTTATGTGAAGTGCAAAAAATCTGAAAAAATTCCTTAACATTCTTCGACCAAAAGTAAAGATAGCACTTTTTGGAAATTTTGAAAAAAATATTATTTTATTTTTTATTGACAAAATACGTTTTTTTATAACTATGGTCTTTTCGATGTATTTATATGGTTGTAGTCCGGTTCAGTGGCAAAAAATACTTTACCAGAAGTTTGTTTATGTGTTTTGAGAATATCAGACCCATAGGATAGTTCAAAGTAAGCTTTTTAGCATTTTAAAAAACACTATCAATAGGGTACTACTTAAACAATACAGTGTAGCCTACGGACCCTCGCTGTGTGCTGACTAGCACACACCTGACCTGTTTATTTATATCTATAATATTATGTTTAGTGATCCCTCAGCAGCTTGATAAAAGGAAAATAAACGAGTTTTCTTTTCAATTGATTAAGTTTTTACTCTTATGCTGGTCAACAATTAAGATAAGATTTATATTACAAAACAAAACTTAATACTATAACTTATTTGTTAATTTCTACTACTACTGATTCTACTTTTAAGTATAACTGCTGAATCGACGTTTAACGTTAATGATAGTTTTTTGTTTGTTTGTTCATTTCATCATCATTTAGTTATTACCGGACGTAGAATCCGGCCACTTTACTCATCTACTCGATGTCATCATCATTAAGTTACTACAGGAAGTAGAATCCGGCCACTTTACTCATCTACTCGATGTCATCATCATTAAGTTATTACAGGACGTAGAAGCCGGGCACTTTACTGATTACTCATCTACTCGATGTCATCATCATTAAGTTACTACAGGACGTAGAATCCGGCCACTTTACTCATCTGCTCGATGTCATCATCATTAAGTTACTACAGGACGTAGAATCCGGCCACTTTACTCATCTACTCGATGTCATCATCATTAAGTTATTACAGGACGTAGAACCCGGGCACTTTACTGATTACTCATCTACTCGATGTCATCATCATTAAGTTACTACAGGACGTAGAATCCGGCCACTTTACTCGTCTACTCAATGTCATCATCATTAAGTTACTACAGGACGTAGGACCCGGCCGCACTTTACTCGTCTACTCGATGTCATCATCATTAAGTTACTACAGGACGTAGTATCCGGCCTCACTTTACTCATCTACTCGATGTCATCATCAGTGTAAAACGTGCCTCATCCTTTTGGGATTTGAACACCAGATAAATCGGTGTTTTGATATCGGTTTTAGTAGTACGCTAACGACTCTGCGGCGCTGTAGCTAGAAGAATAGAATCCTTTTAAAACAATTATTCAATATTTTATACAGTCCACACTCGAGGATGATATGTATAAATTGTATGCAATTACTGCTTGGTAGCTTATTCAGCGTTATGAATGATGATGATTTCTTGTTTGGATTTTCAATTTAATACTTTTGTTACTAAATTGTACTGAGTGATACTAAAAATGTATCGTTGTTTTGATTAATTTTTTACTTAAATTGCAGTGTTTACACTGTGAAATTGTTTAAACTGTTATGTAACAAGCAACTTGAGAAGGTGCATTATAAGTTGTTGTCCGAGTCCAAGTTAAAATTTTGATGATGAGAATTAATTAGTTTATTGTTGTCTCCTTATCTTGTCGTCGCTATTTATTGGTTGGAAGGTCTCGATACCCCCTCCCTTGACACTCTAGAGTGTGTCTTGTTTAAGTTTGTGTCCAGAGCTTCATGTCTTGAGTCTACAGTCTACCCAACTCTAATTGAAGGGCCTGCCACTCAAGATCCTCCTCCTCACTCTAACACTTTACCAACGGATAGATGAGTCTACGTCACTTCGCACTCCGCCCTAAAAACCCACGCCCTTTTATACCCCTTTTTCTTGGAGACGTCACAAGGGAGGTTGAAAACATCTGAGCCCACCCTTAGTTTCCTCCGTTCAGTCATCCTTGTCCCACTTTACCAATTCTTCACTGCTCTCCTTCAAAGAACCCAACGAGTCATTTCAACATCAACCACCTTCTAGTCTTCCCCCACCCACCAACCCCCTTAACACTTTATTTTTATATCTAAAGCATTTATCAATTTAGAAAATGTCGTACGGTTAGAGTGAAGGGGAAGTTTGTGCTAAAAAAAGAAAAAAAATAATTTTAAAGACGGAAACATGTTATTTTTTTTTTTTTTTAAACATATTTTCTTTCTGATTCTGTTTGGATACAAGCACTTGCTCCAGCTTATTTATTCTGTTGGCTACAGTTTGTAATAACTTCTTGTAATATACTCAAAAATGACAAGGTGATAACCGTACTATATATATATATTCTACCTTTCACTCAAACTTTCACAATTTTCACACAACCTTCTTAAAGTATTCAAGTAAATTAAACGAATGTAGAAAATAAGGTTGGTATTTTTGTAAGACAACATTTTATTTCGTATCTCTCGTCTTGTTTATAGATTTTTTTTTAAACTTTAAATTACTTTTGATGTCAAGATTACAAATTATTTCTATATGTAAATTCGTGGTAAACATTTAAAAAAATAAAAGTTTTCTCGTTAAATATAAACATTTTCTGATTGACTTTTTCCCCTAATTTCGTCCTTTTTTTTTTCTTTCTCATTGCAATTTATAATACATAAGCAAAATAAAACTAGTTTACATTTTGTACCAACTTACTTCATATGAGGATTACTTCGATTCACTTAACTTTTTACATTGAAGATCATTATTATGAAATCATTACTTCTGAGAACTCACTCTAGAACGACTGAACAAACACAAAATAGCTGTTTCGATTAGTAGCCATATGTCCAGTTCTAATAACCAATGTCGATGTGATAATTAAGCCCTTAGTCTTGTTATGACCTTATATAGTTGCCAATCGGGACTGCAAGATAGGATTGAAGAAAAAAGTTGTTGAAAAAATAGGTTTGTTCCAACCACCAGTTCCGAATCAGTTTCGGATTAGTCCGTGATTGACGTAATGCGCATGCGCGATCATTGACCGTTGGGAATTGATTTGTGATTTCGTTTTTGTTGGAACGCTCCTTTCTCGAACCAAACTGTTTGCTGTGGTAGGTTTTAGCACTGTTATCAGAACAACTTTTTGAATTGATCGTTTATGTGATTTTGCGTTCCTGTGCTATCAAAAATACCTGAACTTATTAATATTAAAGATATGGATGATGGATGAGTCAATAGTTGATGAAGATAAGTGCCAGTCGCTTAAATCAGGGCCTGATTTAGGCCGCCTAGGGGCTCGCACAACAAGGGGGGGGGGGGGGGGGCATACCACAAAAGTTTCATTTTCTAATGCTAATTAAGCTCGAAAGTTGGAAGTAAAACTTACATACTCATAGAGGATATGACGAAAACACATGCACACATTTTAGAAATGTTTATTTAATACATGAATTCACGATTTCATTTCGATTTACGCAATTCACAATTTTCGGGCTTACTGAGGTGAGCCAGTTTTAGTAGACTAACGACACACTCGTATTTTTATTGATATAATCCTAAATGCTCTTTTGTTTTAAAAACAAATATTAATCTTAGTCCAGTTAGCGAAAGAAATATTGCGGAAATAAATCGGATTTTTTCGATATTTGTTTGAAAATGGAATAAGTATCAAAAGTCCATCTTGGAAAATAGGTCCAATTTTTATTTTTATCAGAAATATCTAGAAAGTGCCATTATATGCACAAAAAAATCATCGTATATACATACAAAAACATTTTAAAAAGAAGAGTTGATTCGCAAGAAAGGAGAATAACAGGCGAGCGAAATCAAAATAAAAACAATGAAGCGGAGCGGAAGGTTACGTTTCTGTTCACCCAAACTCAATCCCAAACTACTAGTCCCTGCCGCCGATCGCTGACTGCTCTGACTGGTTCCAAACTAATCCGTGATTTACTCAGAGCGTGGTTGGAACAGCCAATTAACAGTCGGAGTCAGTCAGAGTTTAAGTTTGGGCTTGTTGGAACTCTTTTTTCCAAATGCGCATGCGTCGGACAGTTCCAAACCAGTTTGTGAATAGTGGTTGGAACAAACCTAATAAAAATCAGTCTGAAACAACTCAGACTAACTTTGTCATATAATCTCGGTCCCAAATCCCTATATATTATTATATAGGTCCAAAAACATGAATATATTATTATCTATACAGACGGATACGCGTGTTGTACAATCTGTATGTCAATCTGTATGTCTATATCTGTATGTCAATCTGTATGTCTATGTGTATGACAATCTGTATGTCAATCTGTATGTCTATATCTGTATGTCAATCTGTATGTCAATCTGTATGTCTATCTGTATGACAATCTGTATGTCAACCTGTATGTCTATCTGTATGACAATCTGTATGTCAATCTGTATGTCTATATCTGTATGTCAATCTGTATGTCAACCTGTATGTCTATATCTGTATGTCAATCTGTATGTCAACCTGTATGTCTATATCTGTATGTCTATATCTGTATGTCTATATCTGTATGTCTATATCTGTATGTCAATCTGTATGTCAACCTGTATGTCTATATCTGTATGTCTATGTGTATGACAATCTGTATGTCAACCTGTATGTCTATCTGTATGTCAATCTGTATGTCAACCTGTATGTCTATCTGTATGTCAATCTGTATGTCTATCTGTATGTCAATCTGTATGTCTATCTGTATGTCAATCTGTATGTCAATCTGTATGTCTATATCTGTATGTCAATCTGTATGTCAATCTGTATGTCTATCTGTATGACAATCTGTATGTCAACCTGTATGTCTATCTGTATGACAATCTGTATGTCAATCTGTATGTCTATATCTGTATGTCAATCTGTATGTCAACCTGTATGTCTATATCTGTATGTCTATATCTGTATGTCTATATCTGTATGTCAATCTGTATGTCAACCTGTATGTCTATATCTGTATGTCAATCTGTATGTCAACCTGTATGTCTATATCTGTATGTCTATATCTGTATGTCTATATCTGTATGTCTATATCTGTATGTCAATCTGTATGTCAACCTGTATGTCTATATCTGTATGTCTATGTGTATGACAATCTGTATGTCAACCTGTATGTCTATCTGTATGTCAATCTGTATGTCAACCTGTATGTCTATCTGTATGTCAATCTGTATGTCTATCTGTATGTCAATCTGTATGTCTATCTGTATGTCAATCTGTATATCAATCTGTACGGTTCCAATAACTTTTGAATTAAAAGAGATAAAATCATGAAACTTTACAGTATTAATGTAATGCTTTAAACATTTTTTTTCTCAATATTATAATCTGATAAAATCTGTATAGAATCTATATTATGTTACAATTTTTTAACGTTGCATTTAATTAACTGAATAAGGGTTTGATTAATCAGATTCAAATGAAATTTGTTTTTATATGGTGTAACTTCATTGTAATTCGACTGTACTCGAGTTTGAAATTAGTGTGGGAGGAAAAGCTTGCGATTTTCCCCTCTTATAATGGCATCTGTTTATTAAAAACAGTTGTGCTTCAGTTAATTTCCTCCCTAATCATTAGATAGGTATTAATTTCTTTCTTTCTTTTTTTTTAATTTTTGTTTTAATCTTTTATTGGTTATTGGAATGTTATCAAACAGAGCTTCCACTTATTACAATTCCGTTTCATCGAATAGAATCACTCGGTTTTTTTTTTATCTATTTTTATTTGTTCCGAGGTTACCGAAGTTATCATTGTGATAATTCTGATAACGACTTTTCGTTGGTGTCCAAATTCAAAAATTTCTATTACAGACAATCCTTTTTAGACTTCAGGGAACATTTTTATCTGTCAATAGTTTTGCACTAACAAAAACAACATCCGATTTTAATGAAATTTCGATTTTAGGTCATAACTTAGCACACTGTTATGGTCACATAGTAATAGTTAACCGTCTGCACCCTGCACTCATTTAATATTGAATTAAAATAAATCTAACTCCACTGGGAATCGAAACAGGTTCGTTCAACTACACTCTTATTTCCCTGTGGGTTCACAAGATTATGACGCGATGAAGCTATGTGCCGTACTGATTCGCAGACTATTTTTTTCATCCTAAGTTTGAAAGAAAGAAAGATTTATAACCTAAAAAAAACTAATAAATTACTTTTATGGTCCGGAAACTCTTTTAAAAGTTGTAAAAAACTCGTAAAATCCTGATATTTGTCTTTAAAATACTTAATAACTTTTAATATTTATTATTGTTTCGGAATATAGGCCGAGTATTAGGTTATTATTGGGTGGTGTCCGGTCTCTACTAACACTAACTCGGTGTGTTCATCAGTGAGGAACAAGATTCACCATTTAGGAATAGAACAATTATTACAAGATCATGATATCGATGCTCAGAGGTGCCCATCCCCCCCGTGGACACACCTGTCGATGCTTGAACAATGTTTTATAGGTGAGTTGCGTGCAGTTGCAGTAGACGAGAAGTAACTTCTCATCTTCTGCTACTGGTTGCAAATATTGGGATTTCGTACCATATGATGTTTAAGCGAAGCTAAAAGAAACTGATGGTGTGTAACTAAGTTATCGCAAATGGACAGAAAAGAAAAAGGTAGTTCTTTAACCTACTAAAACTTAAATAACTTAATTCCATGGTGCAAGATCTCATAAAGCTCTTGAGTCATCAGACAGATCTTTACTTCTGATGTATTGATAGTACGTATATCATTATAGATAGCTATAGCTTGGGAGTACTTAGAGCATGGGACACCAAATTACGGCCCACGGGCCGGATTTGGTCCGTAAGACGTTTTCATTTGGCCCACGCGCCACGAAAGACGTCAACAAATGAACCTGAACAAAGCAAAGTTTTATGTTCTCCATGATGAAATGCCATTTCAAACATTAAAAAATATCCGCACGAGTCTTATATAAGTTTTTTTGTTCGAAATGGATATGCTTTATGAACTTATTGTCCATAATCCTTATCATTGTGAAGTCCGATGATGAATGATGCTTACTTTATCCGGCTCGCTATGGACCATATTATCCAGATCGTTTGGAGGCCCCTGGTTTAGAGTATAGTTCAGATAGTTTTGAGTGAAGTTATCTATATCCTATTGAGGCATTAAATTATTTGTACGAGTATGTGTGTCAAAATTGTAGTTATATGTATATCGCAGGGTCAGACAGTCCGGATTTGAAACATTTGTCCGCTTTTGCGTCCGGATTTGAGAAATGTCCGGATTTTACTAAGATGAACGGAAACGCAGTAAAAGCAAGGAATTTTCAGCTAAATGGGCTTCCCTACCTAAAGAAGAAACCCCAAAAACTCATGAGAAATGGAAAGGAATATTTGAAGTATTTTCTAGAAGCAATGTCTCTTTTTAGGGTCCATAGGCAAAACCAAGACTTATATTTTCCTGCGTGTGTCTGTCCGTCTGTCTGGTCGCCTGCTCTCACGGCTTCACCTTTCGTCTGATCACTTTGAATTTTGGCATGTATGTGTCTTGCACCTACCCACATATTTTAAAAATATAGCGACTTAAAAAAAATATTTTTCAAAAAAAAATCAGGGTAAAAAAACTAAGGGTTATTTTTTTTTGTTTTTCGACACCGTGAGGGGTATCATATGAAAGGGTACGTCAAGCTGATTATAAAAATATATAATTCTTTGGTTATAACTTTGATAGAGCGAGCGTAGCCAAGTTTGAAGTGGGTGTCAAACGTGTCCCCCCCCCCCTCTATCTCCCTTATGTGAAGTGCAAAAATTCTGAAAAAATTCCTGAACATTCTTGGACCAAAAGTAAAGATACCACTTTTTGGAAATTTCGAAAAAAATATTATTCTGTTTTTTATTGACAAAATGCGTTTTTTTTTATAACTATGGTCTTTTCGATGTATTTATATGGTTGTAGTCCGGTTCACTGGCAAAAAAATACTTTATCAGAAGTTTGTTTATGTGTTTTGAAAATATCAGACCCATAGGATAATTCAAAGTAAGCTTTTTAGCATTTTAAAAAAAAACACCATCAATAGGGTACTACTTACACTATACAGGGTTGCCTACGGACCCTCGCTGTGTGCTGACTAGCTAGCACACACTTGACCTGTTTATTTTAAAATATTAGATTTCGCATGTGTTTGCCTGGTACTTATAAGCTCCCAGTGAACGTATTTTTTCAATGATGGGGTCTATTTGGACGCCTAAAAGAGAAAGATTATCTCTCTCAGTTGTAAAAGAGCTTCTTAATATTAAAGCAAATTCTATTATTACTAATTCCAAAAAAAAGGAATTCTATTATCTCAGAATTCTACGACAAAATCAAAAATGACAAGCCTTTTCTAAGGAAAATTAGTTCATCTGAAAAGTATGAAGTAAGAACTATTGAAGAACCCATCCCTGATGGACCCAGCAGAGACTAGCAAAAGTTTAATATTATATTAATAAATAAATATTAACAAATATATACAACATAATTATATATTTGTAACTTATTTATTGTTCCAATTTCACACAAAAAAACTATATCAGTATATATGTATTTATATTTTTTTTTGCTATTTACCCTCCAGATCCCCCCCCCCCCCCCGGAGTTCCCTCTGTCCGGATCTGGCCTTCATATATTATGCTAACCCTACGTATAAGTCATATATGTATGGAATATTGTAGCATAGGAATTAATCTTCTTTTTTGGATCGTTTTTAAGGTTTGCTTTATACAATTAGACAATTTTTATATTTTATATATGGCTATATTTCACCCCTCTCCGGGCATATTCATGCCTAAAAATACCAATAAATCAACTCAAATTTTGTTATTACGTTTAAGTAAATTTATTGGTATTTTTTGGCAAGGATATGAACCTCGGAACGCGGCGAAATATGTCCATATGAAGCAGATATAATTGTCTAATTCTATAAATATAATCCTATAACGACAAAATTAAAAATAATTAATTAATTGAAAGGACAAGATGAACAACAATATGAAATTCAATTTTTACTTCCATGAAAATGGAAGTATGATGATACCCTCCAAAACGTGATTCCGAGATCTCTGTGAAGGAGGGGTCTTACGGACCCGGGGGTATCATTGAAATCCGTTTCATATACATGTATGTCTGTGCGTACGTATGTATGTACGTACGTACGTTCGTACGTACGTTCGTTCGGAACTTAAAACCTTTATAACATCGCTTCAAGACATCGTATTGAGATGCGGTTTTCGGCATTTTTTAGAACTTTGGACGGAAAAACTGATGGAGCAAACCCGAACATCGTAGCTTACGACGTTTCGGAGCTACAGTCACTTAAGCACGAAATCGGTCTGTCGACGATAACTTTAGTAGGCTTTATTTGATTTCAATTTCCTTTGGGGTATATATGTGTCCTATATGGTAGATTGTACCTATACTTTTTGAGCAAAATCAGACAAGCGGTTTGGGAGATATTGGTATTTTAGTGTTTTTTTAAAGGTTTTTTCGGAACCAAATTGCGGCTAAACTGAAAGTCGTATCGAAAAGCGGATAACACCAGTTTAACCAATTTTAAATAATCTACAACTTTTGTCATAAGACTTTTTGTCGTAGGACCATCCCTTCTACCTTAAATAGTCATTTTTGTTAAATTTTCGACTTTGAGCTCTTATATTATTCGAAATAATTGACCGATTTATTTCGGAACCAAATTGCGGCTAAACTGTAAGTCGTATCGAAAAGCGGATAACACCAGCGGTAACTGATTTTAAAAGATCTACAACTTTGGTCCTATGACTTTTTGTTTTAGGACCATCCCTTCTACCTTAAATAGAGTTTACACTGAGTTCTCTCTTGCTCACGTATTGACACCACAACATTTCATGGAAGTCATGTGTGGGATTTCCACACCGGTACTTTAAGTTTTAGGTTGTTTTCATACTACGGAAAGATTAAATTTTACTTTACATCAAATTATAATTATTAATAACTAATGGAGACATATTCTATGTCCGTGAATATTTGGCTTGCTAGACTTGTAGAAAAGATTGAAAGCTTGGATTCGGGGAATTTGTATCGGTAACAACAGAGAAAAATCATTCTCCCGTATAGCTCAGATATATAGGAGGCTTGTGGTTCAAGTCCCGGTGCTGGGTCTATTTTTCTCTGTATGTCTCCCGTAGTTAATGGTAATTATAATTTGATTTAAAGTAAAAATTTAATCTTTCCATAGTATGAATACTACATGAAACGTAAAAATTTGAATTTATAAAGATAAAGGGATGGTTAGTTTAATGTACTTTGGGACAAAGGAATATCACACTTCTGATTTTATAAGGGGAGTAACAGTCTGAAGAAGATCATTCCTAACACCTTCTTTAGATTGTACTCCTTTCTGTTTTTTTTTTTTTTATTAGGGGAAGGGGAGTAACAATCTAAAGAAGTGCCGCAATTATTTTGACTTAACATCTAAATTTCTATTTTACGATTTTGGTAGTATTCATACTACGGAAAGATTAACTTTTAATTTAAATCAAATTATAATTATTATTAACTACGGGAAACAGACAGAGAAAAATACACTCCAGCGCTGGGATTTGCACCACAGGCCTCTATATATACAAATGATAGAGCGCTATACTGGAAATATAGAGGCCTGTGGTTCAAATCCAAGCGCTGAAGTGTATTTTTCTCTGTCTGTTTCCCGTAGTTAATAATAATTATAATTTGATTTAAATTAAAAGTTAATCTTTCCGTAGTATGAATACTACCAAAATCGTAAAATATGAATTTCTGATTGATTGTACTAGGTACAGGTACTAATTGGGTACTTTATAATTATAAGCGTTATTTCTCGGTCTAGTTCTATGTCATTAATGTTGACTTCTCAGATTTGTGGAAAATTGAAAGCTTAAATTCGGGACAAGGTATCATTAACGTCAGAGAAAATCATTCTCCTGCGTAGCTTAGTTGGTAGAGCGCTATACTGGAAATATAGAGGCCTGTGGTTCAAATCCCAGCGCTGGAGTGTATTTTTCTCTGTCTGTTACACGTAGTTAATAATAATTATAATTTGATTTAAAATAAAAACATCTAAATTTCTTAAATGTCGGTTAGGTTCTTTTAAATATATAATGTGTTAATATAACAAAGCTTTTGCTCATGTGGAAGAGAAATCAATGGACGTAGAAGGAAACATACAAGATTGTTGAAGAATCAAAGTTGAAAACTCAAAATGTATTTCATAATTGCGGAAATGTGTAATATAAGCTCCCAGAAGAACTGAAGGATAAAGAGAAGGGAGGAAGAAAAGAAAACAATACTAAACAAGTTGAAATATCCAGAACAACAAAGTACAATATTTTATAACTTGTTACGAGAGGGGCTTTCAAAACTTGGTTTGCAGGCTAAAAACTTTTCTTTATATGAGATGGCATACAATATAGAACTCAGAGGGGTAAAAAAGAGATTATATCTCGCCATAAAACCATTCGTCTTTCGACTTTAAAGATTTAAGAGTTGTTCTTATTCGAGATTTTTAATAAATTATATAAAAACCACAATAAAACTAATAAAGTACAAGATAAAAAAAACTTTTTATATACTACGTTTTTAAATTTTCTGTTGAATCATATGTAATGTTGATAATGTAATTGTCATTGTTACTACGTTTTTATTAGCTTGTTTTCTTGTTTGTTTGTTTGTTTGTCCGGTACAAATCTGGCAATCGATTTCTAACTAACTTCCCGAATAGCTAGACATTTGAAACTTTTAGCATAGCTCAGAACACGATGACAATGCATTTTTTTAACACTTTTAGCCATCTTTCAGCAAAATTTAATTAGTTTTCAGCAAATTTTGCTGTGCGGAAAGTTAGTTCGGAAAAAATCCGCAAATTATTTTATTTGTTTTGCCATATCCAATATTTACGCAATCTTCATTTTGACGGGTCTCTAATTTGTGATAGGTAAACATTGAATGACAGCTAAACAGGAAATATCGATTATATTATTTATCGATTATATTAGTTCAAATATATTATACTTCTTTAATTGTACTTATTTTTCTTCTCTTACCCTCCCCTACACGGGGCCATATCGATGGCCACGGTTTAGATTCAGTGTTGGGGAGATCCGTTGTACAAAGATTTGTCCTTTTATAGGTTTAAGATCAGCACTCTGGATGGTTGTCATTTATGTGAAGTAAATAAATTTGGATATATTTTTTTTTTTTTCACTAACATTATATATTATATAACAATAACAATCATATTATCAATATTACATACGATTTAACAGAAAATTTAAAAACGTAGTATATAAAAAGTTCTTTTTATCTTGAAATTATTATATCATAATGTTAGTGGAAAAAAATACATAGTTCCGAATTTATTTACTTCACATAATAATGACAACTATCTAGAGAGCTTTATTTCTTTGTTTACTGTCATTCAATGGTTAACTCTTAATAAAAAATCACAATTTTGAAACGCGTCAAAATGGAGATTGTAAATATTATGGGATATGACAAAACAAATAAAATAACTTGCGGATTTTTTTCGAATTAACTCTCCATACGGCAAAATTTGCTGAAACCCAATTAAATTCTGCTGAAAGATAAAAATAATGCTTTTAATGCTAAAAGTATTAAAATAATGCATTGTCATCGTGTTCTGAGCTATGCTAAAAGTTTCAAATGTCTAGCTATTCGGGAAGTTAGTTAGAAATCGATTGCCAGATTTGTACCGGACAAACAAACAAACAAGAAAACAAGCTAATAAATACGTAGTAATAATAAAATAATATCAGACTACTAAATTTACTTTTTTTTGTAGAAGTAGACCTTTTAATTTTGCATCCGAGCTTATCGAAGGTAATAGAAGCTATGTGAACGTTCTGAAGAACAAAGATATGTTATGTCTCCGAATCCCGAAATATTTTATGTTACTCCGATTTCAAAAATTTCAAGACAGAAATCCGTTTCAGACAGGGAACAATTTCGGTTCCGTATCTGTCTGTCGCTAAATTATTGCGAACAAACATATCTTAATGACTTTAATAAATTTGTATGGTATGTCATAATTAGCTCATTGTTTGTCCCATGTAAGTTTTAACCTTCTGCGTCCATAACTAGTTATACAAAGGGATATAGGGAGATGCTTAAGTAAAAAATTATAGTTCGAGACAACTCTGACAAACTTTCTCATATTTGAGTTCATAATTATTTAGCACAGTGTTTTCCATTTATTAGTTTTTGTGTTTTCGTAGGTATATTTAATTATTATTGAAAATTTCATAAAGCTGTATCATAAAAATAACTTCTGCTCGGCGGGGAATCGCACCAGGTCTCTCTTCGTCCGCGTTTAAAGCTATTTTCTCAGGAAATAGATTTTTCCCGGTAAAACGACTTGTATCGTTAGATTCGTATTTAAATGGACTACATTTTAGAACTTTTTAATGAAAATCATCAGAACCGTTTTCAAGAAATAATTTGTTTTCACGTTTTTCCCAAATTTTTGGGGATAGCGCCCCCAAATTTGAAGCTAAAATATTTTACTCGATTTCGCCTTGGGGTATGATTTTGAACACGTATGCCACATTTCGTCAAAATCGTCTATGTTGTTTAGGCTCCATGCGTCAGCACAGACTACAAACAAAAGTTTTAAAAAAATCCCTTTTTGGACTCAGTGGACCTCAATAATAACTTTAGTCTCTGAAAACCCTAAACAAAGAAAAGTAAATTTATAATTTTTTACTTTTAACATTTTCTATTTATGTGAACTTGCTAAATTGATCTGACTCATTTCACTGCGCAATGCATTTATCTCAAAAGAATTCTTAAAGATTGCAATGGCAGAAGCAACTATTTTCCATTACTCGCTGAATTATTTTAATCTTTTAACGTTAAGATCTGGAAAATAACTCCAGAAGATTAACTTTTCTTCTATTTCATTAAATAGTTTTAACCCTTTTTGAATTTCCATTTGTTGTTAGTTATACACAGAAGTATTTCTACTAAACATTTTGTACCGTTACACAAAATATCTATTTATTAAGTTGGGTTTATGCTTTATACGTAGCGTTTAAACGTAGCTCTTAAACGTAGCCCTTTTTATATTATTCACTTGAGTTACAGCGTACTTGGAATATATTAGAGAAAGAGAGTAAAAAAACTATCATTTATCATGTTGTAATACCCCGTACCCACCTGTAGCTTACTGGATAAGCTACAGTAAGTACACTCGACCACATCTCTCGTCCCAGACCTTTTACCTTCATTTGTATATTTTATGACAGGCATTATAGCCTAGCATGAGATATAGTTTTCCATTAAAATTTGGTTCTGAAGCCTGTATGAGTTAACGTTGTACTCGTATAAATATAGTTTGATCTATGTTTTTTGCTCTTTCTTTAATTTGAGAACAATTATGCTGGATAGGGTAATGTACGATTACTTACTTATTGCTGCTATAATAAACATTCATAAAGTTTAAATGGTACGAAGATAAGAAGGAAACCCCTGAAAATTACATTCTGCAACTTGCATGGTTATTATTGTTCAGCAGTTTTGTTTGGGTCAAACAATTCCATACAATTTTGTTCCGAACTTACCAAAGGTATAAAGAAGCTATGTGATCGTTCATTTTTAATGTCTTCGATTTCAAAAATTCCAAGACAGAAATCCGTTTCAGACATTAGGGAACATTTTTGGTTCTGTGTCTGTCTGTGTGTCAATATGTTGCTCAATTTTTTGCAAACGAACATATCTTAAAAAGTACATATCTTAACAGATAAAGGAACATATCTAAAAATTTGAATTTTGTTGGTCCCATTTACGTTTCAACCATTTATGCCAATTTGTTTTTCTTCCACATGCGCACAAACATACATTAATTTACACCTACAGCTTTAAAAGTACTTACCTGATTTGTAAGAAACTTTTATAGTTTATCGAAAGTAACCTGCAGATAGTCCCAGATTAATTTGAACCGTCTACGCTCTTTAACATGTAAAAAATCAAAACAAATTAGACAATAATGGCTTGTAAAAGCATAAAATCAATGAAGTATGTGATAGGATGCGAGAAAGCAATGTGCCGCACCAATTGGCAGCCTATTTTTACTAATTTTGTTTAATCCACTGAAGCAGTACCAGAACGGCGTTGCGGCATCAGTACACCCCTGATAGTAAGCCTAAATTAACGTAAAATGATTATGCTTAGTTTCTCGTACACAGGTTGTTTCCCGGGAAGTGAGTCCTTCTACACCTGCTGGTAGATTGTCATTTTATTTTAATGCAGTTGGTAGCACTAGTCACTGAGCAGTCCGTTTTAAGGCTGTGTTTATATTTAGTAATTGTGTTTCTTTTGTGCTTATAAGGATAAAATTGACATAACACGATAACTAAACGTAAGAAAGTGACTATAACATTGGTGCAATGGTTAGCTCTCATGCCTGCTGAATCAGAGGTTGATGGATCGAGACTCGTAAGTGAAGGATTTTGTTGCAGGTAAATCAACTGCCGACTTAATCCGGCTGTTGATTTACCTGTAAAAAATCAATCACTTAAACGAGTCTCGAAACACAAACTTCTTTACATGCAATTTCGTTCATTTCACTTCAAAATTCTTTCACTTGGACGAGTCTCGAAACACAAACTTCGTTACATGCAATTTCGTTCATTTCACTTCAAAAATCTTTCACTTGGACGAGTCTCGAAACACAAACTTCGTTACATGCAATTTCGTTCATTTCACTTCAAAAATCTTTCACTTGGACGAGTCTCGAAACACAAACTTCGTTACATGCAATTTCGTAAATTTTACTTTAAAAATCTTTCACTTGGACGAGTCTCGAAACACAAACTTTGTTACATGCAATTTCGTTCATTTCACTTCAAAAATCTTTCACTTGGACGAGTCTCGAAACACAAATTTCGTTTCATGATTTCGTTTCATCCAAGTCAATTTATTCTACAACGCCTAAAGAATTTTCACGTCAAAGACATCGATTTTAGTAGTTTTACCATAATAAAACTTGTTTTAAAGTCATTTTAAAACTCATTCCGTATAATCCAGACTTTCGGTGATCCGGACAGGGTTCGGTCCCGTCAAACCCAGATTAGCGAGACAACTGTATAACATTTCATATTTAAATCCATCATAAAGAAAATAGTATGTATACATTATTTTAACTGCGACCTTTCTAGAGTCTCTAAAGGATAGGGGAAATCCCTTCTTAGATAAATGTGCCTAAAAACGATAAAGAATTACGAGGGTTTAACACAAAGTGAGAAAATACTGCCTTTGCTTTTCAAACCAACCCAGAAGATAGTATATATAATAGCCTAGAATATATTTTTTTCTCCCTTTTTTTTGAAACGTTCAGTTCCAAACTGAAACCATTTGCTTTATTTAAAGGGTCCTAAAAGTCATATTCTATGGAAAGCAAAGAAAAGAGAGGATAATGGACATAATTTCTGAACTCTGTGTCCCTCATCGCCTTTTTCTTATATCAGACCTACCCCTTTTATATCTTGCTGTCTCTTTTTTACTGTCTCTTTTTTTCTTTTTAACTTCTCCCTTTTTTTACTCATTTTCATATTTTAAGTTATCTCCATTTCCCCCTCCCTTTTTTTGACCTCTGTCCTTCCAGATCTAATAATAGGATAAAATAGGATTTTGAAAAGGTCAGGCATTTTTTCATATCGATAATTTTAATCTTTTTATCTTTACGTTTTATTTTTTTTTTGTGTGTGTGTGTGTGTAAGTAATAGAAAAATAAATAGTTTAAATCTAGAATAAAGAAAAAGGAAGCATAAAAATATTTGAATGGATAGCATTGTATGTAATATTTTATTTTAATATTTCATATCCATGAATGTTATAAGCATTAGCAATTGTCATACTAATTAAATCCTATGATAAAAAAAAAAAACAATATGACTGCTTCAGCAGCAATATTTTGTTTTCGAGCTTACTGTATATAACAGGAGCTATGTGATTGTTCTGAAAAACGAACTTTTCTTTCATCAAAAATTCATAAATTACAAGACATAAATCCGTTTCATACATCAGGGATCATTTTATGTTCTGTCTGTCGCTCAATTATTGAAAACCAACATAACTTAAAAACTTCATGTCCGATTTTAATGAAATTTTTATGGTAGGTCATAATTAGCTCATTGTTGGTCCCATATAACTCAACAACCTTCTGGCCCATTTATTTATTTTCTTAATGCGTACAAATTTTATTACATTTAATGCATTAATACATTTATTAATACAAATTTAATACATTTCTTTACCTATATCTTCACAAGTACTTAAGTGATTTTATGAAATTCGGATGGTTTGTCGAAAGTAGTCCGAAGATGACCCAAGATTAATTTCAACCGTCTGCGCTCTTTAAATTTGGATAAATCGATACTTATTTAATGAGTAAATTGCAATTATTTATAACTATACTTTGCTAATTAAATTAACTACATACATAAATACATGGTGGTGAAATGTGATGTGTTATATATATATATATATATATATATATATATATATATATATATATATATATATATATATATATATATATATATATATATATATGTTGCAACATCAGACATTACGTCAATAAGATGTTGGCTCGGCATTACGCCATGTCCTGCTGCATCGTTTCGTCGCGTAGTCTCTCACAAATTGTGTAACCTATTGCAGTGCGCAAACACGGTATTACATTGCTGTTGTGTTTTGCCAGCCAAGCTAGTATGGTGGTATGAGAACACGCTCGTCTCTGATAAAGTCCTATATCTGATCTTCTTGATCTGGTATAGGTCCAGAGTTGGGTGGGCATCGTCGGGCCCCTGATGAGTCGGACGCGATGAAACGATGCAGGACATGGCGTAATGCCGAGCCAACATCTTAATAACGTAATGTCTGGTGTTGGAACAGTTCTTATGTGTCACGCTTGCGTGGCACATCCCTTGGTGTCTCTCACAAATTATATATATATATATATATATATATATATATATATATATATATATATATATATATATTATATATATATATATATATATATATATATATATATATATATATATATATATATATATATATATATATATATATATATATATATTAAAATTTTGATTTCATTAATAATTTAACTCTGTTCTCGTGAAGATGTTGGAACGTGAGTTAGAAATTTTGTTGGACTTCTATCTAAACTTAGGTTGTTTGCTGAAAGTTTTGTCACGAGTTTCTTGTAGACATTTCGTCCACGTAATTAATTTATTCGATTATGTTAATCACATTTTCACGTTAATTACTTAATTATTTATAATTCATTTGGTGTTATTGTTAGCTTTTTTAATTTTATAACACTCTTTAAAATTCTTCTGGAATTTATTTTACGTCTGTTATAGTGTAAAATGGTATTTTTTAAAATGTCTGTGTGTACTTCGCACTTTGGTTCATGTCTTGCGAATCGTTCAAGCTAAAAAGTTAAATTTTAAACACTGACTCAACTTTTTGACCCACACATAGGATAGGAGGATATAGAAAAGTTAAAAATTAAATATGCGCATGCGCCATTTGCATAAATGTGATAAAAAAACATAAAAAGTTACATTTTTTTCTGATTTTCGAGTAAGGTAATGAAATCTACTGAAAAGTTGATGACATATAACTTTTTTTAAACAACATATTCAATTTCAATTTTTTAAATATTGGGTTTTTTATTTTTTTTATGGGGTGGTTAAATTTCCAGAAAATATTTGTGATGGTGTTGGTAGTACCCTTTCTTAATTCTATTGTATATGTGTAACTGGATCCACTTAAAGGTAATAATTCAAAAATAAAACTTACTTAGGTAGCGACGTTTTGACCTATCCGGTCATTATCGAGCCTGAAAACGATAGTTTATTAAGTTGTGGTACGATTTTTTGGCACGTTATTTTATTATATCTATTATAATTTTTTTGTCCGCTTTAAGCAACGTCCGCTATAGAAGGGTCCATTATTGAGGGGGGTCTACTGTACTTAGTTTTACTTTTATTGTTACTTTTCTACTTTTGGGTGAGCAAATATAATGTTGGCAATGTCTACCTCAGAGACAATCCCAAGGTCTGACCCCCCCCCCCCCCATCAAATTCTTAAAGGCCACCATCAGTTTGTTTAAAGTGTCCAATAAATCCCAAAACCTCTTATAAGGTTTTATAAAGGTAACCAGTAGACTCTTAAGATGTCCAACAATTTCCCAACGTACGCTCTCTTGGACCATTTATTAGATGCTTTAACAACACTCCACACTATTTCTTTTTTTATATACGAAGTGTATATAATAAAGAGGAAGTATTGTGATGGCGTGAAAATCCGATTTTGATAGATTTACGCGTTTTAAGGTCCTCTTTTTATGAAAAGGTTTTGTATGAGTTAAAGAAAAAAAAATCGGTCGGAGAAAACTAAGACTAACATTCACATATTATCTCGGTCCCCAGATCCCAGAAAACATAGATATATCTATACCGACGAATACGCGTGACGATCCGCTAGCCTTTAGAAACCCTCCTATAAAACCTTCCAAGTCCCACCCGACACTACCGTCTACTCCAACCATCCTATTAAATTATAAACTCATTATGATTAACTAATAATTTTCTTTGAAAAATATAAACTTAAAGTTTCTAATTTTCTTAATATTAAATATTTATTGCATTAAACTCGCTTTAATGATGCAGCCTCTCGATGCCTAGTTAATATATTATTTAAAATGTGATCAACAGGTGGTTGTTTACTTTTCGTTTTCTATATTACTTTTTGTTACGAAATCAGAATTATTTTCATCAATATCTCGGAACTATTTTTTCCGGGAAATCGACTTATATCGTTAGATTTGTATTTAAATGAAATTTTTTCAGATTTTTCAAAAATTAATTTTGCTTCCGAGCTTACCGAAAGTAACGGAAGCATAACGGGAAAGGTAACAGTGTTTGGTCTCGTGTCGGTCTTTGTCCGCGAACCGTGAAACGTGTGACGATAATTTGAGTAAAAGTGGACCAAATTTGATGAAGTTTGGTAGATATGTTCATTTTATCAATCCCCAGAACGAGTTCGTTGGACAAAGTTATCCGCTCAAGCGTTCGAGCGCAACGCTCGCGTAAACGTGAACTTCAAATTTAAAATTAGAATGTTAGGTCGGTAAATTCTAACTTCATCTATTCAATGAGACCAACTTTTTTTTTCAAAAACAAATTTTTAATAAAACCAACAGCGACACCGCTATGAAGTGTTAAATATCGCTAAAACAAAATACCTATGTAGTTTTTATTATGGAGAGAACGCGGGGAGGGAAATAGACGAGGGGAATAGGAGGAGGTTTGGTTCCCCTACCTCTCTATTTCACCTATCTCTTCAATAGCACAGCAAGTCGGACCTCGAGACCAGGCGACAAGGCTTCATTCGGGGGGAAATTAAATTAGACATTAATGGATTTTATAAGCCTAAAGTTATTGAAGTATACGTGAGGAAGCTATGTGCCACTCTATTTGGCAGTGTATTTTTCATGTTAGAGTTTTTGGGGGGTAGCACCTTGGCGATTATGTCAGGAGCTTCAAACTAATAGTTATTTATGCACCTAGAGAGTAAAGTAAGCCATTATTCCCTGAACGAAAAAGTTGGTTCTTGAGGCGAAGCCGAAGGAACCATGGTCCCTAAATCCCGAGGCGAAGCCGAGGGAATTAGACTCCATAATTCCCGAGGCGCAGCCGAGGGAATAACTCTAATTAGCTCCCTCGGCTGCGCCTCGGGAGATAATTATCGCGAGGGGAATAATGGCACTTTACTCACGAGGTACATACAATATTTTATCTCCAGTAGGAAGAAAATACAAATTTTCGTCCATGGCACAGTTTTTATTTATTATTTTAATAAATAACAATAATTATTAGCACTTTTAATAGCAGATATAAGAGATTCAATATTAAAAACAAATGAGAATTGGAATTAAACTCAAATAGAAGGTTATTTAGATGCAGGTTATAAACAAAGATAAACATGGTCGAAAAAGTCAGTGTCGCCAACCTGATTTCAACAACTTCATTACATTAGCAATTCATTTTCTACTATTTATAAAATAATTAAGTTGCAATATTTACTTTTTTGCCCTACTTTACTTTTTCGCCCTACTTTCACTTTTTCTCCCTACTTTTTGAGTTCAGGGATACTTAGTCCCTCTAAAATAATTCAAAATCATAACTTTTTCTCCCTACTGGAGATAAAATAGATTTACGGTTTTGACATGTTTTAGATTTGGTCTCTTTGATTTTTACATTTCAAAAAGGAA
Source organism: Gerris lacustris (assembly GCA_951217055.1). Classification (NCBI taxonomy): domain Eukaryota; kingdom Metazoa; phylum Arthropoda; class Insecta; order Hemiptera; family Gerridae; genus Gerris; species Gerris lacustris. The sequence goes on from OX578284.1 coordinate 62,430,517, forward strand.
AGTTATTAATGAAGTTCAATTTTGTGGCGTATTTCAAATACAACAGATGTTTGTTCTATATTATTGAACATAATGAAACCAGATTTAACCCTAACTCACGACCTTAATTAATAGATTATGACGTAAACTTGGACAGGGTATTGAGAGGTATATTCCAAATAGCAATATTTGATGTTCCATTGTTGTAGAATCAAGATCTTACACTGATGGGGGGGGGGGGGTTCAGTCAGAGATTTACCACCCTTATCACCCTTATCACCCGTATCAATAAATTCAAACCCACAATCCTTCCACCAACCAACAGAACAGGATTAATAACCAGTCTCAATCAATATTTCATCAAATTACAAATTGCATAATAAATAACTCGATCGTTTTCAAGTCAAAACTAAGTTCAACAGATGGCGTTATACCATCGATTTATCAAAGACAAGATGTTAAACAAATTTGACTCGGGTTCTTTTGGCAGCAAAAATGATGTTATCTCCTGTAGGGAAAAAAAAGTTATGATTTTGAATTAGTTTAGAGGGACTAAAGCAGGTCTTTTTATCCCTGAACTCAAAAAGTAGGGAGAAAAAGTAAAAGTAGGGCGAAAAAGTAAAGATTGCAACTTAATTATTTTATAAATAGTAGAAAATGAATGGCTAATGTAATGAAGTTGTTGAAATCAGGTTGGGGACACTGCGCTTTTTTGACAATGTTTATCTTTGTTTATAACCTGCATCTAAATAACCTTCTATTTGAGTTTTATTCCAATTCTTATTTGTTTTTAATATTTAATCTCTTATATCTGCTATTAAAAGTGCTAATAATTATTGTTATTTATTATTTAAATAAATAAAAACTGTGCAATTGTCGAAAATGTGTATTTTCTTCCTACTGGATATAAAATATTGTATGTACCTCGTGAGTAAAGTGCCATTATTCCCCTCGCGATAATTATGTCCCTCGCCTGCGCCTCGGGAGCAAATTAGAGTTATTCCCTCGGCTGCGCCTCGGGATTTAGGGACCATGGTTCCTTCGGCTTCGCCTCAAGAACCAACATTTTCGCTCAGGGAATAATGGCTTACTTTACTCCCTAGGTGCATAAATAACTATTAAAATAATCTCGATCACAGACTACAGACTGAATATAAATTTCTTTTTATTATCCACTGTATTAAAAACAATAAAATTACGATAACTCATTTTAGAGTAGACGATGGGCTTTCCTTGAACTGTTATTTTTTAAGGATACACGCATATCGGCTATAAAGTTAACATCTTTCGCAAACAAAGAAATGTTAATAGACAAATAATTAGTTATTTTGACAGAGATTTGGTGGTCCTACTTCATAATTATGACTAGAGAGGTTGGTAGAAAGTAACACAACAGTATTGCCGCCACAATTTTATATATATAAATTAACAAACGCGTTTCGACATTTTTATATAATCTTCAGTAAGTAAATTGACAATATTATAAGATATTTTTAACACATCTAATCCAGCAAGTAACAATAGAAAGCTTTTATCAAATTTATAACAATCCCTTGCAATAAATATCACTATATAATTTATGCAAAGAGACAATTTATGTTATTCCTTTATAGTAATTATAGTCCAGGAGATAGCGTGCTTGCAGAAAAGTGACTGACTAACATCAAGCTAGAATTGTGAGTGCATTTAATAGGTCAGTTAGTCAAATATTACACTAATTCAAAGATGTCACCCATTAAGTGACAAACTATCATCAACTTGATTTTTGGTCTACTAACTAATTTCGTACTCAGGATCATGAAAATCATCTTGCCAAAAAAGGCGGGACATGGCCGCTCTCCACCGGGTTTTTTTCAAATGCCTATTGCCAAGCTATGTCCCACAGACGAACTTAGCCGACCTCATATTCTTAAAAGGCACTAAAAGATTAACTTATACACAAAATTATAGCTTGATGTTAGTCACTTTTTTGCTCGCAATCTCCTGGACTATTATTACGATTTAAATCAAATTATAATTATTATTAACTACGGGAAACAGACAGTGAAAAATACACTCCTGTGCCGGGATTTGAACCACGGGCCTCTATATATACAAATGATAGAGCGCTATACTGGAAATATAGAGGCCTGTGGTTCAAATCCCAGCGTTCTAATGTCATAAATATTGACTGTCTAAATGTATATGAATATTGAAAGCTTGGATTCGGGACTAGTTATCGATTACGGTAGTGAAAAATCATTCTCCTGCGTAGCTTAGATGGAAGAGCGCTATACTGGAAATATAGAGGCCCGTGGTTCAAATCCCGGCACAGGAGTGTATTTTTCACTGTCTGTTTCCCGTAGTTAATAATAATTATAATTTGATTTAAATTAAAAAATTTAACTTTCCGTAGTATGAAAACTACCAAAAACTTAAAAATATTATTACGATTTAAGTTTAAAATCGCGGATAAATACAATAGATAAGTTATAGAAGTATAAAGCACTATTATATCGTGCTCTATACTTCGTATCGATAAGTATCGTGATAAGTTATAGAAATTACAAACTGAATAATTCAGTTAAACTAGAATAAAATAATCATGATGGTAATTGGTAAATAGCAATCACGAATTCACTCGAGAATTAATCATTAAGCATTAGATTAAATAAAGTATAATAATTGAATCATATTTTACCAAGATCTTTTCGAACAAATAAAAACTTGAAACTGTATCTATTAAACATCTCCGCAACCTCGTGTTTATTTCATTATAAAACCGACTGTAGCTAATTCTATCTGATATTATAGCAAGTAAAAGAAATATAAAGAAGAAAAAAAAACTATAAAAATCGCATTTTTATCTATAAAACAATAAAACAACTGAGAATTCCCCCCTTAAGCATTCTCTATTCTTTACAAAGAAAAGACTTTGGTTAGAGGAAGTCCGTGGTCTAATGGTCTATTGTTAGATCAAAGCATTTAACACGTGCATTGTGCATTGTAGGGCAAGGTCTCTTGCCTTGCAGTATTTCCTTCTAGCAACACCTTTTAGAATTCAATGAAAAACCATTAATTGTCTTGATCCTATTATATTTCTTTCTCTGAACACTCATAATGCTCTTTACCATTTATTTCAATGAAATATCAGCTCTTTAATATATTTTTTTTATATTTCTACAAATGTCAAAATCATCATAAGATCTTAGAAAAAAAAAAAAATTTAATAATTAGTGGACTGTAGGAATGTAAAACAATATCGCTCCAGTACTTAGCCAATTTTACATTCAATAAGAAATACTATTTATAGAATATACTAGGCATCACGTGACTCCATCATTCAAACGAGCTTAATGCTATCAATAAATATATTAGATACTAGCTTTCACCCCATTTTGAAAATATTATGTGTGAAATTTTAATACATAGTTAGATATTCCTTTCCTAGAGTTCAAGAGCTTTAAATTGATGTATAACATGTCATACTGATTAAAAACTTATTGTTCAGTCGTCCGCCATATTGACTGCCATCTTGAAAATATGAAGTGTAGAATTTTATTAGTTACATATTCTTTTCCTTCTCTTAAAGACCTTTAAAACGACGTATAACACATTCTGATGACTAAAACTTTTTATTTTAGTCGTCCGCCATATTGGATGCCATCTTCAAAATATTTAGTGCGGAATTTCCAAAAATTAAACACTTCTCACAAATGCTGAGATGCATATATGTACCAAATTACGTCGAAATTGATCAATTTTTACTCCAGTTATCGTTAGACAAACAAACACACAAACTTTTCAAATCCCAATTCTCTGAAATGAAGAACTCATTGCGCTCGTTCAGTAATATGTAGAACTAGCTTTCACCCCGCGCTCCGCGCGGGGCTCATGCTAGGTATTAGTGGCTGTTTCCTAAAAGCATGTAGACCTAGCAATTTAATTAAATTCCTAAATAGTTTTATTTCCAAAGTCTTTAAGGATAAAATCAGGACTATATTACACATCATTAATTCCATTACTAAGAATATAATACTCTATAAATCGTAGTTTGGAGTCTATCTATACATTTAAAAAATAGCCAATAGAAACTAAGTAGTATAGTAATAACTAACAATGCTAAAAAAAGGTATAACAAATAAGAAAATAAACGTAGACAAAACCAATTAGACTGGGAAGTGATTGAACAATCATCAACCATGATAGTGCATTAATTGAATTACCAGTCTCTTGTCTCAATACGACAGTTGCACCAGTAAATATTTAATAAACTCTATTCAATAACTCTTATAATGAAATAATAAATACTCGATTTTTCGAGCAATAGTGTTAGGTTTAAGCACCCCAATCAAAAATTAAATTGGTCAACAATTGCGGACGCCATAAGAGCTCAAAATCAATTTTTTTTTTACAAAAAATTAAATTTAGCTCTATTTAAGGTAGAACCGATAAAGGTACGACAAAAAGTCATATGTCCAAAGTTGTAGATCTTTTAAAATTAGTTACCGCTGGTGCAATCACCTTGTCGATACGATTTACCATTTAGCCACAAAAGCCTCTAAAAAAACTTTAAAGTGCGTCCGCCATCTTTAATTTTTTAAGGGGGGTAAACATATTTTTTTTTTTTACTTCTCGGATTTATCAAGTCGGTTTGGGCCAATTTCCGACCAGACGCAAAAAACCGCGAGTCTCTAGGTGGTCTAGAAGTATCCAAACATTTTGATTAGTGAGTCTGTGGGGTTTGTTTACGGTGGGTCAACCTAATATTTTTTTAGGTTATTTTTTATACATTTTTTTTTTTTTATAAAATTGTTAATAACTTTGGTTCTACTCAATATTTTTAGATGAAACCAAGCCTACAAATTGCGCAAAATGTTTGCGCACACAACTGAAAAAAATTAATTGATTTCATTTAGCCAGTTTTGCTCCTATAAAGTCTGACTGAGGCGACAGACACACATACATACACGAAAAAGTTAAGGCCGGATTCGGTTTTTGGAATGTCTAAAATGAAAAAGTATCCAAAAAAATTCAATTCTGACCAATGTACAGACAAAACTTTAATTTTATATATATATATTAAGAAAATAGTGAATAATTGATGAGTTGATGGTTAAAGAGGATGATTGTAATAGAGAGCCATGTAATGGGGTTTCCTTTCTACATATTCCTTGACTTACATGTTCCTTCCTTACATGCCTTACATTCCTTGACTTACATGGTTTAAGCACCCCAATCAAAAATTAAATTGGTCAACAATTGCGGACGCCATAAGAGCTCAAAATCAATTTTTTTTTTACAAAAAATTAAATTTAGCTCTATTTAAGGTAGAACCGATAAAGGTACGACAAAAAGTCATAGGTCCAAAGTTGTAGATCTTTTAAAATTAGTTACCGCTGGTGCAATCACCTTGTCGATACGATTTACCATTTAGCCACAAAAGCCTCTAAAAAAACTTTAAAGTGCGTCCGCCATCTTTAATTTTTTAAGGGGGGTAAACATATTTTTTTTTTTTTACTTCTCGGATTTATCAAGTCGGTTTGGGCCAATTTCCGACCAGACGCAAAAAACCGCGAGTCTCTAGGTGGTCTAGAAGTATCCAAACATTTTGATTAGTGAGTCTGTGGGGTTTGTTTACGGTGGGTCAACCTAATATTTTTTTAGGTTATTTTTTATACATTTTTTTTTTTTTTATAAAATTGTTAATAACTTTGGTTCTACTCAATATTTTTAGATGAAACCAAGCCTACAAATTGCGCAAAATGTTTGCGCACACAACTGAAAAAAATTAATTGATTTCATTTAGCCAGTTTTGCTCCTATAAAGTCTGACTGAGGCGACAGACACACATACATACCCACATACATACACGAAAAAGTTAAGGCCGGATTCGGTTTTTGGAATGTCTAAAATGAAAAAGTATCCAAAAAAATTTCAATTCTGACCAATGTACAGACAAAACTTTAATTTTATATATATAGATTAAGAAAATAGTGAATAATTGATGAGTTGTTAAAGAGGATGATTGTAATAGAGAGCCATGTAATGGGGTTTCCTTTCTACATATTCCTTGACTTACATGTTCCAACCATCTTCATTTTAACTATTATAAAATATATCACTTCACTACTCAAACGCTTCTGCTTGTATCAAGTTGAAACTTCACATGTCTGTTTCAATTGTACAGTAAATGATAAATAAGAAGTTTTATTGAAGTTGTCACGTTAGAACGTAAGATATCACGTTTAGGTCCGCTTTAATAGTTTTAAGATCTTTTTCACTTAATAGCGGTGTCGCTGATGGTTTTATTAAAAAAAAATTAGTTAATAAAAATGATCTCGATGTCTCATCGAATAGGTGATGATGCATCTTTTTTTCTTTTATCCCGTCCTGAAATTCCAATTTTACATTTGAAGCTCACGTTTACGCGAACGTTGCGCGGAACTCTTAGACAGATAACGCTGTCCAACTGTTACTTAAAAGTTCTAATCTATATTCTACCCATTTTAAAATCAGCAATCGTTCTGAAATTTGGCTTTAGACATGTTCCGGATAACAATACAATAATCAGTCCATTAGTTAGCAAAATAATTTGTATTAGCCGATAAATCAATAAATTTCCAGATTTAAATGGAGACATTACAGTAAAAATTCGAAAAGAAAGCTTGATTTCAGAAATTTAACAACTACGACCACTATTAGCTAAGTGAAGTTAGAATAAGTTACAAAATTTAATGCGCATATTTCCCCGTTTTTAAGAACAGGGATGAAAAGACCAACATTATTACCTATAAACTAGCCCTGAAAAGTTACATTTCGTCCCTACTGGAGATAAACAATTGTATTAGTATACATTGTTTTATTTGTAAATAATGTATTTTAAACAATCAAAATTAATTTGTGGCTTTCTATTGTAAAATATATATTTAAATTAAACAATAGTTATTTATGGACTTAAGGAGTAAAGTAAGCCATTATTCCCTGAGCGAAAAAGTTGGTTCTTGAGGCGAAGCCGAAGGAACCATGGTCCCTAAATCCCGAGGCGAAGCCGAGGGAATTAGACTCTATAATTCCCGAGGCGCAGCCGAGGGAATAACTCTAATTAGCTCCCGAGACGCAGCCGAGGGAGATAATTATCGCGAGGGGAATAATGGCACTTTACTACTCACCAGGTACATACAATATTTTATCTCCAGTGGGAAGAAAATTTTCGTCCATTGCACAGTTTTTATTTAATATTTTAATAAATAACAATAATTATTAGCACTTTTAATAGCAGATATAAGAGATTCAATATTAAAAACAAATAAGAATTGGAATTAAACTCAAATAGAAGGTTATTTAGATGCAGGTTATAAACAAAGATAAACATGGTCAAAAAAGCGCAGTGCCGCCAACCTGATTTCAACAACTTCATTACATTTGCCATTCATTTTCTACTATTTATAAAATAATTAAGTTGCAATCTTTACTTTTTTGCTCTATTTTTACTTGTTCTCCCTACTTTTTGAGTTCAGGGATAAAAAGACCTGTTTTAGACCCTCTAAACTAATTCAAAATCATAACTTTTTTTCCCTACTGGAGATAAATATGTTGCATGCAGGATAAATGTTCCTGAAATTAAGTTAACAATTGTTTTGTTCTTTTTTATTGTATTTGATAGTTGAAGGTGTTTCAACTTTTAGTTGCTCGAGATAACACTGGTTTTTCAGGTAATATTGGTTTGTAGTTGCACTCCCATTTTAATCACGGTTTGAATGGTTTATTATCATTATCAGACTATATTACTCAGTGTTTAGGTTTCTTTAGACAATAGGACACTAGTGTGTTGGTCTATTCATGACTTTTATTCCTTTGTTTAAAACTCCAACTATGCACTAGAGGGTTGGTGACACCAGAAAACAACCCTTTCCGGAAAAAGAACAAAAACTACCATCCAGTCTATTCTTCACTTAAACAACTGCACTTTAAAAATAAAAAATGTTTTCTCTTCAATCCTACGAGTTTTAGTGACTGGTTAATCTTAGAGGTCATCAGATGATTGGTTGTTTTGACTGAGATTTTGTGATACCACTTCATCATTATGACTAGATAGGTTAATAGAAAGTAACTCTTTAATATTGTCACCACAGTTTTATATTAATTATTGACAAACGCGTTTCCACATTTTTTTATCAACTTCAGTCACTGAAGTTCAGTGTTAAGTGTTATAGTATAGTAAGAGTAAAGATTCTACGAGCTACATACTTTACTTTACATTTACAAGCCTTTTCAGTCATAAAAGAAAATTTTACCATGTTACTTTATATTAACCTCTTTAGTTATAATTAATAATTATAAATATAATTATAATTAATATTTTCTTGTTTGTTTGTCCGGTACAAATCTGGCAATCGATTTCTAACTAACTTCCCGAATAGCTAGACATTTGAAACTTTTAGCATAGCTCAGAACACGACGACAATGCATTATTTTAATACTTTTAGCCATCTTTCAGCAGAATTTAATTGGTTTTCAGCAAATTTTGCTGTACGGAAAGTTAGAGTTCGAAAACAATCCGCAAGTTATTTTATTTGTTTTGCCATGTCCCATATTTACGCAATCTTCATTTTGACGTGACTCAAATTTGTAATAGATAAACATTGAATGACAGCAAAACAGGAAATATTGATTATATTATTTATCGATTATATTATTTATATTATTTCAAATATATCGATGGCACGGTTTAGATTTGGTGTTGGTGAGATCCGTTGTACAAAGATCAGCTACTTTAAGATCAGCTCTCTAGATGGTTGTCATTTATGTGAAGTAAATACATTCGGAACTATTTTGTTTTTTTTTTGTTTTTTTTTACTAACATTGTATATTATATAACAATAACAATTATTATACTATCAACATTTCATACGATTCAACAGAAAATTTAAAAACGTAGTATATAAAAAGTTCTTTTTATCTTGAAATTATTTATACCTATTTTCTAATTACCTATTAGTCATAATTATTTTTTTGTTATTATTTTGTACCTATTTTCTAATTGCTTATTATACCTCTTGCTATTATACTGTTATTCTGACAGCGTGGGAAAATCGAAAAACAAATAGGAGGGGAGCCAATGAGAGCTTGATATTTTTGCGGGTAATAGGTTGGGCCAACTAGACAAACAAAAATATCACTGGATAACCTTAAGATAACCACCTGGTGGTTTTATTTTTTTCCCTCACATAGGTTGGCCAATCTGATCTGTCAGGTTTACAAAGTGTAATGGCATGAGTATAGTTATTATTTTATAATTACCTATTAGTCATCATTATCTATTAGTTATTATTTTATAACTATTTTCTAATCACCTATTGTCATAATTATCTTTTAGTTATTACTTTATACCTATTTGCTAATTTACCTATTAGTCATCATTACCTATCAGTTATTATTTTATACCTATTTTCTAATTAACTATTAGTCATCATTACCTATCAGTTATTATTTTATACCTATTTTCTAATTAAATATTAGTCATCATTACCTATCAGTTATTATTTTATACTTATTTTCTAATTTACCTATTAGTCATCATTACTTATTAGTTATTATTTTATACCTATTTTCTAATTAAATAATAGTCATCATTACCTATCAGTTATTATTTTATACCTATTTTCTAATTTACCTATTAGTCATCATTACTTATTAGTTATTATTTTATACCTATTTTCTAATTTGCCTATTAGTCATCATTACTTATTAGTTATTATTTTATACCTATTTTCTAATTAACTATTAGTCATCATTACCTATCACTTATTATTTTATACCTATTTTCTAATTAAATATTAGTCATCCTTACCTATCAGTTATTATTTTATACCTATTTTCTTATTCTTTAATAATCAAATTTATTTTATCACTCTAATCCCTATATTCTCTTATTTAAATGCATTAGAACTTCATTTTTTTCCCCCAAAATTAACTGTTTCCACAATGGTTTTTCATAATTGATGCAGTATAATATGAGTTCACTGATGCCAACTAAAGTCGTCAAAACCGGTTTCAATTAAGCATTCCCTGTTTTGGTTTTTTTTGGCAATAATCTTTGTGATCATTGTAGAAAATGCATTTTTTCATGTCTCCAAATACAAAATTTCCTGGACAAAAAAGCGTTTTAGACATGGGGAAAAACCAAGCCATTAAGCAAATTATATAATATAACAAGATTTAATCAGACCAGTTTATTTATAGCTTGCGTTAACATTCAATAAACATAATTAAAGTGACAAATCTTAAAACGTCATCATAGAGTAGCACACCCCCCCCCCCCCCATCACCGGTTTGAAAATTGCTTATTGATCTACTCGTATATTAATTGTTAATATTTTATTTTCTTGTTTGTTTCAGGTGAGTTAATTTTATTTAAACGACCGAAAACAACAAGGGTATGCTCATGTATTATTAATTACAATAAAATTAAGATTATAATAATTACAAGATAAAAATAACTTTGTATACACTACGTTTTTAAATTTTCTGTCATAAATCATAAATTTGAAACCCGTCAAAATGAAGATTGTAAATATGGGATATGACAAAACAAATAAAATAACTTGCTGATTTTTTCCGAACTAACTTTCCATACAGCAAAATTTGCTGAAAACGAATTAAATTCTGCTGAAAGATGGCTAAAAGTTATTAAAATAATGGATTGTCATCGTGTTCTGAGCTGTTCTAAAATTTTCAAATGTCTAGCTTCTCGGGAAGTTAGTTAAAAATCGAATTGCAAGATTTGTACTGGACTAACAAACAAACAAACAAACAAACAAGAAAGCAAGCTAATAAAAACGTAGTAAAAATTGTCTTAAATCAATCAAATTTGCTAATCCAACTTTTCCTATCGAATAGAATGTTCAATCCAACTGTTAATCTATAGCCTGATTGGTATTTATATTCATTGAGTTATCAATTATTGATGCAAACTTCTTACATTGAACAAAACATACATCCTGTCTGTCTGTCAGTAACGTTTACGTGTTCGACGATAACTTGAGTAAAAGTTGATCGATTTAGTTGAAATTTGGTATACATGATCCTCTTACTAATGCTTAGCTTAGGTTCGTTGGACATCGTGATCAGTCTAGGAGTTCTCGCTCAACGCTCGCGTAAACGTGAGCTTTGCGAATTTAATATTGTAATATCAGGACGGGAAAAGATTCTATCATCGCCTATTCGATGAGACAAACATTATTTTTAGTACAATTTTTTAGTAAAACCAACAGCGACACCACTATGAAATGATAAAGATCGTTAAAACTATTAAAGCAGACCTAAGCGTTTAAAATAGAGAAAACAACTTTTTTGCCGATATCTTACGTTCTGACGTAACGATTTTAATATAACTTGATATACATAATTTAAAGTACAATTTAGTAGCCGAATTCCAAAAGCAGCTATATCCAAAAAAAAAAAAAAAAAATGAGATATTGGTACCCCCTGGATTTGTTTTTTAAAGCTCTACAAGGTGTTGCAGTCAAAAAGTTCCAAAAAACATTATAAACCTATAAAATCTAGATTGAAATATGATGCGGTTACAAATCCAGCTATATCCCTACTGTACTCGGATTCAATAGGAGCTATATCCATAACTGATCTAAAAACAGCTATATCCTATGTACACATTGTATAGTTACTCTGAGTAAGGCTGCAAAATCATCTATATCCTTCTTTAAACATTTCTATCTTCTTTTAAACAGAAATAAATATGATAGAAGAGAAAAAAGTAAACAAAAAATATATAGTGGCTACACTGAATGAATAATAGTTTAAATAGTTAAAATAATAGTTTATAACTGCTTAATTTATTGGATATAACTGCTTTTGCTGCAGCACACCAATCCAACATGGCGGTGGGTTTGGTTGCAAAAGTAGCTATAAACAAAATACTGTGACAAAACCAGCTATGTGATTATTTCTTTTGTTCATTAAAAAGAAAATAATAGCCTGAGATTATAGGGCTTTTGTCCACTAAATGAATTATTAGTTGTTGATTTTTTTTTTTAAATTAACCTGATAACACAATTTAGTGAATTGCTAGACGTTTTTCGTGCTTTGCCAAAAAAAAATTTCAAGTGGATATAGCTGCTTTTGGAATGCATCTACTCAATTGAAACAGTCTTGTAAAATTTCAACTTGATACAAGCAGAAGATTTTGAGTAGTGAAGTGACACATTTTATAAGTGTTGAAATAAAGTTGGTTGGAAAATGTAAGTTAAGGAATATGTAGAAAGGAAACCCCACTACTTGGCTCTCTATTACAATCATACTCTTTAACTATCAACTCATCATGATTAACTATTTTCTTAGTATATAAAATTTATTTCATTACGCTCGCTTCAATGATAGAGCCAACGCGATACCTTGTGCCTTGTATATTTAAATATTTATTAAAAAGCATAAGGGTTTCTAGGATAGCCCTAATGACAAACGTAATGTGGTATTATGTATGTATCTTAAAGTAATAAGAATGAGTATATATTTTTCGTTCTTTTTGTACTTCGTGATTTACAATTGCATTTGGAACGCAAGCAATGACAAAATGATTTTTTACATCTATCCGTACAATTATATACTGGTGTAGAACCCACATGACAACTCTTGTCTAACATTATAAATGATTATCGGTTCCGAGAAAAATAGTGTTACAATATTAAAATAGTTATTTATGTAACTAGGCAGCAAAATGGAATTTTACTGACGAGTGATTAGATTAGCCTCCGAGCCGAAGGCGAGGAAAGGCTATCATAACTAACTGCCGAGGCGAAGCCGAGGCAGGTAATTTACCTATTTGACTGCCAAGGCGATGCCGAGGAAGGCAATTAATTAACGATGCAGAAATGTTTCCTTTGCTGCCTTGTTGCATACATTATTTTATCTACTCACGACTCACGCAATGCAGATAAAAAATGGAAGCTTAGGTAAGAGTTAGTTTGAGATGAATTGTCAACAAACTCAAACCAAAACAAGTCGTGCTCCAGTGTTGCCACTTCTTACTCGAGATTAATTATTCAAAGACCTACAATTAAAATACTTTTTCAGTTTATCACTTTTAAACTTTTAAATAATAATAATATTATTAATACATTAATAATATAACACTGCTTTGTAATAAAACAAGTATGAAACTGAATTAAAATATCACAGATTAAAATAAATCTAAACACAAATGAAATAAGAGGTTATGACCCGCAGTGGTAAACACTGTTACTTTCTCTGCCTAGGCAGTAAGTATTTTCCTGACTGTTTTAACTACTTTCCTGCCTGTTTTTTTATAATTTTATGACAAATAAGCGAAAAGTACTTTCCAGCCTCAAAACAGTTAAGTAATGTTTAATTTTGCTGCCGTGAGTAGATAAAAAGTGTTACTATATTAAAATCACAATAAAAATAGTGTTAGAGTATTAAAATCTCAATACATACAATAGTAAAATCTCAATAAAAATAAGTTAAAATATTACAATCTCAATAAAAATAGTGCTTCAATATTAAAATCTCAATAAAAATAATGTTACAATATTGAAATCTCAAGAAAAATATTATATTTGCTTCTTCACTCTGTTTTTTATGGTATTAAAATATTTACAGGTTATCTCTAACTGTTTCTAAAATTAATTTACAATACTCATTGAAATTCGTACATGCTTCTTCATTAACATTAAAATAAAACATTTCTTTTCCTACAGTAATAATTTAATAAATAAATTCTTCAGATAAAAAAAAAATAAAGAAAGAAAAAATATAATAAAAAATTAAATTGTCCCAAGTTACAAAAATATTCGAGATAAGAAAAAAAACCTTTTTTTAACCTCTTTCCAAAAAAAAGGTTAAAATTTAATTAATATTTTTATCGCAAAACGCCTTTTTAATAATGTTTATTCTGTACTGCATAGCACGGCTGTATTGCGTATATAGTATGTCGGTAAAAGGGTAAAAAAACCACATGTACGGTGTTTATTTCCCTATGGGAGTAGGAAGAGTAGTTTACAGGAGGCATGTCTACCAAGTGCTGCACCCTGGTTGTCGGTCTCCGTACCAAAGCTTCTCCCCCCTCTACTCAACATGGCCGCTCCCTTGGATGGGGAGTGGTCCCCCTCCCTTAATTCACCAGCCTTTCTCAGTAGTTAGTCCTCTCTCCTAAAGGCCGTATCGCATCACGTTTTTATCAACAAAAAAATATATATATATATATATTGTACTCCAACTAAAAAAAAAACATCCTAACCCCCCCCGGTTATTTCCGATAAATAATAATTCATATTTATTTTTTTTAAATCCGCGAAAAAAAATAAATCAAATTAAAAAAAAACAACTAATAAAGTAAAAAAAATACGAAAAAATAAAAATACCGGTTTAAAAAATTTAAAGATTTTTTTTTTTGTAATTAAAATTTACGTTTAATACATATTTATTATTTAATACAAGACATTTAAATTTGTTTCGCTTATTTTGTTTTAATTTTTTTTTTTTAAACCTCGTTCGTTATTTTTGTATGTGTGCGTTGAAAATTCGGCCGGAATTACAGTGCTCAATATAAATCAAATAAGGACCAACAAATCATCAGTGCTTTAGGAATTTTTGGATGCTCTGTTTATCAATTAAATCATCACACTGATTTGCTTGTTTTATCCGGCGGAGGTATGTTATTGTTATTTTTTTTTTTTTTTTTTGAAAATCATTCATTTTTTTATAATGTTGTTTACATCATTTGTTATTTCCTTGTTTTTTCATTCATTTTTCTTGTTTGTAGTATTTTTTTACTTTGTTATTCATAAAAATTATCCAAACATATTTTTCCTATTAAATATTTATTTTATTTACGATTTCTAAGTAATTAGTAGTGTTATTATTTTCAGATATTAGTACCTAATGCATTATTATTTTTTATAATTAGCAATTGCATACATCTATTATTTTAATTAATATAACTGATTGACATCTGTTTAAATCCCTATAGTGCAGATTTAACGATATGTTTATGATTTTTATATTTTTATTGATATTATAGATGTTCTTTCGAGTTAATTTATTTGTTACAATTAATATATTTTCTTATGTATAAGTTATTTTTCACGTACCGGTGTTGTGAAATTGTAACATATGCTCAGTTTAAACTCATACGCTCAGACAACATACGCTTAGGCATCATATATGTTCATCATCATATATCATCATATGTTCAGATTAAAAATTTTTGGGGTTCTAATTTTTAACTTACATTTTTTGTTATTATTATTTAATTTTTATGATTCTAAATCATATTTTATATCTTTCCTGGCATGGCCCTTTAATGTTTTGTTCTTTTTATCATGGTATTTTATTTTGCTTCCGAGCTTACCGAAGGTAACGGAAGCTATGTGATCATTCTGAAGAACGAAAATATTTGTCTCTGATTTTAAAAATTCCAAGACATCAGGGAACATTTTTGGTTCTGTGTATTTTTGCAAACCAACATACCTTAAAAACTACTCGTCCGATTTTAATCAAATTTGGATGGTAGGTCATAATTAGCCCATTGTTGGTCCCATATAAGTTTCAAACTTCTGCACTCATTCGTTTCTCTTCCTCATGCTCACAAACATACATTTATTTACGCCCATATCTTTAAAAGTAGTTATCTGATTTTTATGAAATTTGTATGGTTTGTCGAAAGTAAACCGCAGATAGCACCAGATTAATTTCAACCGTCTGCACTCTTTAACTTATGCTTAGCTTAATTGAAACTTTAATTGTTGTAAAAAAACAAACTATTTTGTCGAATTAAAATAAAAAAAAACCTGGTGAAATAATTAAATAAATAAGGCAATTATGGGTTTTTAAAAGCTTTAAATCAATATAGCACGTGATAGGATGTGAGAAAGCTATGTGCCACACCAATTGGCTGTCTATTTTTGTTATGATTTCATTATATTATTATTGAATTATGGCTTTGTCCGCTAATGTTTGTTCTTTTTACCATATTATATTATTTTTTAATTTATTTTAATTAAATATCTTCTTTGATAATGTTGCCTTTTGTATTATCCGCTGTAGATTACTCTTGAGTATTCATTTTGTTGATAATGTCATTTCAAGTGTATTCTATCTACTAACTCTCATTATAAGAATTCTTATTTCTGATTATATTATCTACGGGTGAACTTTACAAGTATTCATTTTTACATATTTTAAATTTATTTTAATTTATTAAAGTTCTAGTAACTCAATGGAGATCTTACTTATCTTTATAGTAACGTTGCTACATCTTAATTCTATATTACATTTAATTCCATTTTAATGTAATCTACTCGTATTCCTAATAATGATAATTGTGGTGTGTCTGTTATGCCCTTTTTAGGGTCCGTAGGCAAAACCAAGGACCCTTATATTTTCCTGCGTGTGTCTGTCCGTCTGGTCCGTCCTCTCGCGTGCTCTCACGGCTATTCATCCGATCACTTTGAAATTTGTCATGTATGTTTCTTGTACCTACCCACATATTTTAAAAATATAGCGACTTAAAAAAAAATATTTTTCAAAAATATTAGGGTAAAAAAACTTAAGGGTTAATTTTTTTATATTTTTTTTCTACACCGTGAGGGGTACCATATTAAAGGGTACATCTTTGGTTATAACTTTGATAGGGCGAGCGTAGGCAAGTTTGAAGTGGGTGTGAAACGTGTCCTCCCCTTCTATCTCGCTTATGTGAAGTGCAAAAAATCTGAAAAAATTCCTGAACATTCTTCGCACAAAAGTAAAAATACCACTTTTTGGAAATTTCGAAAAAAATATTTTTTTATTTTTTATTGACAAAATACTTTTTTTATATAACTATGGTCTTTTCGATGTATGTATATGGTTGTAGTCCGGTTCTGTGGCAAAAAAATACTTTATCAGAAGTTTGTTTATGTGTTTTGAGAATATCAGACCCATAGGATAGTTCAAAGTAAGCTTTTTAGCATTTTAAAAAACACCTTTAATAGGGTACTACTTAAACTATATAGTGTGGCCTACGGACCCTCGCTGTGTGCTGACTAGCACACACTTGACTACGGACCCTCGCTGTGTGCTGACTAGCACACACTTGACTACGGACCCTCGCTGTGTGCTGACTAGCACACACTTGACTACGGACCCTCGCTGTGTGCTGACTAGCACGCACTTGACCTGTTTATTTAAACTTCTATCTAACGTTTATCTAATTCATCTTTTTCTTTTTCTTTTTTTTTTATTTGTTATTCATATTTTTACTTATTTCTGTAATAAATAAATAAATATACAAATATATATATTTTATGGTGTAATCTTCAATATTTTTTCCTTGATGTAAATATGTATTTCTAATATTTTCAATATATAGTTTATACTTCCTCTTGTTATACATGCGGTATGTAAAACACAACATTTTTTGTGGATTTTTCTCTCTTATAGCCTTTATTCTAATTCATTTGATAATTAATTTAAAATTAATGAACTGAGTCATAGGTAAACAAAGAAATGTTGTAGTTTGTGCCGTAATAGCATACTTTGTTTTTACTTTGAGAGATTAAAATAATTTATAGAGAATTTTAATATTGTCTGGTCTCCAATTTAAAAAAAAAAAAATCCAAGACGAAAATCCATTTTAGACATCAAGGATCATTTTTGGTTCCTGTCGATCTGTCGCTCAATTTTTGCGAACCAGCCAATATTTTAAAAACTACTTGAATTTATTCAGGTCGTACTTAATTTTGGATGGTAGGTCGTACTTAGCCCATTGTTGGTCCCATATAAGTTTCAACTTTCTGCACCTATTTGTTTCTCTTCCACATGCGCACAAACATACACTTATTACCTTTATTTTTCAAAAGTATTTATCTGATTTTTAGAGTAGGGAAGAGATATATTTTATAATATTTTAAATTAATTGGCCAAGTAGGTAGAAAACAGTCCTATTTCAATCCAAACTCCTTTAACAAACATACTCTTTCACTATAAATTCATCATGATCAACTTTTTTCTTTATATTCAATATATATTTATAGTAAGACGCTTGCTTTAATTATACAAATAATGATTTTCTTTTAATTTTGCCTTAACTCTGCTAGGTACAAACAGTTCGTTACTTTTAATTTTGTCTCTTTTCTAACTCCGCCATGTATAAGTAGTTTGCAATGTATACGTACTTAGCAGTGTGATTTTATAATTTATATTTAATGAAAAATGTAAGGAACTTCGTTCCTACCGGGTGTCCCGCAACACCACACGTATTTTTTTTTATAAAATTTAGATGGTTTGTCGATAGTAGCCGATAGCCCCAGATTATTTTCAAAATTCTGAGCTCTTTAAATTTTGCTAAATTTATACTTTAATTTCATGTAAGAAATATCAAAAACAATTTTGACTGATTATAAAAATCGGTGGGGAAATTAAATAAATTTCACAAAATAGGTTATAAAAATCATAAAATCATTAGAGTATACGAAATAGGACGCGAGGAAACTATGTGCCATACTAATGTGCTAACTATTATTTAATCCTATGTTTTAAAAGAAGGTAAACAAAACTAATAACATATTTTATCCTTTTCCCAATTACTTATCTTTATTTAATTAATTCAAAAAAAGAAAAATTCCTTCATACGATAGATATTATTAAATAATAATATTTAATTAATAGATATGACAAATACAATTTATGAGCCTTTTTTTGTATGCAATAGGTCAAAGACCATTTTTGTAATTGACATTTTTTTTTTTATAAAATCAATTAGAAATAGATAAGAAATAGTATTAGAACCATTTTTTGTTTTTAGTTTTTTTTTTTTTAATAAAAGGAAAAGTTTGAAAAAAAAAAATAGATTTATCTTTAGTAAATATAGGGTGCTTATTAATACCATAACATGTCATTACAAAAACAAATTCTACTACATAATTAATTATTAGATAATTTTAACTTTATCTTTTCAAGTTATTATTTTTTATCAATCAAAATTATAAATCTATTTATTTTACTTTATATATTTCAGGTATAAAATATATTTCGCGTATAAATCCAACACCAAAAAAGGTTTTTAGCAGGGCTCAAAACGTGGGAAAATACCAATAATGCATATTTTTAAGAAGTTATTTAAGTTTTACGGCAAAAAATTAGAATCTTTTGTATCTTGATTATTTTTCCTAAATCAATTAGTTTAGCTATAAAATGGACTTAAAGTTTCAATTGTTCTGGGTTCTCCAGACGGAAAACTAATGCTCGGAGCGAAAAATTACCCAAGAGTAAAAAATTCTTATTTTTATCCATAGAATCCAAATCTAGTGTAAAAAATATGGCTCCCTATTCACTTTTATTTATTATGTAAAATTCACACACATTTGCTGAACATAGAAAATGTTCAGCATTTGTTCTGGAAGCGCATTTATAGCCATTATCGAACCCTGAAAACCCCATCTTTCTATCTATCATTGTTGCGGAGATATTAAGCTGTTCCATATTAGCTAGGGCACCCTGCATATTGATATGTATGAGTTGTTATTTCTCATTTATTAAAATATTGTGAAAATTACCTATGAACCACATTGTTGTAATACCTTACACAGTTATTATTGACCGGTTTATTTTTTTGGTTTTACATAATATTAATTATTTACACTTAATTATATTTTTTTTCTTTTCTACTTATAAAAATCAAGAACAAGATTAAACGTGAGTATGTATATTCATGTGTGCAATATAATCAACTTAAGGAAGCATATAAATATTTATATATTTAAAAATTAAGTTAATAATTATAATACAAAATATTTCTAATTAAAGTATATTATGTATACATTGGTATACATTAATTATGGCATGAATGCAAGACAACATTTACATTGCCTTTTTTTCTAATCTTTTTTTGTTTATCTCTTGAAATACCTTTTGAATAATTTACATAAGATAACGTAACGTGTCATTGATTAGAATGAAATATTGACGAGTCATCGAAATTAATATTTTGTGAAACTAAAATGTACGAATGAAATAAAATGTGCTATTTTGTCTCTTGCCACTTTCGAATCACAAGCCTGTTCAAATTCTTTTTTATTTTTTTTATTAGATATAATACTATTTGAGAGTTTTTTTCCCGATTTATTATTTATAGATTGAGAAAACTTTGTTACTTTTGGTTTATTTTATTTCCTTCCTTCTAAAGTCGATTTTTGTTAGAAAAATGTTATTTTTTAAGAGTTGTTTTGGTTCAATGAGTTAAATAAACATCCTGAGAAAATAGTCTTAAATGCGGACGGAGAGAGGCTGGGTTCGATTCCCCACCGAGGAGAAGTTATTTTTATGATAAAATTTGATGAAATGTTCAATAATAATTAAATGTACCTATAAAGGCCCCCGCAGACGACCGACTTTTTGTCGGCCGACAAAAAGTCGGTAGGTGACGGTACGAATAGAAACAATAGAAACAGGTGGAACCGCGCACACGGCCGACAAAAAGTCGGCCCGACTTTTTGTAGGTAGCGAAAGTCGGTGATGTTCTATTTTTTGACCGATCCGATTGTCGGTGGAGGGGATGGAACACATGCTACACTATGGGGTGGCGCACACCACCGACTTTCCACCGACTTTTTGTCGGTCGAGAATCAATCTGAGCCCGGCTCCGTCCTGTGTTTCTACCGTTCTGTTTTCAAGGATTGAGAATAATAATATTTATTTTCACCAAAAGACAAAATACATACATAAATAAATTAAATACATGGTAAGGGCCCTCAGAAGGTTTTTTTTTACCTAGGGAGAGGACACTTTCTCTACATATCTAATATGATTAACTAATATAATAACTTTAAACATAAGATAGATCAATGATTTTTTTTTTTTTCATATACATTCAATCTTATACAATATAAACAAAATGTGTTTAATATTACTATTTATTTATTTATTCATTTATTTAGTTTATAACGATAAAAAATATGAATATTAAAAGAAATAATTTAATTTATTGTTGTTTGATAGAGTCCAAGAGGTATTTAGAGATATTAGTTTTAAATTAATGGTATGTTTTTATCGTTTGAATTGATAACGGAAGTTGATTAAAATAAACAGACAAGCAAAGTTTTTAACGATGGAGATTGAGCCGGAACTTATATGTAAAGTGGAGAAGAGACCTTCGCTCTATGATACGTTCGAGTCTCAGTATCGCGACAAAAATGTGAAGTAAAGCTGTGAGAGGAAGTTTGTCGTGAGGTTATTCCAAACAGGGGACTTAAAAACTTAAAAACTGACATCCTATAACAGTTGAAAAACTTATCTGTATGGTCCCTGAGATCGAGATGTAGGGTATGAAATTTACCTTTTAGGAATTTTTGACTCACGATTGGATGAATAACATTTTTTCCCGTCTCTTCTCTTAAGAAGATAAATGGCTAAGGACCGAACTATTTGAATATAATCAATATCCATGTCTGCAAGCTTTTAAAAGATGAGAAAAGACTAAAGAGATTCCCTAGGGCTGCGCGGAAGTAGGTGGAAAATCGGAACCACGTGTGCGTTGAGTCGGTGGAGACCGATTAAAAGTCGGTCAGAACGTATAATGGCACTACCTACAAAAAGTCGGTCGTCTGCGGGGGCCTTAAGAAAACATTAGTAATTATGAATTCGTATATGAGAAAGTTTGTCTGAGTTGTCTTGGTCAGTTTATTTTTTTAGATGTGCAATACTTAAGTTTCGTACGAAATAAGTATTAGTTCCTTCTTTTACGTCATCAGGTGTATGTTCTTATCTAAATTGATGTGGCGTCATCCGATTTCATCTACGTAAAAATATTGCATGATGCTCTCATGTAAAAAAGTTTTGTTGGCTATTACGTTATTTATTATTAATATCATAAGAGTGTATTTTCGAAGATTTTTTAACTTTCTCATATTATTTATCTCATATATTTTGATGGCGGGAAAATTTGATTTTGAAATTTTGATGGATTTACACGTTTTGAGGTCCCCTGAGTCCAAAAAAAGTGGTTTTTAAAAAATGTCTGTCCGTCGTCTGTCGTCTGTCTGTGCAGACGCCTGGAGCCTAAACTACTGGACCGATTTTGACGAAATTTGGCATACATGTTCAGAAAAATCATACCCCGAGGCGAAATCGAGAAATGAATTTTAGCTCTAAATTTAGGGGCGCTACCCACAAAAAACTCTGAAATAACGTAAAAAAAATATATTTCTCGAAAACGGTTCCGACGATTTTGATTAAAAAATTCTAAAATGTAGTCCATTGAAATACGGATCCAACGATATAAGCAGTTTTTTCCCGGAAAAAATCTAGTTCCTGAGGAAATAGCTTAAAACGTGGACGGAGACATCCCGGGTTCGATTCCCCGCCCTGGAGAAGTTATTTTTATGGTAAATTTTGATATAATTTTCAATAATAATTAAACGTACTTACATAAACTAATAAATGGAAAACATTGGCTATGTAATTATGAACTTGCATATGAGAAAGTTTGTCTGAGTTGTCTCGGACCGATATTTTTATTTTAAGAAACAACATTTTTTGTTTTTGATATTCCTCAATTATGAATTTGAAGTAAAACGTTTATAGAATTAATAACGTAATGATTATTAATTCATATTATACGATTTTGGTAGTAGTATTCATACTACGGAAAGATTAAGTTTTAATTTAAATCAAATTATAATTATTATTAACTACGGGAAACAGACAGAGAAAAATACACTCCAGCGCTGGGATTTGAACCACAGGCCTCTATATTTCCCGTAGTTAATAATAATTATAATTTGATTTAAAGTGATGATTATTTAATGTTGAAGTAGGATTTTATTTTATATTTTTTTTATTACAACTCTTTTGAAATTTTTGTTAATTTTAGATATGTGTTTACCCCTTTTACGTAATATTTTTATGTTTTTTTCTTCTTTCACAATATTATGTTGCATTAAATCTATGTATTTGCTTTCCGTAAGTTGCTAGAAACTACGTCATAGATCTATAGTTGCCGTATTATGTAATATGTTAGTTGCATTTCATATGGAATTATTTTATTAATATTTAGTTAAAGATGGTCGTAACTAATTAGTTACCAATCTTTTATAACTTGTCAGTAATCTAGGAGGTTTGTAGTTCGAGCACCAGAGCGGTGAGACAAGTTTTACACTGATGAATCCCATCGAGTAGGATAAAATACAGTTTGTCTTATAATAAACTAATTAATTGATTTTAATTAATTATTTAATCTTGATCATATTATTTGTTGATCAAAATCAAAGAAAACGCGTCAAGATCTAGTTAATATGTCAAGTTTTGTGTGCCAAATTCAATTTAAAAAAAAATTCTCGAAAATGGTTTCGACGATTTTGATTAAAAAAAAGTCTAAAATGTATTCTATTATACGCCGATTTCCCGAAAAAAAATCTAGTTTCTTCAAGATAAAAAGAACTTTTTGTATGCTAAGTTTTTAAGTTTTCTGTTGAATCGTATGTAATGTTGATAATATAATTGTTATTGTTATATAATATATAATGTTAGTGAAAAAAAAAAAAAAGTTCAAAATTTATTTTCTTCACATAAATGACAACCAATCTAGAGAGCTGATCTTAAACCTACAAAAGGACAAATCTTTGTACAGCGGATCTCCCCAACACCAAATCTAAAGCATGCCATCGGTATATTTGAAATAATATAATCGATAAATAATATAATCGATTTATTTCCTGCTTTGCTGTGATTCAATGTTTATCTCTTATTTATAAAAATAACAAATTTGAAACCCGTCAAAATGAAGATTGCGTAAATATGGGACATGGCAAAACAAATAAAATAACTTGCGGATTTTTTTCGAACTAACTTTCCATACAGCAAAATTTGCTGAAAACCAATTAAATTCTGCTGAAAGATGGCTAAAAGTATTAAAATAATGCATTGTCATGGTGTTCTGAGCTATGCTAAAAGTTTCAAATGTCTAGCTATTCGGGAAGTTAGTTAGAAATCGATTGCCAGATTTGTAGAAGCTAGCTAATAAAAACGTAGTAAAAAGTAAACAACCACCTGCTGAACGTTACTTAATTGATTTTTAAAAAAAATACATTAATTAAAATGAGATAACATGGAATACAAATGAGGCGTTCCGAATACGAAGGGCGATCTCAACATACATTTTTTTTTTTTTTCCCTTACCATCGTTTAGGGTCTAAGATTTAGCCTGTAAAGTTTTTTGTTGAGTTCGCCTTTAATTCCACTTAAAATTACTGGTTTAAACTTGTAGGAGAGGTTTGAATCGTCTATAACTAGGCGGATACGAAGGACGAACTCCACATCTAACTCCCCAAGTCCCCCACTTCTCTTATTCCTAAATCTTATCAGACATGCTTTTTTGTTGAGTTCGCCCAATGCTTTAAAACATTAATTTAAATTTTTCTCAAAATCACCATTTGTTGAGTTCGCCCTTTGTATTCGGAACGCCTCAAATACAGTTTCAACAATACGAGAAACTTTGTCTGCGTTGTCTCGGACTGATTTTTTTGTTGTTATAATTATTATGTGGCGTGGAAACTATTAGTTGATTGTATATTGACATTAGTAGTATTGCCGTTTAACCGATATTACTGTATTGTTGGTAATCATGACTAATTCATTATTCATACTGCAGGATTAATTGAATACCGCTATATTACTAGTGCAGAGTACACTCAGTATCAGTATCATGACTAATATGTTAGTTTATTTTAATATTCCAAATAAAACTCACATCAGATTTGATTGGTTTCTCTTCACGTTAAATTACTATACGTAATAAAACAACAACAATTGGTTAATCTCCTTTATTTTTACTACGTTTTTATTAGCTTGCCTTCTTGTTTGTTTGTTTGTTTGTCCGGTACAAATCTAACAATCGATTTCTAACTAACTTCCCGAATAGCTAGACATTTGAAACTTTTAGCATAGCTCAGAACACGATGACAATGCATTATTTTAATACTTTTAGCCATCTTTCAGCAGAATTTAATTGGTTTTCAGCAAATTTTGCTGTATGGAAAGTTAGTTCGGAAAAAATCCGCCAGGTATTTTATTTTTTTTTGCTATATCCCATATTTTACAATCTTCATTTTGACGGGTTTCAAATTTGTGATTTTTATAAATATAAATAAGAGATAAACATTGAATGACAGCAAAACAGTTAATACATTGATTATATTATTTCAAATGTATCGATGGCACACTTTAGATTTGGTGTGGGGGAGATCCGTTTTACAACGATTTGTGCTTTTATAGTTTTAAGATCAGCTCTCTAGATGGTTGTAATTTATGTGAAGTAAATAAATTCGGAACTATTTTTTTTCACTAATATTATATAATATATAACAATAACAATTATTTATTCTTCTCTATTTTTTAGTGGTCTTTAGGGATTTGGGATTTAATAAATAAAAAATCAAATATTTTTTAATTATAATATTTTTTCATTACTAAAAAATAGAGAAGAATTTATAATCAAAGGGATAAATTGAAGAATACACAAATAACAATTATATTATCAACATTACATACGATTCAAAGAAAATTTAAAAACGTAGTATATAAAAAGTTCTTTTTATCTTGAAATTATTACAAGCTTTTATTTAACTTGCAATGTTTGTATGTTCGGGTCAAATCTTGCAACTGAATTTTTAAGCAGTTACCCTCAACCGATTGAATTGAAATTTTGCATACACGTTTAGTTTGGATGATAATGCATGGTTAGCTAAGTGAAGTCATTCTAAATCTAATATGGCGGACAGCCCAAGATAATAGCTTGTTTTTAAAAATGATTTTTTTACTATTAATTTATTTATACTTTTACTGTACTTCTTAATTATTTTATTGTACTTTGAGCAACAATAAACTAATTATAAACTTCTCATAAAACTATCATAGATATGATAAATAAAATAACGATACTATAAATTGAGAACAGTTTTAACCACTTATGTTTTCTTCAGTGACCCATAATCAATGGTCCAATGATGATCAAATAACTCAGAGTGTATAAGTGGTGGAACATATTAAACATAAGATTTTTTTTTTACAACAAACTGTTTATTTTTGTTTTTTGAGTTATAGTTCTGCTCTTTGAGTTTTATTTTTGCTCTTTGATTTTAAGTTTATGGTTTTTATTCTTTGAGTATAAGTTTGAGGTCTAGTTCTGCTCTTTGAGTTTTATTTTTGCTCTTTGATTTTAAGTTTATGGTTTTTATTCTTTGAGTATAAGTTTGAGGTCTAGTTCTGCTCTTTGAGTTTTATTTTTGCTCTTTGATTTTAAGTTTATGGTTTTTATTCTTTGAGTATAAGTTTGAGGTCTAGTTCTGCTCTTTGAGTTTTATTTTTGCTCTTTGATTTTAAGTTTATGGTTTTTATTCTTTGAGTATAAGTTTGAGGTCTAGTTCTGCTCTTTGAGTTTTATTTTTGCTCTTTGATTTTAAGTTTATGGTTTTTATTCTTTGAGTATAAGTTTGAGGTCTAGTTCTGCTCTTTGAGTTTTATTTTTGCTCTTTGATTTTAAGTTTATGGTTTTTATTCTTTGAGTATAAGTTTGAGGTCTAGTTCTGCTCTTTGAGTTTTATTTTTGCTCTTTGATTTTAAGTTTATGGTTTTTATTCTTTGAGTATAAGTTTGAGGTCTAGTTCTGCTCTTTGAGTTTTATTTTTGCTCTTTGATTTTAAGTTTATGGTTTTTATTCTTTGAGTATAAGTTTGAGGTCTAGTTCTGCTCTTTGAGTTTTATTTTTGCTCTTTGATTTTAAGTTTATGGTTTTTATTCTTTGAGTATAAGTTTGAGGTCTAGTTCTGCTCTTTGAGTTTTATTTTTGCTCTTTGATTTTAAGTTTATGGTTTTTATTCTTTGAGTATAAGTTTGAGGTCTAGTTCTGCTCTTTGAGTTTTATTTTTGCTCTTTGATTTTAAGTTTATGGTTTTTATTCTTTGAGTATAAGTTTGAGGTCTAGTTCTGCTCTTTGAGTTTTATTTTTGCTCTTTGATTTTAAGTTTATGGTTTTTATTCTTTGAGTATAAGTTTGAGGTCTAGTTCTGCTCTTTGAGTTTTATTTTTGCTCTTTGATTTTAAGTTTATGGTTTTTATTCTTTGAGTATAAGTTTGAGGTCTAGTTCTGCTCTTTGAGTTTTATTTTTGCTCTTTGATTTTAAGTTTATGGTTTTTATTCTTTGAGTATAAGTTTGAGGTCTAGTTCTGCTCTTTGAGTTTTATTTTTGCTCTTTGATTTTAAGTTTATGGTTTTTATTCTTTGAGTATAAGTTTGAGGTCTAGTTCTGCTCTTTGAGTTTTATTTTTGCTCTTTGATTTTAAGTTTATGGTTTTTATTCTTTGAGTATAAGTTTGAGGTCTAGTTCTGCTCTTTGAGTTTTATTTTTGCTCTTTGATTTTAAGTTTATGGTTTTTATTCTTTGAGTATAAGTTTGAGGTCTAGTTCTGCTCTTTGAGTTTTATTTTTGCTCTTTGATTTTAAGTTTATGGTTTTTATTCTTTGAGTATAAGTTTGAGGTCTAGTTCTGCTCTTTGAGTTTTATTTTTGCTCTTTGATTTTAAGTTTATGGTTTTTATTCTTTGAGTATAAGTTTGAGGTCTAGTTCTGCTCTTTGAGTTTTATTTTTGCTCTTTGATTTTAAGTTTATGGTTTTTATTCTTTGAGTATAAGTTTGAGGTCTAGTTCTGCTCTTTGAGTTTTATTTTTGCTCTTTGATTTTAAGTTTATGGTTTTTATTCTTTGAGTATAAGTTTGAGGTCTAGTTCTGCTCTTTGAGTTTTATTTTTGCTCTTTGATTTTAAGTTTATGGTTTTTATTCTTTGAGTATAAGTTTGAGGTCTAGTTCTGCTCTTTGAGTTTTATTTTTGCTCTTTGATTTTAAGTTTATGGTTTTTATTCTTTGAGTATAAGTTTGAGGTCTAGTTCTGCTCTTTGAGTTTTATTTTTGCTCTTTGATTTTAAGTTTATGGTTTTTATTCTTTGAGTATAAGT
Organism: Gerris lacustris; assembly: GCA_951217055.1. Classification (NCBI taxonomy): domain Eukaryota; kingdom Metazoa; phylum Arthropoda; class Insecta; order Hemiptera; family Gerridae; genus Gerris; species Gerris lacustris. The sequence goes on from OX578284.1 coordinate 62,458,496, forward strand.
TTGAGGTCTAGTTCTGCTCTTTGAGTTTTATTTTTGCTCTTTGATTTTAAGTTTATGGTTTTTATTCTTTGAGTATAAGTTTGAGGTCTAGTTCTGCTCTTTGAGTTTTATTTTTGCTCTTTGATTTTAAGTTTATGGTTTTTATTCTTTGAGTATAAGTTTGAGGTCTAGTTCTGCTCTTTGAGTTTTATTTTTGCTCTTTGATTTTAAGTTTATGGTTTTTATTCTTTGAGTATAAGTTTGAGGTCTAGTTCTGCTCTTTGAGTTTTATTTTTGCTCTTTGATTTTAAGTTTATGGTTTTTATTCTTTGAGTATAAGTTTGAGGTCTAGTTCTGCTCTTTGAGTTTTATTTTTGCTCTTTGATTTTAAGTTTATGGTTTTTATTCTTTGAGTATAAGTTTGAGGTCTAGTTCTGCTCTTTGAGTTTTATTTTTGCTCTTTGATTTTAAGTTTATGGTTTTTATTCTTTGAGTATAAGTTTGAGGTCTAGTTCTGCTCTTTGAGTTTTATTTTTGCTCTTTGATTTTAAGTTTATGGTTTTTATTCTTTGAGTATAAGTTTGAGGTCTAGTTCTGCTCTTTGAGTTTTATTTTTGCTCTTTGATTTTAAGTTTATGGTTTTTATTCTTTGAGTATAAGTTTGAGGTCTAGTTCTGCTCTTTGAGTTTTATTTTTGCTCTTTGATTTTAAGTTTATGGTTTTTATTCTTTGAGTATAAGTTTGAGGTCTAGTTCTGCTCTTTGAGTTTTATTTTTGCTCTTTGATTTTAAGTTTATGGTTTTTATTCTTTGAGTATAAGTTTGAGGTCTAGTTCTGCTCTTTGAGTTTTATTTTTGCTCTTTGATTTTAAGTTTATGGTTTTTATTCTTTGAGTATAAGTTTGAGGTCTAGTTCTGCTCTTTGAGTTTTATTTTTGCTCTTTGATTTTAAGTTTATGGTTTTTATTCTTTGAGTATAAGTTTGAGGTCTAGTTCTGCTCTTTGAGTTTTATTTTTGCTCTTTGATTTTAAGTTTATGGTTTTTATTCTTTGAGTATAAGTTTGAGGTCTAGTTCTGCTCTTTGAGTTTTATTTTTGCTCTTTGATTTTAAGTTTATGGTTTTTATTCTTTGAGTATAAGTTTGAGGTCTAGTTCTGCTCTTTGAGTTTTATTTTTGCTCTTTGATTTTAAGTTTATGGTTTTTATTCTTTGAGTATAAGTTTGAGGTCTAGTTCTGCTCTTTGAGTTTTATTTTTGCTCTTTGATTTTAAGTTTATGGTTTTTATTCTTTGAGTATAAGTTTGAGGTCTAGTTCTGCTCTTTGAGTTTTATTTTTGCTCTTTGATTTTAAGTTTATGGTTTTTATTCTTTGAGTATAAGTTTGAGGTCTAGTTCTGCTCTTTGAGTTTTATTTTTGCTCTTTGATTTTAAGTTTATGGTTTTTATTCTTTGAGTATAAGTTTGAGGTCTAGTTCTGCTCTTTGAGTTTTATTTTTGCTCTTTGATTTTAAGTTTATGGTTTTTATTCTTTGAGTATAAGTTTGAGGTCTAGTTCTGCTCTTTGAGTTTTATTTTT